>JAJJHQ010004697.1:8005803-8352344 GCA_021223825.1 Drosophila ironensis
AAAAAAAAAAAAAAAAAAAAAAAAAAAAAAAAAAAAGATGCCACTCTCTCTGTGTAAGCGATACATGCTTGTACGTAAACTGTAGTGGTAACCACATCTCGACAGAAAAAAGTTGCCCATTCAGAACAGAAAAAACAAGTAGGAACGCTGTAGTCGAGATTTCTCGACAACGAGATACCATCTTCTCTTTATCAACCATTTTTGTCAGAACGTGCACACATACATATATGTGTGTATATACATACGCGTGCAAACGAATTAAAGTCAAAGAAGAGACATATGACGTCACCCCAGCATGTGCGGCATGTTGCCTAAGGAAGGGGTGGGTAAAACTCTAATTAGTCATATCTTCTGTATTTATTGTCCGATCCGTATGTAATTTTTTTTGCATGTACGTGTTTGATCATCAGTGCACTTACTGAAAATTATGCCTCTAGCTTTAACCAATTTGATAATATCGACTGTTTTTGCAAATACGAGGGCGGAAGGGGGCGTGAAAAAATCCGAGAATTACATTATCTGCGTAATAGTTAAACGGACATAATGAAATAGGTCTCTAGCTCTTATTTTGTGCAAGAATATATGCCACGTTTATGCTAACCGCATCCACCTCCAATTGAGGTTCGTAGAAGAGCGACAATGGCTTCGAAGGGATTGTCGCAGTTTGTAGCAGAAGCTCATTAAGCTCAGATAAACTCACAGAGCAATATAGAGCAATATTCATTAAATATTAAAATTCTTAGAGTTTTGTCTTATCTGTATCGCATATTTAACAAGGCTAGCGCCAATCGACCACTAAAAGTTCTAGAGGTGATAAAGTTCCCAGCAGCCGAACTATAATCACATTTTGGCGAATTATAGGGAACATAGAGCAGTCCGCGTATAATACAGAAATTAAACACTTCAAACCACAAATCTATTAGCCCACTTTACAAAGCCTTGCTCCATTTATCCATCAAGTACATGTGTCAAACGGTGATTGGGTGGGAGTAGACAAAGTAGATGAAAGACTTATTTGTTTCCCCTAGAAGCCTCGCCTGATGCATCAGTTAATGCGAGATGTTTCTGCTGATCGACTTCGTGCTAAGCGACCTTTTTTGACTTCCTACCAGATCTGTGGAAAGCCACCTTACAAAATTTATGTAGAACTGTTCGTTTGCTTTGCAACTAAAGCAATTCATATTGATGTAGTCACGGACCTGTCAACTAACATCTCTTATGTATCCGAAGGTTTATCGCTCGACGAGGGCTTCCGTAAACAATATGTGATAACGCAAAAAACTTTGTAGGTGCAGCTGCTCGCCGAAGTGAATTTTTCGAAAATGAACTAAATTCACACGCTGTGGTCATCGTCAAAGCCTACAGTTTGAAAAAGGGGTTTGCCAAATGATCAAACGATGGCTATGCCCTAACTCTGGCTCATTTACTAATTGTATCGTCGTTGCTGGCCACTCTAGAAAAACCATTATACAAGGCGGATAAAACATCACAACTGCGGTACTTAGACCGCAGACATTTCTAAAGCAGCACTTTTGAAATTTATTGCACAGAGACCACTTGCACACTTTACAACGACGATCGCAGTGCAATTCATCCCTGGAAATATACCTAAGGGTCAACTGTTGGTAGTTCCACAATACGCCCCCGCAACAGTGACACTTTGCGCGAATAACTTGAACTATGCCTGGAAAAGATGGCAAGGTCAGAGTTATTGAAATGGTCTTGGGGGGTGGGTGTTAAAGCAGGTTTCAAACATCCAGTCTCAATTTTGTAATTACACCTATCCGGAAACTTTTATATTTTATAAAGCTCAGCTTAACATATGTTATAAACAAGTAGAAACGCTGTAGTCGAGATTTCTCGACAACGAGATACCATGTACCTTTTTTGGCACGGCATGCCGTTGCCATGGGAAGGGTAGGCTAAAACTTTTAATTGGTCATATAGAAGATATGATTGTCCGTTCTTGACGTAATTGCATGTACGTGTTTGGCAATCAGCGGACTTAGCGGACTTAAATTGATGTCTCTAGTTTTTACCATTTTGGATATATAGATTTTTTTCAAAATACGAAGGCGGAAAGGGGTGTGGCAAAAATTTGAAATAAACTCGGCCTGCGTTCTCGTATAACGGACCTAAAGCAAACAAAATTACACCTCTAGCTCTTACCATCTCCGAGAACGACGTGTTCATATATACAGGACTTTCAACCCTCGTCGTCATTTATAATCTCCAAGATCTAGGTGTTCATGCGGATAGGCGGACAGACGGATATGACTATATCTACTCGGCTGTTGATGCTGGGCAAGAATATATATGTCGGAGACCGAGGCTCAGATTGATCAGCCATCTTTAGTTTTTAAGCGCAGCGAGTCGCAATGATCTTTTCTAACGTCCGATCGCTTCGGAGGGCTAAACTCAATTGCCTTCCTATTCCGTTTCCTCTTCTTGTCTTTCCCATCATTGCGCCTCTCTCGGCAGGGCTTTTGCTCTCCTTCCCCACCGCGCTCTCATTCCAAAATCTTCTCTCACTCTCATTCACAAAGCTTATTCATTTCTTAGACTTACAATTGACAAAGTTCCGTTATCTCCGACACGGCCTTCCTGACTATAACACGTCCTCGTGTTGTTCTGTTCAATACCATATTTGCCGTGAAACTTCATTACCAAACTCTTATGTTAATCTCATGATTACATAGCTTACTTGCTATACAAAACAAATTTAGTTGCACCTCTTGTACCTCCAGTACATATTAACCTGCACCTTTTGTGCCTTCAAAGCAAATTGATCTGCACCTCCTGTGCCTTTAAACAAATTTATCTGCACCTCTTGTGCCTTCAAACAAACTTATCTGCACCTCTTGTGCCTTCAAACAAATTTATCTGCACCTCTTGTGCCTTCAAACAAACTTATTTGCATCTCTTGTGCCTTCACCAAATTTATCTGCACCTCTTGTGCCTTCAAACAAACTTATCTGGACCTCTTGTGCCTTCAAACAAATTTATCTGCACCTCTTGTGCCTTCAAACAAACTTATCTGCACCTCTTGTGCCTTCAAGCGTTGGTTTGACGGGATAACAATTTGCAAATTCTCTTAGAGTACAAGCTCTCTTCCGCACAAACCCAACCACTTGGATATCCATCAGGGATTAGCTTAGCAGGATAACACAACATACAGAGTACAAGCTCTCTTCTGCTCAAGTCCAATCATCTGGTTACCAACTCCTCCTTTGCCATCAGGCCTACATACGAGTGCCTCAGTCGGCGATCTCTCGCATTGATCTGCAACTACCTCAATCAGGGATTGCACGCATGATATCTACGAGTGCCTCAGTCGGCGATCTCTCGTATAGCGAACTCCAAAAACAGACTTACGTAACGCCTTGACAGCCCATCCGCTCACAGCCATACCAATCACCAGACATCTAATAAGTCAACACATTAAATCGTGTACCCATTAGCACTGGCAATCCGGTATGCAGCTCGCTGAGTATTGGGCACCAACTTCCTCGTCGAAATTCATCAACGCCACTTATTTGTTTGAATCCTCAATTTATTACCAATTGTACTTCGCTAATGTCTAAGTACATGTTACACAGTTTTCTACAAATTTTCTTACGTATTTTGACATTGCATCAAACCAATATTCGTCATAAATCTTATATATGGTTTTTTTGCCATCCCAAGTGCATTACAGCCTCATGAACGTGATTAACAACTGACCACCTAAATTCTATTTGTTTGTATTTTACGATGCAGCAAATTATTCCTGATCTCATAAGAACTTGCTATTCCTTTCTGCATTTCATTATAATTTTAATCGGTCACAATTTGTGATATGCCCTAATCATGCTTCTTATTTGAACTCTTCTGCGCTACTATAGGGTTTCTCGATAAGCAGTCAACATGAGGCATTTGACTCCCCTTCTTATATTCTGCCTGGAATTTGTTTGCGAATTTCCTCACGCTCTTTTTTCCAGTCAAATTCGTTTAGTCTTGACTTAACACTACCAGTCCATTATTACATTACTTTTGTAATCTATCGTGTTTGCATTGTTATTGCTATTTAGACATAATACATAGTGAGCCAGAACCAAGTTAAAATGTGTCTCTTTTACCAGAGAGTATTCAGATCCCGATTAAAAGAAATGGAAACATCTGAACAATTTAAATTGTCCCGTTAGGCTGATGTACCGCACACAAGTCCACTCGTCTTTCGATGCTGCGTCGGCTTGCTGTTGCTGCTCCCTTTGTGCACACTGATGCGATGTGTCCCGCGCCGCTACACTTGTAGCAATTTACCGTTGCTCTCTCTCGCACCATCGCCGTTCTGTGGTTGCTTTGCCTGGTCTAGTATCGTTTCGCTCTTCTGCTCTCCTCTCGCGACATTCCATTGCCTTATGCCCGAGTTTCCCGCAATTGTGGCATCTGATCGGCGTCTGCGTTTTGAACCTCTTCCTTTCGGGGCCCTCAATTCCAGAAACTTCTACTCTTCGGCTGAATGTGTGCGCCTTAAGTTGTTGTTGCAGCTCAGCCCGCGTTTTTATATTCGTGGTAAACGCTACGCGCTGCAGTCTGGGGTCAATTTGGGTAGCATGAGCCAAGACTAGGGATATGGCGATCTCCTCATGGGTCATTGATTTCCACTTGGTCAATAATGAGGTGACCAATCGATTTGAATACACCGAGAGGCATTCATTTGCATTCGGGCATCCCTTGAGCATGTTGAGCAACACTGCCGCCGGCGTATCGTTGCCCTCGTAGCGCTCCAAAAACAATTCTCGGAATTGCGCCCAACTCATTCCAGGGAAGCAAATTTGCGAAAGCCATTGCGATGCACTACCGAGCAGCGATTTGCTGAGCAACACCACCAAAGACGCACCTTCCTGTGGATGCTCGCTCAGGATCATGCCTGCCGTCCTGGTCCATGCTGCCGCGTCGGCATCAGCAGCTTCGGGGTCGAACATTGGTAGCATCGCGGTTGCGGACCCCGAGTAAGGCTGCGGTGTGGCCTTAAGTAACTCGGTAATTACTCTATTCTGCGACTCCAATAGTCTGCGCCATCCATTGTCCAAGGGGCGGCGATCCCACTTCTGATGTCGGAGGCCGAGGCTCAGATTGATCAGCCATCTTTAGTTTTTAAGCGCAGCGAGTCGCAATGATCTTTTCTAACGTCCGATCGCTTCGGAGGGCCTTCCTCCTCCGTTTCCTCTTCTTGTCTTTCCCATCATTGCGCCACGCTCGGCAGGCTTTTGCCGCGCTCTCATTCCGAAAGCTTCTCTCACTCTCATTTACAAAGCTTATTCATTTCTTAGACTTACAATTGACAAAGTTCCGTACTAAATTAAACTTATCTCCGACATGTACATATTCCTTTTCAATGTTACATACATTCTTTCAGACGAATTCAATAAACTCATTTATTTTTAGAACCGTGTATAGAAAGCTACTTGCTTCATTTAATTGCAAAACAACTCTGGGTGACCCATTAACATGAACAGTCCAATTTCCACTAGAGCATATCACGACCGGCTTAACAGCTCCAAAGCGAAATTGAGGCTTGACGGAAAATACTGGGGCGTGAATCATTGAACAATTTGTGAATCGTTGTTATCGCTTGAGTTGATGGTGAATATAACTTGCCGTAAACCAAGCGTAAAGTGTCAAACAATAGTCAGGTAAATAATTAAACTATTATATTATTATTCTACAATTTACTAAGTAGAAAATTGAAGCAAAAACATTGGTGCATAAATCAGTGCATAGCCATTTACGAGAGGCAAACGAAAAGTGAGAAAGGCAATTCATTATTGATATTATTATTATTATTATTATTATTATTATTATTATTATTATTATTATAATTATTATTATTATTATTATTATTATTATTATTATTATCACTATTATTATTATCATTATCATTATTATTAATATTATTTTTTTTATTATTATCATTATTATTAATATTATTATTATTTTTTTATTATTATAATTATTAATATTATTACTATGCGTACGTAGCCGTGCGTAACCTATGAGTTCGATTATAAATAAATAGAGTACCTGAGGCTCGATGTGTACCCTAATTTGTTTTTTATGAATCGCTGCATGGCGGAAAATTTACAGAGCCGAGGAGGCCATCTATCATGCATATTTTTTTCCGACGCTATATTTATTATATAATGCGCAGTGGTGGCTCATTTAGTTGACATTGGCTGGGATATGGCACATTTCAAATGGATGCAGTGGCTGCAGATCCTCACGCTCAATATAGTAATCGGCGTACACGCGTGGACTTTTGTGCCGGCTTCATCAAATTCTGATGAAGGGCCACAACCACTCACGAACAAGCGTTCGGCCAATCACACTAGTGAGTAGACGAAGAATCTTTAAATTCATCCTTTAATTATAAATATTGTGTCCCTAACAGTTATAACAAGACAGCTAATTATTGGGACGGTGATTCCACCACTTACGGCGCCGGGAACTTGGCCACCGATACCCGCGATTGTGAGTCCCGGAACCTCGACGTATTGTCAGTGCGTGCCACCTGGATCCTGTGCGAGTCCCCTTCCAACCGTACCAAGCGATGGCAGCGGCCAACTAGACATCCGAATTGTTAACAATGGAGCCTTTGTAAGTAAACCATTTATGGTGGTACCCATCCAGTCATAAACGATTTGTACATAAAGGAAAAATGGTATGCGACAGGGAGAAGGAAACGTATATTATTGTACAGCACCAACAGCCAAGTCGATCTTGCCATGTGCCTCTTTCCGTCTGTCTATATGTACGAGTATCAAGACATCGTGTTCCGATACGATAGGAGCTAGAGTTTTAAATTACTTACTTTTGGTCCGCTATGCACGTACACAAATCAAAAATTACACAAATCACGTACACAAATCAATAATTTTTGTCACGCCACATTTCGCAATCAATCGGCTATTAAATATAGAAAATATAGCCAATTAACGTTTAACCCACCCCATGCCTGTGACAATTTGAATATAGTATGCGCGGCATAGATATATATTGGCTATACCAATAACAATTTAAAATTTGGTAGTTCTAGCGTAAGAGATATTCAGAGTGTCTGTAAAAAAAGCCGCAACACATTTTCGCTATTTTCGCGGACGTGCATCTTCATGGCTGACTAATTTTAGCTACACGAATAGAATAATCTAAAATGACCATTTTTGACGCCACAGAATTTTGCGGCTTATAGGTGTGCAGGAGGGGTAGCCGATTTCAAAAAACGAACGTGTGCTGAACTATTTTTCCCAGAATCAGAATATGAAATTATTTTTTGTCTATCTATAATCTCCTCTCTGTAACATACATACATACGTACGAATGCAATATACCTATTTCTTTTTAGAAATGGGTATAAAAATTATTAACAAATTTTTATTAGCGTTTCTTTTACCATGTACCTAACTAGTTTCTTGATCATGAATTTTTTTTTAATTAAAAAAAAATAAATAAGTCCACAAATTTGTTTCGTGCAGTTCGTGCATACCACACACTTCATGGCGCGCAGTGTATATAGGACAAACGTTAGACAAAGAAGAGACGGATTAGATGACGTCAAAAGGAATTTTCAGCAGCATGCGGGTTGATAATATTTTAATTGGTCATATCTTCTATATATCTTGTCCGATCTGAACGTTATTTTGTATGCAGAAATTATATCTCTAGCTTTTAACAGTTCAAAGATAAAGCTTTTTTGAAAAATGGCGAAGGCGAAAACTTAACCTACGTACATGCATAGTGGACCAAAAGCCAAAATAATTACACCTCTAGCTCTTACCGTCTCGGAGAACGACGTGCTCATACATACAGACAGACAGAGGGGCATAAGGACGGACGGACAGACACACGGGCATGGCTTTATGAACTCGGCTTTTGGGGTATAATATATATATATACACTTTATGGGGTCAGAAACGCTTCCTTCTGATTGTTACATGCATTTTTACAAATTAAATATACCATTTAAGGTATATGGTTTAATAATAAAATATTAAACATTTATTAAGAAAAATTTTAAAATCCAGTATTTATGGTCCATATAGTACATCCTTTAACATTTAATATATTAAATCGGTAATATTTTATATATTAGCAATATAATTTTCTATATGAGACCATTGGGTATTCGCTATACTTTTTACCGATAGACTGGATCTTTTCCGACCATATTAAATAATTGTATTTTGAGCTTCGATAGTCGAGCCGAGATTACCATGCACATCTCTTAAATACATATATTATCTATTAAAACTGGCAACAACAATTTCAGAAATTTTAATTTGTACTTTCAGACTTCCATACCAACAACAACGTCATCGTTGACCTGCAATTATGGCCTGGTAGCTTGTTGCCAGGCGGGAAGTTATCGGTGTGGCCAAAGATTTCCACCCCCACCCGGTGCTATGCAGGCTGGACCGGGACAGGCCAGTTTTGGAGCATATCCTTGGCAGGCAGCGCTCCTCACCAACGCGGATGTTTATTTGGGGGGAGGGGCACTTATCACAGCCCAACACGTGCTTACCGCTGCTCACAAAGTCTACAATTTGGCGTGAGTTTTCATCCTTCTACACAATTCGAGCCCATTTTATTGCGAAATAGAATTTCTTCCTTTAAGGTTCGCTTGGGGGAATGGGATGCCAGCAGTACCAGTGAACCCATTCCCGCCCAGGATGTCTACGTCTCTAATGTATACATAAATCCGTCGTTTAATCCGAACAACCTGCAGAACGATGTGGCAATCCTTAAGTTAAGTGCGCCGATTTTGCTGACAAGCAAATCGACCATTGGAACTATTTGTTTGCCAACGACAAGTTTTGTGGGTCAGCGCTGCTGGGTAGCCGGTTGGGGCAAGAACGACTTTGGACCTACAGGAGCCTATCAGGCCATCATGCGACAGGTGGACGTCCCACTTATACCCAACGCAAACTGCCAAACAGCACTACAAGCCACGCGTCTGGGATCGTCGTTTATCCTCAGTCCCACTAGCTTCATATGCGCGGGTGGAGAAACTGGGAAAGATGCTTGCACCGGGGATGGTGGCTCTCCGTTGGTTTGTAACAGCAACGGGGTTTGGTACGTGGTGGGGCTAGTGGCCTGGGGCATTGGCTGCGCTCAGGCAGGGGTCCCCGGGGTGTATGTGAACGTGGGAACCTACATTCCTTGGATTCAGACCACTTTGACACTGTAAAGCCAACGTTTTTTAAAGTAGAGTCAATAAAGCCAATAAAGTAGAGTGTCTGGGTGCCATATGGTTTGTTTATTTAGCTTTACCCGACGGTATAAAAATCCATTGCAATGCTATATTAAATTTGAAGACATCTCCCACCCCACAAAGTATATAAATATATGTTCGGACAAAGGCTGGTCGGGTCTGCAATCGCAAATTTTTTGCCTTTGTACTTGTAGGTTTTCGGAAAACATTTGTTGTGCGTTGTTTATAATTTTTAATTCAATTTAAAAATTATTATTTAATTTTATAATTTTTAATAAACTCTTACTTATGAACATTACATCTGAGGGCTAGGGATATAATTATTCTTAATTTAAGTCCGCTAAGCATGTTTTTTTTTCCTTGTTACTCCTCTTTGGTGCTTAAGGCTTCTACAAGACCCTTCCATAGAACTCTATTTGGTGCTGTTTGTTTGGCGGTGTCCCAGGTGGTGTTGTTTTGGGACAGGTCTAATGTTGTTTAACGACGCCAGGTCAGATTAGGGCGTTCCACTCTTCTCCTTCCCAGTGGATTCCACTCCAAGGCCATCCTGACGATGCTGTCTTGCTTCTTTCTGAGTGCGTGTCCGATCCATTTCCATTTCCGTCTTCTTATGTGCTGCTGTAAAGAGGACCCACTTTCAATTCGCGCCACAGGTCCTGGTTGGTAATTACACTTGGCCAGAATATACAACAGATAGGCACTTGTTTATGAATGATTCCAGCTTTATTATCATCCTTTGGGAAGTCAGCCACTCTGATCCGTACAACAGTATGGATTTCACGCACTTATTAAAGAGAGGCAGCTTTGTTCTTCTTTTCATTTGCTGGTTTCTCCATATGCGGTACAATCTTCCAAATTCAGATCTTGCTTTGCACAGTCACGTCTTTTCCACTCAACCGTTTCATATTATGATGGTGCCAAGGTTGGTCAAACTGTCGAAAACTCATTTTTAGCGCTGATGTTAATGCTCCCTTGGTTGGAGTTGTTGATCCGTTGATTGTAAGTCCCGGGCTTTGGCCCGGGTCTTAAGGTCATTTGCTTTGGCTTGGATGTCGCCAAGCTTGTGAGACAGGAGACAGATATCGTCCACCTAATCCAAGTCTTCCAGATGGCGGGTGAAGCTCCATGTGATCCCGCTAAGCATGTACGCAGATTAAGTTTTTTAAATTTTGCGACTCCCTTTCCGCTCTTGCATTATGGAAACATAAAACTGTATTTTCGTACATACTGGAAGACCCAGCCACGCGGTGCTGTAGCTATGGTTTTTGATAATCGTGTAATCGTTACTTTCGTTTTTAAGAACATATTTAAAATATTACAATCGTGATTCACCATATTGAGACATTCTCGTTTTCCGGATGCAAATCTTTGTACTATTCTTTTTAAAGACCCAATTTGACCCATTTCTTCTTGCCAGACGCCAGCAACTTTGACTGTATTACAGTGTATTTTATTAGCATATTATGATTTGTGTGACACCAGTTCAACACAAGCTTGTAACAAACCGCGAAATTCTGTGGTGTCCACAGTTTTAATACTAGAGACCTAATATTAAAAATTATTTCTGTAGCGCCAATATCTATCTACTTATGTTGCCCAAATCAGCCGGTACCGACCACCCCCGCCATCCCAAGTGGCGAAACTGTGTTGCGCCAGCAATCTCCTCTAAATAGAAAGAAACTCAGAGTATTTCTGACGCCTACAAATTTAAAGCTACAACTACCAAATTTAGATATGTTATTATTATGGCCAATACCTATCCGTACGGGCCAATATCTATACGTACGGGCCAAAATCTATCCGTACGGCACGGATTTTCAACTTAGGATCTGTCCGATTTTTTGGTTTTACATATTTAGTGTAGTTTTACACATTCCCTTTCACCGTCAACTTTCGGATGACGTGCAGATGTTGATTCCCTTCGGTGTCGAGATCCCTTTTCACCGTTAAATTCTAAACACACATGTCGATTCCACTTTGTTTGAGACATTCACAGCTTTGTTTTTGGGAGCGCTATGGGCTGTACACCGCTGATCTACAGTATATATTATATACCAATAAAATGGCAAAAATGTGTTGCGCCCACAAGCTTCTCTAGAGAAACATGTCGCACATTTCAAAATCAGGTGGAAACCAAGAAGCGAATATTTATAGTCGAGTGTCTTGACTATTGTATGCTTATTGTTATGTTAAGTGGTCAATAAAGGATTTTTTGTTTGAGTAAAAATATACTATAAAAAAACTTAAACTGAAGGGTTGGTTAGAACTTAGCTATTTGGGGTGTCTTACATATATATATGTTAGACATCTTAGATTAATAGATTTAATCATTTTATTCCCGAATATTATATTGTAGTAAATAATCAACATGCACGCACTCGATTGATCGATGCTTAAAATGTGACGAGTATGTGAATAAGTAGTCCTTTGTCACTTGCGTGCGTTATTTACGCGGTCCGCAATATGCAGTAACTATAAATTTTATTAGTCAACAAAAATGTAAAATGATTTGTATCAGTAACGCAAGCCCAAGAGCTCATAGAGAGGAACCTCTGTTGCAGACTCACTGGTGCTCGATTCTTCGAAGTCACCACTCTGTAAAAGGTACTGAGGACGTTCCAACGATGGATTGGCCAGATAAAAGTCAATAAGAGCCGTAGTGCTGCGCAGATGGGTTATGCCCTTGAATATCTTTTCTCGGGTTAACAGCTCCTCTGGATAGACAGTCTTTATAGCCATGTCGCCCGACCGTTTAAGCCAGGGTCGATCTTTAAGTGGTACCGTACGCCCAAAGGCACTGAGGATAGGTTTTTGATTGACACGGGCAGCATGATCGTTAATGTGCTTCTCGTACTTCAGCTCAATTGCCATCTAAAAGAAACATTTTTTAATGGATAGAAATATATAGAATCGAGAAAGACTCTCGACTATAATTACTCACATTTGGTTTATTCCATTTATCAGCAACGGTCTGGGCAATCGCGTTAACCTCTTTCGGATCTGTTTTTACTGAGGCTAATAGTGTGCGATCACCTTTTATTGAAAAAAGGTTCTTGACCTTCTCAGGGGTGAGGTTACTTTCCACTGTGCCAAAAGAATTCAGCCATTCAACGAATCTTTCTGCCGACTATAATTATGCGAAAGTTATGTTGGTTTAGAACAATTATATAAATTCGTATTTCAACATTAATAGCTTAGAAATAATATACTTAAACATATCTAAGAAATTCTATCAGATCTTGTATAAACGAGGCCGAGTCACTACGACTATAACCATATCCGTCGGCCTGTCTGTCTCTATGTTTGAAAATTTCGAATTCCGAGATTAGGTAACTTTTGGACACCCCATACCAGTGTTACTGCCCTATGACGGCATTTCATCTTTTTCTTATTTGGGTTACGCCCTAGATTTCTGCATGGATGTATTCATTTGTAGCATGACAGTTATATAAGTTCTTAAAATACCGCACTCATTTTTTACTACTGTACAATATTCTATAGGGAAGAAGATGACACAACATTTTTAGGGTACTCACTTCGAGTGAGTACAGTATGGTTGCGCTCTTCGTGAGTGAGTACAATATAGTTGGTTGCATACTTTGTGAGTGAGTGCAGTATATGGTTTTACACTAGTTTTTTGTAACAAATTTTATGTGTTGTTGTATATGTTGGTGAATGTCCTTTATATGTTTGACGTTATTTACTGCCAGAGCCCCAGCGAAAGAAGTACCGGTAAGAAGTATAAAATGTACCAGTAATGAAATTTCACACACTGTACAGTAAGTCAACTGCACACCAAAACACTATACAGCGTTGACTACTTCACACCAAAACACTGTACAACTATGAAATACTGCACACCAATTTTGCTGTAAAACTATGGAATATTACCCCATTCCCTCATACCCAAATATATTCGGCAGAAAAAAAAGTGTGACCACTTCTAGAATATTTGCCGTTTAAGATGCATTCATGCCTTATAAATCCACTGCGCGCCACTTAAATAGGACACCCTCTCAGTGCAATATATTCAACAATGTCTTAAGACAAGTAACATTTCCTAGCATAAACATTTCAATAGCTTAATAGGAGAAGGATAAAAGATTTTGATCGATTTTGTCAAAAAGTCATTAAGGACGTAACTGACTGATTTTAGCAACAGGAATATGTGTTCTACCAATATTCATATACCAATATTCTATTCACGAGCACAGTTTGTGCTGAACTGGTATCCCCACAGTCAGAATATGCAATATGTTCAAAAATACGTATACATAGTATCTTATTATCTTTTTTAAAACAAATACACTAACCGCATCCATAAGATTTTCGGCTTGCTCGTCCAGCGTTACCAACGAGAAGTTCTGACCAGGATGCTCCACACGCGTCTGCCAACAAACACGCCGGTCTCTAGGAGCACACAAGAATTTAGCGTACCAGGAAGTTTTGTCCACGGTCCGGTGGGTATGACCAACTGGTTCGTCCAATTTTAAATCAAATTTTTCGAACTCATTTTCCAAGCGTACTATATCGGAGTGTTCACTTTCATTAAAATGCTCCTCCACTTTCTTTCGGCCTAGATCTAGCTTCAAATTAAATATCCACAATATCAAGTGTATATATTTCCAACCCTTAGTATATCACCTACCAAAATATCCTCCTCCTCCTCGCTGTCTGCACTGCTTGCGCTCATGTAGTCTTCTGGCCGCGCCTCCTGCATTTCATCACGTATGTAAATGTCATCGTCGGACTTTGAGTAGTCGTAATTCTGAATACGCTTGACTCGCTCGCGAAGCCGCGGCGGCAGCACTAATGAATAGTCTATGACAGGGATGCGTGGACGAAAACGGCAAGATGCAGCGAATTCCACCTCTTCGATGGCTGCGTTCCAGTACTCCTTGCCTTGGAGTCCGGGTCGCTCAATAAGCTTGGAGAAGTTGCTCATACCGGTGCTGGAGGAACGCTCCTTCTGCATTAGCTGCGCCTTAACCTCCGTAGACTTTTCCTTATGAGGCTTGGCCGTAGGACGCGAAATGGAGTCAAGTCGAGCCGAGCGCAGCATACGATTAAGCACTGGCCTATTGGCACGCGCCACAATTGTCCGGCGCACTGTCGACCCATACTGATGTTGCTTTCGAATGGACATAATTTCAACAACACAAAATGCCAACCCACGAAACTATATCGAGTTTTTGTTGTTTGTTTGTTCAATACGTACAAAATCAATTCAATGGTAGACATCCAGGGGTAGCCTAGAGAAGGGTTGCCTACTCATCCCAGTAACTTAAAACTAAAAGGTTAGAACAAAAATTGGCTTAACTAACTTATTGAAGTGTTCATTTGAGCTGATTCAAATAAAAAATTTTCCAAGTTGTACAAATTTCACTTTTACTCAGAAAAGGACTAACTGAACAGTTTCCAATTTAACAAGAGCACACAAAATAATTCTCTAACAAAAGTGAACCGTCGAAAAACAATTTAGACCCGATTCATGTTAAAACGAATTGTTCGAACAGACTGTAATATATTAGTATTCCCCTTATCGTCCGCTGAAAAGAGTGTATTTATAGTCAGAATATTTATTGCATAATTAAAATGCATACCATATTGCATACCTAAAATGTTATTCAGAGACTTCAGGAAAATAATTTGACTTTTTATGAACTGTTGCGTTATTTAATAAACTGATCATGAAAATGTATTGGAATTTACGAGAAGTTGCAAACCCGCGCATACACAATTTGTTTTTTTTTACCTAAAAACAATATAGAAAAATTTCTCGTAACATTAACATTTTTGTGCAAATGAAAAAACAAAAACCAATATAACTTTCTCATTGACTACATTACATGGCAGCTAAAATTATCAGCACACGCAATAGAACAAATTCACGATAGAGGAAGCACAACAAATTCATATAATTCGAAGCAAGCTATAAGCCACAAAGAATTTAAAAGCAACAAGGCAGCAATGAGTTCGGTCTTGTAAAAACTCACTCATGAGGACCCGATACGAAGAGAAGTCTCTCGAACACCCGAATAAAAACGAAGCACTGAGTTCTTTTTGAGAGTCCCTTCAGTTCGACCTCGGCGTTTGAGCTCTATAGCCGCAAGTACGGAGGATACTAAAAACACTGTCCTTTTAAATTGGAACCAACACATGCACGCCATTAAAGCTTGCGCTAAGTAGTGTTAGTGTGTTCCCGCTTGGGTTAGCCTGATGTCAGAAGGAAAAGTTTTCTGCATTCTAGTGTTGTGTAATCCAAAGAAGCGGCAGGAATGTTTCTTCATTGCGCTACAGAAACAGCTCCTTGTTGTTAACAAAAAAGTTCCTCATTGCTGCGCAGTTTTTTTTTTGTTAGATGACTTGATATTCTTTGTTTGTGGTTTGTGGCCTTGATGTAATCGACGTGGCTATGAGCATGAATGTGGCTGTGGGCCTTCTACATGAGCGACCGATATATAACGTTAAATGCAAATAATCAATGCTACATTCAAATAAAAATAATTATTATATGTTTGTGCACAACTAGTAGACGACCATAAGAACAGCCATGATAGGAAGGAAGTTGGTGGTTTGTAGGAAAATAAAATGTTAGAATATTTTTTGCTTGACGTCATGCTTGTACGTGCAGTAGTGCTTAAGTTCTATTTCACAATGTGCCTTTCTGCCATGGTTGACTTCCTTGGCATTGGTGTCTGCGAGCGAGAATGTATGAATCATCGACTGTCCAAATGGCTGCAAGCGCAGGCATACTGGCAGATTGCTTAGACGATTGACGTGAGTGTGAAAGCATATCCACATCCGAATACTTGTGTATAAGAAATCTTCATTTGTTATTAACAACAAACAAACTCTTATCGGTTGTTTATTGTCGGTAACATTCGTATCCGTATCACGCTTTACCACAAAAGTTGACAAATTTGCAACATTTGAAACTGTATCAATATTAATTTACAAAATGCTATAAATATCAAAAATGGCACATGTAATAGCAATGAATTCTGAGCCAAGTATCAGTATCAGTTCTTTTATTTAATCTGTACATGTTTAATCATAACATTTTCATTGGATATTTTGACTGATTTACCAATAAAATAATAACTAAAGACATCAGCTTGCAAATTTTGTAAATAGTTCTCACGTGTGTATTTTAATTTAAAAAATTTTACAAATTACACATGTACCAACTTACAAACATATTTGCGACAAATACCTATTCTATATTGATATTTTTGATATAACTGGCTGATATTTATTCAAATGTAATAGCATTTTCATCTAGTTTAGCAAAACCTGGCTTTTATTAGTTGTAATTTATTGCTTATATAAGCAATAAAAAAATATTAATATAATAGTATTTAACTAAATATTAATAATAATAGTATTTAACTAAATCTGTGCAATCGTTTAGTCGTAATTTAATAGGTTGAAACGTTTTTATAAATCGGATTAATTCATTAAAGAACATTACGAACTAATCAAATATCAATTGAAAACTAGTAGAAACGCTATTTATCTTTTTTCATTATCAACCAGTTTTTTGTTGAAATAATGAATTTCCAAACTCATCCGGCGCACTGGCAAATCATTGGTAAAACTTTGGAAATGTTAATGTGTCGGTAATAGATATGTTGTCGTAAATGTTTGTGATTGTCCTTTGTATGTTTGACGTTATTTAGTGCCAGAGCCCTAGCGTAAGAAGTACCGGTTAGAAGTATAAAATTTACCAATCATGAAATTTCACTCACTGTACAGTAAGTCAACTGCACACCAAAACACTGTACACCGTTGACTACTCCACACCAAAACACTGTACAGTGTTGACTACTCAACAATTTTGCTGTACAACTATGGAATACCACCCCACTCACTCATACCCAAATATACTCTGTAGAAAAAATGTGTGCTCACTTCTAGAATAGGTGGTTCATTTTACCTTTTTGGATGTATTCATGCAGAAGCCTAATATGTACATACATACGAGTACGTACAGACAGATACATGGCTAGATCGACTCGACTGTTAATGCTGATCAAAAATATAAATATATACTGTGGGGCCGATTTCTCCTCCAGCCTGTTTATAATAAGTGTAATAAAGGCACTAACTCATGATATGTATCATAATATATCATAATAGGTATAATTTGTTTGCTCACCCCTTTCCGCATTCGCAATTTGCGTAAAACTGTATTTGATTCGACATATTTAACCATAACTTGAATAAAATAACATAAGAGCTAGACACCTATTTCCCCACTGATCGTCAAAAACGAGAATGCAAATTACGTCCATATCGGAAAATAAATATAGAAGATATTGTCACATAAAGTTATACCCATCCCACGGCATCGGCATGCCGCTGTAAATGCCGGGTGGCGTCATCCGTCTATTCTTTGACTACGATATGTTAATACAGAAATTTGTGTACAATCAGAAAGTTTATACATACTGAAGTGTATGTATGTATTCACAATTAGCACGTGTATACATACATATGTATGTATGTGTGCACGATGTCAACAAACAAAAAATTTGTTGAATTATAAAAAAACAAATTTGAAAAAGAAAAAAGATACATGTTATCTCGTTGTCGAGAAATCGAGACTATAGCATTTTTATTTGTTTGTCAATAAGTTATGAAACTCCTGGATCTGAGCACGACTTACTGTATAAATTCTGGTATAAAAAAATTACATACATACATACGTATGTCGGTACATATTGCGGCCGGTGATACAACTTTAGTTTCACTTTATTTTACTAATATATTATTTAAAAAATGAATTCCTTTTTTTAATAATTTAAAATGAATTCGACATGTTTCATAATTTTTGTATGCTAGGGGTAAATCGTGACGCAAAACTTTAGCTACATGTACATATTTCTCCTATTTTATCGTAAAATTTCAATTTACTTCTGCATAGGCTGTACGCATTTACGTTTGTATATACTCGTACAATATTGTGTATGTATGTATGTACATACAAACCATTGTGGCGCCAGATCTAAAAGTTAAGCATCTATTAATAAACATCGCTGTTGGCAGGACTAGTTGAAGGTCTCGGCCTTCTGTGTCCCCCGTCGTTTAACTTATCGCCTTGTGCTCGATTTCACTTGGCAAAAAGCGGCATGTATGTGTCAGCCACATAATAACAAAGCTTACTTTGTTTGTTACAGAAGTTCCTCTAACTACGCTTTAAGTAAATGAGCCTAAATAAACAAATCTGCAACAAACGCACACCATGTCTATTTGTAAGTTATTCCACATACAGGCTGTATGACATAACAAGTAGAAACGCTGTAACGAAAAATACCATGAACCTATTTTCATTATCAATTTTTTTTTTCGTTTCAATATTTCAACCCCAAATTACGTTAGAAAAAAAAACATAAAAAAATGAAATTACAGTTTTTTTGAAAATTTCCAAGTCGGAATGGAGTGTGACTTAAATTCATGAATGACTTTCTTAATTATGTTTCTAGCACCTACAACGAGATCCATGGACCTCTTTTTTTAGAAACCATTTTTTTTTTACAAATAATTAATCAAAATTTGGGTTTGTTAACATCCCAACAATCAGCACATGCACACATACATACACTTCAGCAAGTGTACACGAGCTAATTGTGAATACATACATACACTTCTGTAAGTATACACGTGCGGACGGATCGAAGTCAAAGAATAGACGGATGACGTTACCCGGCATTTGCAGCGGCATGCTGTTGCCGTGGGAAGGGGTGGGTAAAACTTTAATTGGCTATAATTTGCATGTGTCGGAGGAGGCTCTACAGTTTCCATAATTAAAACGCAGCAAGTTCGCAGCAAATATCGACTCGACTGTTGATGCTGATCAAGAATATATATACTTTATAGATTCAGAAACGTCACCTTCTGCCCATTACAAACATTTTCACAAAGTTAATATGCCATTGTAGCTTAAGGCTGTTGATCCTGATCAAGAATATATATGTATACTTAATGTACGTTTTACATACATTTGCACAATGTTAATGTACCATGCGTACCTAAAGTTACATGGTATAACAACTTTGTGCTGCATTGTATCACGCGAACAAGAATATGCTAATAGTTTTTCTCCATCTATTACAACCTGCAAGATCATAGCGTTCATGTGGACAGGTACGCGGTGGCGTGGCTGCGAAGGGAAGTATCTGATTTTCCGATTTTTATAATATGTTCCTTAAGGTCCAAATGCACTATGGGGAACTTGACCGATTTTAGTGCCAAAATATTTCGTTTTTCGAAAGCTTAAATATGTAAAATTTTTCATATACTATATTGATCAAACTATTATGTTGCATAACAGAAATTTTAATTTGGCGGCCCCCTTCTTTAAAATCAGGTGTTAAAGTCAGTTGTCTCACGCCGACAACTCGGACTTCAGGGTTTATAGATGAGTTTAGACGGCTATCGTTAGAGGTACCTATCGCAAAGGAAAAACTATTTTTCAATTAATACGTGTTTTTTTCAAGTGATGTCCAGATATAACCTCAAAATGTATACTAACAAATCTTGTATTTAATTTTCTAGTAATAAAATATTCATTGTACATAGTCATAACCCATTAGTCCATTAGTTTTACAGCCGAAGGCCTTAGCTGCTCTGGCCCTAAGTTAGCTCTTAGTTTTATACTACATGTTAGCTTTAGATAAATAAATAAATACATACATAAATAAATCTCAAAATTTCGACTTTGAGTAGAGCTACAAAAAAATACTTACAAAAGCTAAGTGATATAGACTCTATAATATATTACAACATGACTCATTTTTTTCTCTACTTGCAAGTAAAAAAACTGCTCTCTTTCAAAGGTCACCACGAGTTTCCTCGACGCCGCGTACGCATAATCGCCCTCAATTAAATCAGAAGAATTTGTAGAATAAAACTATTTAATAATAAATAGATACAATAAAAATGTTAAAAAAAACAATCAATATTATATAAGTAGACTATAAGTAGAGAATATAAGTAGTAGAGTATTATATAAGTAGAGAATATTATATAAGACGGTTACGACTACCACCGCCCGCGCAAGTGGCGAAAATGTGTTGGACCCAACTACCAAATTTGTATATGTCGCTGGAATATAGACGAGCCACCAAAATCGATCTTTAAATTTTTGTTAAAGCTTGATTGCACTTTCTATTCTCACCTTACAACTTAACTCCAATTTTCCTGCCCTTATCCAACTCATGTTATACAACTGTTTTCTTCTACTCTCTTTTTATAGCTTCGAGCGAAGCAAAACATAGTAAAAGAACAACCGAAGCAACTATTTTAAAACTACACACTCGTAACTGTAAATTGGTATTCAATTAAACAAACAAAGGCAACAAAAACTGCAATAACAATAGCAACAACAGTAACTATTTCTACTACAGCTACTACAAGAGCAAAAACAATATAAACAAATAAAGCCTCAAAACAAAAAATAAAGGAAACTGCAACAAATACAAAATACAAAAGTAAACTACAACGCAACAGCTGCTAGTAGATAAATACTTCATGTATTTAAAGTTTTTCGGAGCACTCAAGTATATTTGTACATTTTTCAAAGTAGATCTTAGTCGCCCCACACAAATTCTAAGAACACAACAGCAATCAACATAAGCAACATCAACCAACCAAGCAGCAACCAAAGCATATTGCATTCATAAGATACATCCGATAGCAAACATCCAAATCCCAACCACCATCGCTAACACCGTCACAACCACGAACCACATGAGCCTCAACAAGATTAAGAAGCGGGACGCGAGCGACTTATGACTGATGCGCTCCAAGGGCCACGCCGGCGTCGTCGGCGTTGCCGTTGGCAGCGGCAGCCGGTACAAGGTGACGGACCGCTGCGTCCCGGAAGTGAGCATCACCTCGCCGACGACAGCTGGAGCCGCTATGTCCGACCAGGCAATCCAGCCCAAACACTTAGCGCTGCTGCGTAGTCGCTCGCAACCGTCTCAGCCGACGTCTAACAGCCTTTTCTCCACGCCTCCAGGCGGCGCCACTCTGGTCGAGGAGGAGGATTTCAGTTTGGCCAGCGGAAGCGGCGGTGGCGCGGCCAAAAACGTGCTCCAGCGCCAGCTGGCCACCACCGTTCAGCAAGAGGACCTACGGGAGGCGCATCATTCTGCGCAGGAGAACCAATTGGCAGAAAGTTTAAGGGATCCCTCCAACGAATATACACCTTTAGTTGAAGAACCTATCAGCATTGCTCCAACTATAAATACGGCTAACAGCAATCATTATAGCCATAACTCTAAGACAACGCGTTCCTGGCCAGTTATATACCGGAATCCACACGCCGGCGACTACGAGACATTGTACGTCCAAAAACAGCAACAGCAGAGCTTCAATCAAAACTGTTACTCCAATCATTTTAAACAGTCTATTGTCTATGCAAACAGCACTGAGGAACTACCCGGCGGTAAAACTGAAGCCTCAAACTTAGCCGAAACCCGTCAAACCACATGCTACTTTTTTGCCCCGAGCCGCCGAAACAGCATTTATGAGCATCCATCTTCTGTGGTCGGCGGGTCTCTGCATTTTGACCATCCAACTACGACAACTGTTGCGGCAGCGGCAGTTGAGAGTCTGAGGCGGAGCAACAGCATCCTTTTGCGCCAGAACAGTTGTACAAAAATTATACAGCGTCGAGGCAGCAGAAGCGGATCCCCAATTTCTCGGGGATCGCAGATGGACGGCCTAGGCATGGCCATGGGAATGGGAAGTGGGGGTGGGTCCAGCGCCTGCTGTTCTACCTGTTGTATGGGGCCGCCGCCAGTACTCTTCCTTTTCGTTACCCTGCTTTTGACTACCAGCGCCACAGCAATGTTGTGTGCCGCTATAATGACCGACCACTGGGAGCACGTGTCATGGGACCGCAACAGTCTTAATCGCTACTCCAATCATTCAGGGCTTCGCCTTGAATGGCTTCTTGACGACCAAGTGGCTATGCTCAAACCGGAAAAGCGTGGTAAGAATAAAAAACTCTCTAGCATGTGCCAGGGTAAAAAAACGTAATCAAATTTTTTGTTTTTAGTTCATCCCTAAGTAAATTAGTTTTAAAATTCCGATTATAACGGGTTATAAATATTTATCTTTAGAGAACATGTGCTGCATAATGTATGGGGAATTATAAGTCTGGTAGATTGCATGTACAATGTAAGATCGATATTAATAAAAAAAACATGTCCTATTGAGCAAGTAAAAACTTCATATTGTTTAGTAATATACTATTGGATTTAAATGCTACATTTTTAAACGGAAAACACAAAACGTTGTTAGGTCGGTTACAATGTTAAATACTTATGAAGGGCATTAAAAAGATATATATTTATTTTAAAATTTGTTCACGTCAAATTTTTTAAATATATCATTTTATGCAATATATATATATATGCATATTTAAAAACCCCCTGGCCTATATCTCCTCAGCCGACCATCGCTACCGCCGTGATTCCGTATTTCTTGTCCCCATGCACGGCGGCATTTGGACGCTGTGCATTGACCTGCCCATGCAGCAGCTGCAAGAGTTGCGCCGCAACCCAAAATTCCCCAGGGGTGCTCCTCCATGCGTAAACTATTTGGCGGGATCTATGGAGAATACTCGTGGCGAGGAGCAACGAAACGATTGGCAGCACAGTGAGTCGCAGGTCACTCTGCAGCCGCATCTGAGTACGTATCCTGGAGATTTCAAACGCTTTACTTAACCTCTCTACTTAACGCTTTAGAAGAAATTTATTTTTTTAATGTTTACATTAGTTGTTTCTTACATTTCATATAAAACATTACTTTACGTACGCACTTAGCACGAGCTGTGATTGTAACCTTACAGACTTAGAAAATTTGGTTGGGAAAAGTAAACAAAAAGCATAAATACGGGCGAGGGTGGACAGTTAAAGTGGTGAATGTGCATGCGATGTGTTTAATTGGCTGATGTGGGTAGGCGTAATCAATGACGGGCTACTGGAATGTCTAGCTAGACAGCGGGTCGCTTAGCCGGCGAGCAAAGAGCTTCCGCCTCAGAACTGGGCTCCTCTGGCTTCTTGCGCTTTATTAGATGTGTTATGTCCGTGGGCTTGGCGGAACTGCTGCTTATATGCGACGAAGAAGCGGCCGCTGCGCTAACAGATACAGACGTCAAAGAGCTAGAGGCTCCATTAGCAGGCAAAGACGACGAAGACGCAGAGACAGCATCACTATTCTTCGATGGTTTAATGTAACTGTCCAAAGCTGCTCGCACCTCGGCGATAGTCTGCAAGAATGGGATTTAAAGTTTAAACTTAAAAATATCATAACGTTTAAATTGTGATATTTTATCTTCCTTAAAGAAAAATGAAGTAATATAACAACGTAAGCCGATAGTTTACAGATGGATTTAAGATCAATTTTAATTAAACAAAAACATGTGTTGAGGAGGAACAAGTTCCTTTTCATATTATGTTATGTTATGTTTTAGTTTATTTAAATTATCATTCAATGATCAAAATTTTAAACCAAAGTAAGATATTGTTAATGAGTACTTATACTAACTTGTGCCTGCATTTCTTCAATTTCCTGAATCTTGGCCACAATTTCCTGCTTAGTCTCCTCCAGATCAAGCATGTTGTTTCTGTCACGTTCGCTTGGCTCGCTCTTGCACTTTGTCTCCGCTATCTCCTCCTCAATCAACGTACTAGACCTTCGCAACGACATTGCGCCCTCTTTGTTCAACTGCTGCATCAAATAGGTTAGCCCTACCTTGTAGTGTAACTCGGCCAAAATCCTTCGATTTTGATACGGCAAATCACCCTGAATTTTAAGAGCTTTTTCTGTAGGAATATGTGATAATATACAATTATTTGGATATTATATATCTATATATACGAGATTATAAAATGATTACATCTAGTAAATTCATTACATTTCTTACTTTAAATTTATTGTATATCTGTGTTTATTACTATATAGCAGAGCTTGCAAATAACAGTTGACCGTTTTTCGTGTTTTTCGTGTCACTAACAGGACCGAAAAAAGTAAAGCTCGTGTGCTGTTGTTCAGAACAGAACTTTTTCGTTGCTTTTGTTTTGGTTTTCGGTTAACTGTTCCCAGTTGCAGGGTTCTTGTTATGCTCACTCAACAACAACTTTGAAAGAGCGATTCAACTGAACGCTCGCTCATTGATGGTCAGTAGAAGGCGAAAAACCAAAAAGCTCATTTGTCTTTAGTACCTTTTTAATAACGTTTAGCTACAAATCTAGCATATTTATGCGGTATGATTTTTTTTTTAGATTTAGCTTTGCTAAGAATTTTTGCTGGTCGCTTAAGATGCAATTAGCGCGTATATCAATGTATTAAATTAAAAAAAAAATTAATTTTTTTGTTGTGATCACGACCCATCTTGACACAAGAATTAGAACATTCCAAACGCACAAAAGCAAGTGTGGTTTGCAAGGAACTCTCATACACACTCATACAAACGCAAAAGACTTTTATTTTCTTCGCTCATTGCAAACCGCTCAGCAAAGGAGCAGAGCAAAAAAAAAGCACGAAAGTTGTTTTCGGTTGAGCACAGATCGTTCGTTCAAGAGACCCTGGTGAACGGATCTGGTCAGACTTTTTGGGCACGTGGTGCTTAAAAAACTGTTATGTGGTGAGTGCAAAAAACGGTAAACTGTTATTTGCAAGCTCTACTATATAGAAATATTTGGAAAATGGTTATCAATTGCTATATGTTTTCTTACCATAGTCCTCACGAGCTGCATCAAAAATGCCATTTTCAAACTCAATATTGGCCAATTCTGTCTGCACCTCTGCCAAATAGGTCAAACCGCTAAGGCCCTGGCGGGAAAATATCTTAGCGGCTGCCTCCAAAATTTCCCATGCCAGCTGCAAGCTGCCACTGACCCCCTCTTCCTCTTCTCCTTCCTCCTCGCCGTTGGCGTCAGTAGTTCCATTTCTGCCAGTACCGTCGCCGTTTGATGTGCTCGGAAGATCATCATTTAACACGTTCGTTGCGCTATTGCTGCTACTAACTTCGTCAACGCCCGTCGGTGCTTTTTTCACGTTCTGCTCGGGCTGCACCCGCTCTGCTTCTCCAGTGGAGTCGACCTCGTCGGAAGCCTCCTTAATGGTTCCCAAATCCTTTTCATTTTTAGTAATTGATCCGTTTGCAGAAATTTTTTTGCGGTCAACAGCGTCGGTGCCCTCCTCTTCATCGTCAGTTACATCTTCGTCGTCCCCATCAGCTGCCTCATCGGGCACATCAATTACTTTGTTTTCATCCAAAGCCATTGCAATAAGTGCCTTTGCATAGCTGCCGGTAAAAGTGTAAAAGTGTACTTATATTCATTAAATGGGTTACGACGAAAATATTGTTATCAGATTCAAAAATCGAATCACTCACAGCAGCAGGGGCTGGCCAAGCTCGTCGGCCAACTCGCCGTAGACTTCCTCATACAATTGGCAAACCTGACTGAGTTCATCAGCGGCTTCGTCATAACTCTTCACTAGGAAGTTGCGAGAACCCTGACCGAACAACTCTTTGCCCCTAATAATTTTTTTGGCACGGTCTTCCTCGGCCTTTTCATTTTCCTCTGTGGTTACAGCTGACACGTTGTCCGGGGTGGTGTCCGCTGCCACTATGGACTCCACAGCGACTGGATTCTTGGGTGAAACTGCATTAACGGCATCCATTGTAATAACAGCTTCGGCTTCAGCAGACATTTTTCTTGATTTTCAAGCACCAAAAAAATCTAAAAAAAAAAAAAAGATAGTACTTAGAAATTCGAATAGGTTTGAGGTTCACTTAATAAGTGGTTCCTGAGAAGAATAAAGGTAAACGTCACCCGCGTCTTCTTTGACTTCGATTCGTTCGCACGTGTATACATACAGTAGTGTGTGTATGTATGCACAATACATATAGAAGTGTATGTTTGTGTGCATGTGCTGATTGTTTGGATGTCAACAAACAAACTTGAAGATTTGAAAAGAAAAAAAATGGTTGATAAAGAAAAGAGTGTACCTCTTGTATCTCGTTGTCAAGAAATCTCGACTACAGCGTTTCTACTTGTTTTTGTTTGTGTTTTACATTTTCAAAGGGTTTTAACGCGCTGATTTTGAGCTTCGAATTGTTTTCGAGATTTTTGAACCCACAAGAGCAAAAAATGCGTTTTGTGAGTATATTTGAGGAGTTAACTTCAAGACAGAATTTCAACGGAAGACATCACAGAGACTAATAAAAATATTTCCAAGATCAAAAACAGATTTGAAGGTTACAAAGTAGTTGGACTGTGTTATGCTCGTTTTTTAATACTTTTAACAATATTATTTAATGCACACTGAGAAGGCGATAAAGGACGTGGAAAAAAATTTGAAATAAACTTGATCTGCGTACACATACATATAACGGACCCAAGCTAAAATACGTTTCTATCTCTTACCATCTCAGAGAATGACGCGTTCATACATACAGACAGACGGACAGACGTACATGGCTAATTCGCCTCGGCTGTTGATGCTGATCAAGAATATACTACATATATATTTTATAAGGTCGGTAACGATGCCGTCTCCGTTACATACATTTGTACAAACTTAATATACCAGTTGTACCTTAAGTTACATGGTATAAATAATTTAAGCAGGTTGGTTTTTATCATGTTAAAAGCTTTATCGTATATAGAAATCAACTTAACGAATAAATTTTCGGAATAATAACAAATGTATGCAAACCTAATATAAAACAAGTAAGAACGCTGTAGTCGAGATTTCTCGACAACGAGATACCATTCTTTTGTTGACATCCAAAAAATCAGCAGGTGCGCACATACACACATTACTGTATGAATACACGGGCGAACGCATTGAAGTCAAAGAAGGGACGGATGACGTCACCCTAGAGATGGCCGTTGCCTAGGGAAGGGGTGGGTAAAACTTTAATTGGTCATATCTTCTATATTTATTGTCCGATCCGTACGTAATTTTGCACGTACGTGTTTGACGATCAGTGGACTTATTGGACTAAAAATTATGCCTCTAGCTTTTACCATTTCGAAGATATCGATTTTTCTTTGCAAATACGACGGCGGAAAGGGGCGTGGCAAAAATCCAAGAATGTCATTATCTGCGCAATAGTTAAACGGACATATTGCAAATAGGTCTCTAACTCTTATTTTGTCCAAGTTATAGGCAAATGTGTCGAAGAAAATACAGTTTTATGCAAATTACGAAGGCGGAAAGGGGCGTGGCAAAAATTTGTAATAAACTTGCTATGCTTGCAATAATAACACACCAAAAGCAAAAAGAATTAGACATCTAGCTCTTACCATCTCCGAGAACGAGGTGTTCATACATACAGACATACGGACAGACGGAAATGAAAAAAGAAGCTTATCTCAGCAGCTGTTTAAAACATTCATTGCCATTATATTTTCCCAAAATGACAAGTAAGAAGTTTATCTACTCTTTTCCAGGAATGCAGAACCTTTCTATATCCTGCTCATTAGTCTGCCTTATCATTTTGGGTAGCGCTGCTCTTGTGGGTGCCTTTGGCGTCTGCCAGCGCCAAATCAGCGCTATTCTTATTACCGGCGTGATGTATTTGCTCGCGGGTAAATATGCAATAATCTACATAGCTGTAAAAATATGAGTGCCGTATTTAATGTCATTTGAAATTGTAAATAATACATAACAAATCTCATTGCATACTTATGACTAATCCAACAGCATTATTTGCCCTCTTCACATTGATGATTATCCACTTCAAGAGACAACAGGGCCGCCCGATGCTAGATAGCGACTACGACGGTACCGTAGACGGAATAGTGGCCAGACCGGGAGGCGTAGCTATCATGGCAAAGCCTTTACTTGGTGCGCGAATATTTTTGACCTCATGGAGCCTGGACCTAGGATGGGGTGGGGTTGTGCTCTGTGCTATCACCTCTTTACTATGGATTTTGCTCTCAAAAATCATGCGGTACAACCCATTCTCAGCGCTTATGATTTAGCTAAACGCCTTGCCGCTCGGCGATTATGGAGTAAACTATGGCAGTCTGGACAGCTGTGAAAGCCATGGATATTATGAAAGTACTCATTACAGCAGAAGCAGCAGCACCAGCTCTAGCGGCAGTATTCTCCTGGCAGCAGCCACGTCGTCGCGGCAAACGGAACACCGAAGCAAGGGAAAATACATCCTATAGCTTTAGGTGGTCCATACCTCTTTCGAAAACTATATGGCCTACTCAGGAAGGCCATTTTAGAGAGTATTATTATATTATTTATGGAGTTGTCGTCAAACCCTATTCACTTTCAATATTGGAGAATCAATGGCACATCTTTCCCAAAACAGATGTATCCAATAAAAGAGTCTTAATGAAATTCCTCGACCATTTTTCAAGATCGAAAATTAAAAGCTAAGCCCCTAATATTTATAATTGACCAACTTAAGTAACACAATAATACATTTAATTTACATCCCCTTGTTTTAAGGGAATTTTCGATTGGACTATAATTTTATGATAGTTAACATAATAGTTGATAAAAGATAAGGTTCAAGATTTCGCCTTCGGTTTTGTCCAAAAAGTGCTTTCTAGCTTAAGCTCGCTTTTCAAGCGTTAAAAGCCTGAGATAGTTATTCGCTTATATTTACACTGGATAGATTATTTATATGAATGCAGAACAACATTGCCTGATACATTAAAATAAGGATAACAAAAATAATTTGACAAACTCTACAGTTTGCACTGCTTTGGCTTATTAATCTCATCTACAAACACACCAACTTTGCTATTTCTGATAGAGTTGGTTGCCTAGATATGAGCTTTAACATAAATGGTTTTTATGTACATTAAAACCATTATAAAACCAAAAACTTTATAAGTAAAATAAAGTGAATTTTGACGCAAACGCTTTGCCTTAAAAAATGTAAACAATAAATTATAAACATAAACAAATATTAAAGTACAAAATGGTACTTTTTATATTACTGTGGTCTAAAGTCGCCTAAATATTTGTAAGAGAACCCTGGCAAAATAGTCTACTTCCCTGGCGTACCTGCAAGCCGAAAAATTCTGGGGCTTGTACATAGATGAAACTTCGGTTAGTAACTATCAAAAGATATGCACCTACAATCCATTAAGGAACATTGTTGTCTTTACCTTTATTTCGGATAGTTTTGAGACTACCCTCATCAAAACTTATAAGCGGATGTCAACAGGACTTTTCCACGCCAATACAACTACTTGAGAAAAAAATAAAAAAAAATAAAGTGTAATAAATATTTATGCATTCATTTAAGTTGCTCTCCAAACATATAAAGGATTTTATTCAAAAGAACGTGTGAATCAATAATTTGTATACATTTTTTTATATTTAATTAAAATGAATTGTGATCTAATAATTTTAATGAAGAATAGTGCACTATAATTTGAGTTAAAGTATAGTATCCCAAATTTCGAAAAAAAAGAATAAAAACTGTTTCTAAAAAAAAGTATCTAATTAAACAAATACATGGGTCTATTACATGGGTAAGTATTAATATTACACCGTAAGTACACGTACAGCTAATGAGAAACGACTTCATAGGTTTTGGATTTCATAACCTCTTTTATTTTAAACGAATTTGGAGAATAGATATATGATTTAATAAATATGTATCTTTAATTTATTGTAACAATAAAGTATTTTAACAAAGACAATACTTATAAGCAACTTAATGACCAATACCTATGAGACAACAGGCTGGCAGAAATCCTCGACTGAACCCTCCACGAGGGTGCCGGCTGGGCAATGGACACCGTACCTCCTCGAACCAAGGGGTACCTGGCACCAACGGCACCTGGCGGCGGGTGCCACTGGGCGACAGGAGGTGCGTGGTCTAGCCAAAGCTTGTCCTGCAACACGTGCATACCAACCCAGGTACTGCGTGTGTTCAGGCGAAGCTATGGTCCGAGGTCCTTGGCAGTAAGGATAAAATGCAAGGGTGGTATTCCCCGTAAAGATACCAGATGGAGGCTACGAAGGAGCAAACAAGGGTTGGGATGTCAACCCAAACGTCGGTGGGAAGCGTGACTGCTACTACCGGCGGGCACGGGGAGGAGAAATCCTCTCAGCGTGTCGCCAGCGGTCACTCCTCCGTCCCGGTGAAAGCAGGCCAGGACGGTTGTAAAGCTACTGCTGCTAAAAACAACCGGATGCAGAGAGGTACCGCAGTACAGGGAGACTCGGACCTCGAAACCAATCCGGAAAAGAAGGGACCAGAGCGCGAGCGTCTCCTAGTCCCTGAGGGAACCGAAACCTCTTGCAAGGTCGGACCCAAAAAGACAAAGGAGGGCTTGAAAGCAAAAGCCCTGTACAAGGCCGCTCTCAAGATCGAGGCCAGGCTACGAGAGAAGCACGACCTCTCACCAGAGGAGTCGAGCAGTCTCAAGTGGGCCAAGGCCAAGATAAAAGAGAGCCGTGCCTACCTTGCCCAGAACCCAAAGATGAAAGCAACGGAGAAAGGGCACTTCAACAAGGTGGAGGAGCAACTGGCGAAACGCCAACGCTCCCAAGATGAGGCTAAAGCGGAGGCACCAGCAAGTAAGCGGCCCCGATATAAACCAGCCCCCCCACCGCCACCGCAAACGAAGACCATGAGCGATATCGCGAGGAGACACCTCGTGGTCGCTCTGGTCGACAGGAGCGATCCCAACGGCCGCATGAAGCCAGAGCAGTGGAGGGCAGTCGAGTCCAAACTGCTCGTGGAGCTCGTAAAGCGGATGGAAGAGCCAAAATCACAGCCAGTCGCGTTCGGAAATGCGGGTTGGCTGGAAGGCGTAAAGCTGCTGAGCTGCAGGGACGACACCACCCTGAAGTGGGTCACCAGTGCCGTGGCATCTTTGGGAAAGCTATGGGAAGGGGCTGAGCTGGAGGTGGTGGACAGAACATTGATTCCGTCCATACCAAAGGCGAAAGTATTCTTCCCTGGTACAATGCCTAAAGAGAAGGCGCTGAAGCTGCTCCAGTGGCAGAACACGGAGGTACCAACCGCGGACTGGAAGGTTATCCATGTGGCAAAGCCCGACGCCAAGGGGCAGCACATGGTCCTCCAGATCAACAAGGAAGCGGAGGACATCCTGTACCCCAGATTCGGGAGGATGGCATGGGGCGTAGGCTGTGTTTACCTACGCCTCAAGAAGCGCCACCCGGAGGATACAAACACAAACACCCTGAAAGCTGGAGAGGTGAAGGAGGACCTGAAAACGACAAATCTCTCCAGCCTGGATTTGGGTGACACGGAAGAGGAGGAGGATGCGGACGTGACTGTAGTGGCCGCTCCATCTCGGAAGGACGACTCGACTAGCCATGAAACTGAGAGTCCTTCAGATAAACCTTCATAAAAGCAAGTTAGCGTCGGCGGAGCTCATGCTAACACTGGAGGCAGGGCCCGTCGACGTGGCCTTAGTCCAGGAACCCTGGATTGCGTCGGGCAACAAGGTCTCAGGACTAAGGTCTCCTAACTACAACGTATACTATATGACGACAGCGAGTAGAGCCAGAACAGCCATCCTGGTTAGGAAAGGCATCTACGCTTACCTCCTGTCTAATTATAGTACTGATGACCTTACGGCGGTGGCGCTGGAGAGCAGCGGAGAGGAGCCAATACTCATGGTATCCTGTTACATGGCCCACGACACCGACGCCCCACCACGGGAGCTCCGAAGAATGGTGGAGGAGGCAGAATTGAGAAAGAAGCCCCTCATCATCGGCTCGGATGCAAACGCACATCACACCGTGTGGGGCAGTAAGGACGTCAACGAAAGAGGCGAGTCACTGCTAGACTTCATTTTGAGCATGGGTCTAACCATTAGCAATGAGGGGGAGGAGCCAACATACGTAGGCCCAACCTCTACAAATGTGTTAGACTTAACCCTCAAAACGGAGGGAAATACCGAGGTCACGGAATGGAGGGTCCTGAGCAGACCCTCCTTCTCGGACCATCGGTACATTGAATTTAGAGTAGAATTCAATCGCAGTGACCACAAACTACCTCGAAGAAACCCCAGAAACACCAACTGGGAAAAATACGGCGACATAGTAAATAGAAAGCTACCAGAACCGCCTCGAATAGAGTCCCCCGAGGACATTGAGCGGGCTCTAGAAAAGCTCAACATGATACTGGTACAAGCGTTCCACAAATCATGTAAACTATCTCGCCCAAAAAAGAGCTTCAGGGCAGCATGGTGGACCCGAAGCCTACAAAAAACAAGACGTGAAGGACAGGAGCTCTTCAAGCTTGCCAAACAAGCAGAAGAAGCCCATGTATGGAACGAATACAAGACCAGGCTGAGCGACTTCAAAAAAGATGTCCGCAAGGCCAAAAGAAACTCATGGCAAACCTTCTGCTCCGGTATAGAGAAGGCTTCAGAAACCGCAAGGTTAAGAAAGCTACTAGCCGGGAAGCAGATGGTTCAAAGCCAACTAAGAACGGAAGAGGGTCGATGGACGGAGGACAGCGAAGACGCCGTCAGAACACTTCTGGATGCACACTTCCCAGGTTGCATTGAAGCAGGCAAATCCATGCAGATCACGCCGCTCAATGCACAGCAGGTGGTACCAGAAGATCTAATCACCCTCAACAAAATAATATGGGCAATAGACTCGTTCGACGGCTACAAATCGTCAGGCCCCGACGAGATCTTCCCAGCCATGCTGCATTAGGTCAAAACAAAGGTCTCGCCATGGTTAAAAAACATATTTATAGGGTGCTTGAGGTACAGCCATGTGCCAGGGCCTTGGAGAACAGCTAGAGTGGTATTTCTGCCCAAAGAAGGCAAATGCTCTCATGTCCTCCCCAAGGACTACAGGCCAATAAGCCTGACATCATTCACCCTAAAAACACTGGAAAAGCTGTTGGAACTCCATATCAGAAGCGCAACACGCACGCTGATGGAAGCTAACCAACATGCCTACACCAAAGGCAAATCTGTGGAAACAACGCTACACTCACTAGTAGCAACCATAGAGAAAGCACTGCTCAAGATTATGCGTTAGGGGCATTCCTAGACATATCCGGAGCATTTAACAACGTGTCAATGGAGAAAATAATGCAGTGCCTAAGAGCCGCAGTACCCCAAGAATCCGTAAACACCTGGATCCAAAATCTGCTGAGCTGCAGACGGATACAGGTGGATTGGGGAACCACTACCATAACCATGGAAGCGAAAAGGGGAACACCGCAAGGAGGTGTCCTGTCGCCCCTGTTATGGAACATAGTGGTTAATGATCTCCTGACGAAACAAAAACGGAAAGCCCCAAAGATAACTGCCCACGCAGACGACATAGGCATAATTATCGTGGGGAAATGTCCATCGACAATCAGCTCGGTCATGGACAACACACTCAAAGAAGTGCTACAATGGGCGAAAGAAGCCGGTTTGAGCATTAATGCGGACAAGACGGACCTCATTCTCTTCACAAAGAGATACAAGGTACCTCGCTGGACTCCGCCAAAAATAAATGGGACGCCATTGATCCCCAAGGACCGCATAAGGTACCTTGGAACGATCATTGACAGCAAGCTGAGTTGGAAAGCAAATGTGGAAGAAAGGGCCAAAAAGGCAACCAATGCACTATATGCATCGCAGAAGATGCTGGGGAGCACATGGGGCCTATCACCCAGACTAACACATTGGATCTTCATATCGGTTGTGCGTCCCATCCTCCTATATGGGGCTCTGGTATGGTGGAAAGCAACAGAAAAGTCCACATATCTGAAGATCCTAGAAAAGCCGCAAAGGCACGCGCTTCTCTGCATCACCGGTGCTATGAGAACGACGCCAACAAGGGCACTGGAAATGATTCTGGGAATAAACCCGCTAAATATCCAAGCGCACCTAACGGCAAATAAAACGGCTCAACGCCTATGTGCACAGGGCCAACTAGCAGTGCAGAACTATGGACACTGTGCGTTGGGAAAGGGGATTCGTGTAGACACAGACTACATGACCCCCAGACCAAACTTCACAAACATGTCTGCACTGCTGGGAAAGGATGACTGGCGCTCCGCGGCAGAGCAAAGGGTCACTAACATCTACACGGACGGTTCAAAGATGGACGAAGGAGTAGGGGCGGCAGTATACTGCAATAACCCACCCATATCGCTCTCTTTGAAACTACCAGACCACTGCAGCATATTCCAGGCGGAAATCTTCGCCATAAGGAAAGCTGCGGAGGTGGCCCAGAAGATGGAAACAACGACCAAGGTCAATGTGTTTGTAGATAGTCAAGCAGCTATCAAGGCACTAGAATCGAAAGCCATAAGGTCCAAAACGGTCCTGGCAAGCAGGGAAGCACTAGATATCTTAAGCACCCGAAAAGAGGTGCAGATCTATTGGATTCCCAGCCACCAAGGATTTGAGGGCAACGAAATGGCAGACGAACTGGCAAAACGAGGAGCGCTAGACCAAAATGGCGGAGTGGAGGACGTACCAATATCGCTGCGCACCCTACACTCCAAAATGGAGGCTAGAGCTCTAATGGAAGCAAACAGTAGGTGGGCACACACCACGAATTGCAAAATATCCAGAACCATGTGCAAAACACAATGCCAAAAAAGGGCATCGTTCCTACTGAAGCTACGGAGGCAAGACTGCAGATTGCTAGTCGGCCTGTTTACAGGCCACTGCCTTCTGCAAGTCCATGCTCTAAAACTAGGCCTAACAGGGAACGATGGGTGTCGGCAATGCAAGGAGCCAGGCGAGAAAGAATCGCTAGAGCATATCCTCTGTCGCTGCCCAGCCCTTATCACGAAACGACAGCGATACATGAATGCACCGGTCTTCGCATCGCTGGAAGAAATAGGAAAACTAGACCCGAGCAGGCTTCTTGCTTTCGCGAGAAGCACTCGAGGTCTTTTCTCCTAACGGTTGCAATTCAACGCCTCCAACAACCGGTACCGCTAAGGACCTTAATCCCTCTCCCTTCATGGAGAGGTCAACCGGTCATAACATAACATAACATATGAGACAACAAATTCTGGAATAACTTCTGGAAATATATTAGGTTAAGTAAATTGGGTGTGAAATCGGAAACCTATCGTATATTCATGCACATAAGGCAACTACTTTGGTACGAAAGAAACTGAAATTGGGTTTTTCGCTGCCGTGGGAAGGAGTGGAAAAAACTTAAATATCTTCTATATTTGTTGTCTGATCTGGACGTAATTTTGCATGCATGGGCTTAACAATCAGGGGACTACAAATTATATATATAGCTTTTACCATTTCCGAGATATCGTTTTTTTTGCAAATGCGAAGGGAGCTTGGCAAAAATCCGGTAATGACCGGTAATAATCCGGTAATCATTTTATGCAAATTGCAAAGGCGGAAAAGGGCGTGGCAAAAATTTTAAACTTGATCTGCCTGCAATAATAACACACCAAAAGCAAAAAGAATTACACCTCTAGCTCTTACCATATCAGAGAACGATGTGTTCATACATACAGACAGACAGACGGACAGACGGACTTTGCTATATCGACTAGGCTGTTGATGCTGATCATGAATATATATACTTTGTGGGGTCGGAGACGTCTCCTTCTGCGTGTACAATACATTTGCACAAAGTTAATAAACCATTTGCCCCTTATCTTAAGGTAAATGGTATAAGAAACATCTGGTAAAAATTGTAGGTTTCTTTGAATACAAATTTGTTTCGGGAATATTCCGGTAAATTAATCAGGGGGTACAATTAATGTGCACGAATCAAATTAACTTTGAAGCGTGTTTTTACGCAAAAAATATTATACCTAGAACTATTATACCTATAACTTTGTTTCGTTATAGTTCTCTATAACACAAATTCTATTTGAATTTTTATTTTTCATATATTTAAAAGCTTGTAAAAATCTCGACTGAATCCTCCACAAGGGTGCCGGCTGGGCAATGGAGACCGTGGTGCCTGGCACCACCGGCACCTGCAACCGGGTGCGAGTGGGCGATAGGGGGTGCGATGTCTAGCCAAGACCCGCCCTGCACTACTCGCATACCAACACAGGTACTGCGTGAGTTCAGGGGAAGCTATAGTCCGAGGTCCTTGGCAGCAAGGATAAAATGCAAGGGAGGTTTTCCCCTAATGATACCAGATGGAAGCAACTAAGGAGCAAACGAGGGTTCTCCAGCCTAGAATTGGGTGCGGACGTGACTGTAGTGTCCGCCCCATCCCGGAAGAACGATTGGCTGGTCAGGAAAGGCGTCTACGCTTACCTCCTGTCTAATAACAGCACTGACAACATAACGGCAGTGGCGCTGAAGAGTAGCGGAGAGGAGCAAATACTCATGGTTTTCCGCTTGGCCCACGACAGGGAAAGAAGCCCCTCATCATCGGCTCGGAAGCAAACGCATATCACACCGTGTGTGGCAGTAAGGACGTCAACGCAAAAGGCGAGTCACTGCAAGGCTTCATTATGAGTAAGGGTCTAATCATAAGCAATGAGGGGGAGGAGCCAACAATTGTAGGCCCAACCTTTGTGTTACACCTAACACTCAAAACGGAAATAAAAACCGAGGTCACGGAATAAAGGGTCCTGAGCCGACCCTCCTTCTCGAACCATCGGTACACTGAATTTCGAGTAAAATTCAAGCGCAGTGACCACAAAATACCATGAAGAAACCCCAGAAACATCAACTGGGAAAGGTACGGCGACATAGTCAACAGAAAGCTACCAGAACCACATCGAATAAAGTCACCTTAAAACATTAGGCGCGCTTTAAAAAACCTCGACATGACCCTGGTACAAGCGAGCCAGAAATCATGTAAACTATCTCGCGTAAAAAAAGAGCTTCAGGAAAGCATGGTGGACCCGAAGCATACAAAATACAAGAAGGTACAGGAGATCTTCAAGCTTGTCAGCACTTAGGAAAGTACAGGAGATCTTCAAGCAGAATATAAGCAGAATATGATCATGTTTGGAACAAGTACAAGATCAGGCTGAGTGACTTCAAAAAAAGGAGTCCGCAAGGCCAAAAGGATCTCGTGGCAAACCGTCTGCTCCGGTATAGAGAAGGCTTCAGAAAGGTTAAGAAAGCTACTAGCCGGAAAACTGATGGTTTAAAGCCAATTAAGGACGGAAGAGTGTCGATGGACGGAGCACAACGAAGACGACGACAAAGCCGTGAAAATCACGACTCTCAATACATAGCAGGTGGTGCCAAAAGATCTAATCGCCCTCAACAAAATATGGGCACTAAACTCGTGTGACGGCTACAAATCGCCAGGCCCCGACGAGATCTTCCCAGCAATGCTGTAGAAGGTCAAAACGAAGATCTCTCCATGGTTAAGAAACATATTTATAGGGTGCTTGAGATACAGCCTCGTGCCAGGGACTTGGAGAACGGCAATAGAGGTTTTTCTGCCTAAAGCAGGCAAATGCTCTCATGTCCTTTCCAAGGATTACAGGCCAATAACTTTAAAACTTTAAAAACACTAGAAAATGTGTTGGAGCTCCACATCAGAACCGCAACACGCACGTTGATGGAGGCGAACCAACATGCCTACACGAATGTATTATATCAACGTATCAATGGAGAAAATAATGCAGAGCCTAAGTGCCGCAGTACCCTCAGAATCCGTTAACACCTGGATCAAAATCTGCTGAGCTGCAGACGGATACAGGTGGAATGGGGAACCACTACCATAAGCATGGAAGCCAAAAGAGGAACACCCCAAGGTGTCTCTATAGGAAAAATAGACCCGAGCAGATAATACGGAAGCAATAAAGTTTGAGGGTGTCAGAGTACTCCGCCATTTTTAAACATTTTAATACAAACAATTTTTATTAGATTTATAAATGTTTCTTAAAATATACATAAACATATAATTTGTCTAAATCATACCGTTTTGGAAAAAAAAAAGATGTAAACAAGTAAGAACGATTATAGTTGAGTGTCTCGACTATAAATACCCGGTTCTCAGTTTTACTTGGTTTTTAGCACAATATAATGCGATACCTACCATTGAAATTTTGGGAGTAACAAATTTTCAAACAAATTAGTTGTTCTCTATCTAATATAATTTCCAAAGTCTAGGCGTTCATACGGACAGACGGACATAGCTAGATGGACTCGGCTGTTGATGCTGATTCAGAATATATATATTTCATAGGGTCGGAAAATCTTCCTTGTCCCTGTTACATACTTTACATTCGCACGAATTCAATATACCCTTATTATTTTTTAAAAGAACCAGGTATAAAAAGAATATTTTTTTTGTGGGCTCTAAAGAAATTGACCCCCTTAACAGTGTACGTACATGTATAGTGGATCCTATTAGTATTTGTGATCCTTAAGGTTATTAAGGAAAATTTAAACAATTTAACATTTTGATTTTAAAACAAAGGGATAAAAGATACCTAAAAAGTTCGAGCCGAAGGCCTCAGCTGCTTTGGCTCTTAGCCCTACGTTAGCTCTTAGTTTTGAACTATTTCTTAGCTTAAGATAAATAAATTCCTAAAAAGTTGTTTTCCCCAAAAAGATAACTCACGGATATTCATGTTAAGAAATTACATCAAAAAATGTAGTTGAAGTTACGAATTTTAAAATGGTAAAAATTCGTCTTTAGAGCAGCGTAAAATGATGATCCTGTTGCATTTAAATGGGAAAGAAAATTGCCCAAATCCTAAAAAAGAAGCCTAGGACTACCATGGTTTTAGCAGCGTTTAAGTTTGAAAAATACAACAAATCAAAACCCCGAATATTAATGGGATCCACTCTATGCTGTACGTGTACATATATACATATATACATATGTACTTTCTATGTACATATGTAACATTTTAAAAATCAACCAAAAAGGTCATTCACCTTCGCAGGCGTTGTTGCGTCCTCCCAGATCTTCCTTTCGAGCGTGCTGAATAATCTCTCTTGCTTTTTTCGCGCGTGCTGAGGTAAAAATGCACTTCAGAAACCATGTAAGAACATCTGTACATATGCACATACATACATATGTATGCATATATGTATGTACATGGGTTACTTAAAAGCTAGCCGTTTTATTCATCTCTCCGCAATGAAGAAAAACATGATGTTCCGCGAAAATACTTGATACCATGATATCTGTATGAAAATACCGCAAAAGCGCTTGCAGCCCCTTGCGGTCTGGGATGTTGCACGCCATTCGCCCGCGCCAACATATACCAATGCAACGAAACTTATACCACGGCACAAAATCAACATTGAATTACTTTTTCACAACCAGCTGCCGCTTTTAGAATTAAACAAAAAAGTGGCAACAAAATTTGTTTCAACAGTGAAGAATCGCTTGAAATGCAAAACAAACAAAAAACTTGCCATGCTTATATTCGCTATTTTACGTCGTGGGGCCTATACATTTTCAAGCTTGCGTCGTCTGCAATACTCACCCCTTTACAATTTATTGGATTGTTCCTGCACTAGAAACTCTTGAGAATCGTCAAATATACAACCTAAGTGGCTACGGGAAAATTCGCAACGAAATATGTAAAGTTAAAAAAATATGCGCGAAATCAGAGATGGACATAACCGATGTTTTCAATGTTACCATATCATTAGAACACCAAAATATAACACAATTGGTCAAATGAAAACGATGATATATTTCTCATAAATCTAGTTAAGGAAAAGCTTTGCTACTTATGTTTTTATATACAATAATTAATAAAAAATTATAACTATTTTTTTTTTAATTCGGATAAGAAATTACTTGCTAATAAAATTATTTGCTAATAAAATCTTTGCATGTTCCTTTCCCTTACGTTCCATTTTGTTCGGGCTCATGCTTATGTGGAGAAATACCGAAAATTTGTGCCATTTCGAAAATTATCAGTTCCATATATTTTTTACCTCTACTCACTCACTTTGGGACTTAACATTTTGAAATTAAGCCCTAAAAAAAAAAATTGTATAAGATTTTTGTCAATTAGGTCACTTTTCCCCTGGATTTGCTAAGACCCATAGATAAAAGAAAAAACTAATTATGGCTTCGAAACTTGTGTAATTTGGAACCAAAATTTTAATAAATACTTAATAGCGAAAATGTGAAATGGCGGGAACATTTGAACATTAAAAACTTTCATTTCCAAATCAGCTGTTTACCAGAGTTGCATTCGTGGGCTCTCTTTTTTTTAGAGAAGTAAGAAGGTTGTTGTTCGTGTTGAAACTAAGAAGGGAGGGGTGGGTTGTATTTCGTTGCTGTTTTTGTTTAATAGAATAAAGTAAAACCAAACAAAGGTACACTGTACAGAGGTTAATCCGTGTCTGCAACAAGCAGGCGTCTACCGAGATTAAACTTAAGAAAAAACAAAAACCGCACAAGTCCGCAAATCGCGTTTTTGCTTGCATTGGGAAACCACTTTATTAAATGCCTCTCTTCATTTCGACGGTTGTATTTGTTGTATACGTAAACGTCAAGAAACGATTTTAAACACGTTAAACCATAAAGCATTTGTGTACAATGTATGTACACTGTACATAATAACCGCCTAAAAAATATACAAACTTAATTATTACATCGTTGTAATACAATTTGATAACATTAAATACATCTAGTGCGGGTATTGATTGAAACTTTTTCGCCTTTGTTTCTGTTACCTGTCATCCCCCCTTTAGCTTTATTTTACGGTAACTGCTCTGAGTTCCAGCTGCTTCAGCAAAACAAAGGTCTGGTTTATTATGCAGTAATCAGTTTTCACACTAGAGGCTTTCGCATGCACTATTTCCTAACTTAGACAATACACATACGAAACTGATTAAGAAATTTTACTAAACACGGTGTTCTTAGAACCGTAGATGTACATATTTACATACATACATATGTATGAATAGATTATAACAGGGTGATTCAATAGTTTTATGTCTAGAATGCAGCGCCTCCAAATATAGGCCTATCTGCATATATACGTTTTTAATTCATAAATACGGATATACTCATATATTTATATTTTCTGTAGTGGACTGCTCTTTAATAATGAAAAAAATTACTATGCATATGCTTATGAAAAAATAAATACTACTTCGTTTCAATTTGTGCTAGCTCCTCCTTTTGGAAATTAATCATAAATGAATAATTAAAAGATGCTTTCGATGAAACAACTTTAACAGAAGGCGGCACTACCTAGATTTCCATAGAAATTGCCGCAGATGAGGTGAACGAACTGGCTAACACTCTGCCCAAGCTTTTTCTTGCTCAATTGGGTTTAAAATTCTCCATTTCTGGAAATTGAATTCGAATTTCGGTCTGAAAGTCATGCCAATATGCCGTCGCTACGTCAAAAAGTTACCACTTACTTTCGTCAATTAAGCTTTATAGCCGAGCCCCGCGAGGATCGTCGCAAGGACCAAGACAATCGTGATGACGGCGACGGAAACTTCATCGTCAAATACCTAGAAGGGTGAGTTTTGAGAAAATAAACTTTATTTAAATAAAAAAATAATATAATAATAATCTATGGCATCTCCTAATTGTAGGCGACTTGAAAGACAATTTGTGGCAGGCCCGGAAATTTTTAATGGCCGGAATCCTACCGACATGCCAGTCCTTAAACTAGGCTTGTACGATGTAGGGTCCTCCTCAATAACAGCGGCCTGCACAGGTCCGGATGAAGGCCTAAACGGCATTAAGCGCTCTAAACTACACCTTAACACCAGCTTTGCAGATGACATCGACTTTATAGACACGCAGCTAGAGAACGATGACTGTTATGAAGTACGAAAAAGCACTCCGCCAGCGTCATCTATTTCCCAAAACTGCACTCGATTGGCTCATAAGTTTGGACGCCTACCAACAGGACCTCGACGTCAAAGCAGCTGTGAGAAGCCAGTAGGAGCGCCATCCACCTTGGGAATGCGATCCCGAAAGAATTCGAAAAGTAATATAGCCAATCTAGCAGCCATTTCATCTGCCACGGACCCTACGAAAGTGAGCGCTGAAAAAAACAACAGGATCGTAACCCCTAAGACTGATATCTTGGCTGATGGAGGTTCCAACTGTGAACGAGAAAGACTACTCCACGAGGCGGTTAGCAACCGAATTCGCACCTCCCCCGCAACGGTAGTAGCGGGAGTGGAGAACTGGCACATGGAGTGTGACTTCGCTTATGGAATCTCTGTATCTCTCTATGAGAATAATATTGTCACCAAGGAGGCAATGGGTAACCCCATAGCAGACTGCTATGGAATGGTCGTGCGAGGCGATTCTGCTGCGATGGCTTTGGCTGATGGCGTCAACTGGGGTGAGTCCTTGTTCACCGACGAATCGAACTATCAGAGAAACTTATATAACGAAAGATAGGGAGGTCCCTTCAGAGCTTTATTTTGATTTTTGATTTTTAAATTAATCACAGCTCTTTTTAGGGGATGGAGCTCGTCTGGCTGCTCGCTCGGCTGTTCATGGATGTTTGGATTACTTAGATCGTGCTTTGTTTGGACAGGGAGTGGGATGTCGGGCCGCCACAACGCAAGAGGTTTTCGTTAGCCTTTTGCGCAGTCTCTGGGAAGGCCATGGCTGCATTCTAGAGGTGGGAGGAGCATTATCCACGCTCACCATTTCTGTTGTATTACCATTGGAAGGAGCACCGGGAAAGTACGTTGTGTGTGCATGTAACGTTGGTGACTCTCTAGGCTACATATACTCAAAAAAGCACGGAGTGAGGGAGCTGACGGAAGCCTCTCATGACATTTGCACAATGCGAGACATGCGCGACGCATTGGGGGCGCTTGGACCCGCGGATGGTAACAAACCAGAGCTTAGCAATCTTACCTTCTCAATGAGCTGCATCGAGAGTGGCGATATAATATTTCTTACGTCAGACGGAATTAGTGACAATTTCGACCCAGTGGTGGGTAAGTTTGCCGAAGCCTGGACTCCTGATGTAAAGATCCAGACCTCACTGTACGGAAAAACATCTAAGCTGGCGCCTAAACGACAAAATAAGAGCGCATCCGAAGTCTATGAACGCTTATATCCGTCCACTCCACTTGTTGCACGATCTGTGCATCAAACAAAGGCGGCAAGTCCATCCAGCAATACACCCAGTCGACCGAAGTATCTACGATCACAGACTCAAATCGAGCCTCGACTGGGAATAAAGTCCACACCTCCGGCACCTGTGCGCATACTAAAGTCTGTTTCCGGGCTTCCTCTGGTAACAGGACCCCAACGACATGCGCTAACCCTACATCGCTTGGAGGATCTATTAAGTTACGGTATAAACGGTCAGTTTTTGCCCTGCGTCTCCGCTCGAAAACTCTGCCACCTACTTATCGATTTTGTAAGAATGATAACTTCCGCTAGAAGGAAGACATTGGAACAAAGAGAACTTTTCTATAAATTATCGACTGGACCGGATGGCACAAAGCGGGAGGTTCAATTGAATCGAATGCAGCATCGTGTGGCCAGAAAGCGAATTGTTGATAGCAATGTCTTCGTGGGACTGCCCGGAAAACTGGATCATGCCACCGTAATAGCGTATGCGGTAGGGTACGGGAAAGAACCAGATGCTAACATAAACAAGGACGTGGAGAATATTTCGCCTGTGCTTAAATCAAAGGAGTTTAACGAGACTAATTTCTAAACTAGGCAAAACGCTAGACTTCAAGCTTTTAATGCACATGGATGAAGTGTACAATGATGATACTAATTATTTAACCTAACACCTGATCTAGAATTGCCTGTTGAAACACTTTAAAGGGCTTACCCATAAATACATGATACATGATTTACATATATTAATATATTTAAATGAATAATTTATACATATTTATGACGTTTTCGGCTAAGTTTGTTTATTTTTGTTTTTCTTTTTTGAAAGTATTATTTTTCAGCCATAATATGTAAGTTGCACGACAGAATTGCCTCAACGGTTTTAAACTACCAAAAAAATTAAACACAAAGGTACATCATATTTTTAACCGATTTAAAAAGTCGAAATTTACGATATGCATCATCGTATATATGAACTTTCAAATGCAAAATGTTTTAAATTATACAACTGAGCTTTTATAAGCATAAATGGAACCTGTTTTTACTCATGATTGGGAAATCGAAAATTATAAAATTTTGTAAATAATCGTACATGTAATTTAAATGTAGTTTGCTGTGAAGTTTAAATGCGCACTAATGGGTTGCACTACAATCATATACTTATGATGCCTACTAGCTCTTACGCATGTGCAAAATCAGTTTAGCAATGGACTGCGCCTGCTTCGGCGATGCTTCCTTTACTTGTTTGTAGAAAATCTCGACACTGCTCATTGTGTGCAGCTGCAAGAAGAGACCATTTGGATAGAAAAACATTTTACACAACAATATTTATATACGTACAAGTACATTTGGATCCATATGCGGTTGAGCTTTGTTGGCCAGAAACCAAAGTTTAAGGGCCAGTTGAACGACGTTTTCCTTCTCTAGATCAGCATAGCGAACTATTCGCAGGAAAAGTTCCAGGGAATATTGCGCTTGAGCTCGGGATTGTTTAGCCAAGCCTAGAGCTTTTACCTGAACGATAATCGAATCCACCACCTGAGCGCACATGTTGTTCACTTCAACTAGAAACTTGGGATCGTGACCGTACAGTTCGTCATTGGATACTACTGCGGAATTGTATTAAATAATAAATATGTAGAACTTCTAAAAAAATATTTACTCGGTGCATTTCCATTTAAGTTTTAATATTGGATCAATAACTTACCGCCTTGAATATGATATGGAAACTGTTCCTGGCTCTGCACGTAAAGCATGTCTAGGGCTTGCAGATAAATGTGGATACGGGCCGAGGTGTCGGTCTTAAATGTATGTCTATCCACTACGTCAAGCAACAATCGGAGAAAATAGAGAGCCCCTTGCTCAGGACTGTCGGGAACCACGATCAAGGTTGCCAACATATTGCATAGATACGAAACCAAATATTGGTCCAAGCTCCGCGACTTTCCCTTAAAGTCAAGAGTGGCTGCTGGCAGATCATTAATCAGTTGCAACGCGGCTTCGAAGCAGGCATCCGCTTTAATATTAAATAGAATATAACTTCTTCATAACGTATAACAAAGCATAATATATTGTAGGTCAAATGCTGTGGTCTTTAAATACTTATTTTCATTATAACAATCACCTGTATGTGGAAGAAATATATATGTATTTGGTGGCAAATAGAATGCAAATTTTACAAAACAGGCATTCAAATAATTAGAAACGCTGTTCTCAAGATTTCTCGACAACGAGATACCATGTATCTACCATGATACCATGTATTTTTTATCACTTAATCTGCCTGCAATAATAACATAAACAAAGACGTGAACACACTAAAAAGAATTGCACCTCTATCTCTTACCATCTCCGAGCACGAGGTGTTCATACATACAGACAGACAGACGGACAGACGGACTTGGCTATATCGATTCGGCTGTTGATGCTGATCAAGAATATATATACTTTGTGGTGTTGGGGACGTCTCCTTCTGCCTGGTACATACATTTGCACAAAGTTAATATACCATGTACCTTAAGGTAGCCTAGTGTTTAACACGGATCAACGTTACCTTGCCCCAGACAAAGATGCCGCAACGCCATCTGGCCGCACAATAAATACAGATCCATTTGCTGCTGGACAGCTTCAATACTGGGTATAGTGATAAAGCAAAAAGCAAGACAGGCTTTCACGAAGCCCATTGACCGGGAGCGATTTTGTGTTACTAATTTACAGGCTGCTTGGACCAGAGTTCCGTAGACCGCATCCAGGTTGCTGAATGTGCCCCTGGCTTCCACATAGAAACTAAGCTGCTGCTCCAGGTCTCGCCCAAACTGCACTTTGTGTATGAAGACATTGATCAGCTGGGAGATTTGGCGTCGCTCATCGTCCACGGTCAACGCGCTAAAAAAAAGTTCAAATGTGTGGACAATGCTAATAAATATGTATGTTTACTAACTTTACAGAATCATTTAGAATTTTTCCTATGTACATAAGGGCGTTTGTGACTACGGCATCACAGGTGTATTCTTCGCTGTTTAGTTTATAGAAACTGAGAATGCTCTTGCAAACCTCGATACGTATAGAATCCTTATGAAATAGATCCAAGTAAGGTAACAAGTTTGGCTGCACTAACAGTAGCTCGATGCTGCGGCAGTTCTGCATGATCCTAGTCAGAATATTATGCAATTGACTGTAATATTTCTCATAAGCATTTCCAAGGCACATTCGGGCATTTAGTTCTCCCAGAAGGCTATTAACCTCGTGTATCTATAAAGGGATCGTAAAAAATCATTAAGTATATTCAAAAAGAAGCGCTGTAGTCGAGATTTTAAGACAACGAGATACGTCTTTTCTTTATCAACCATTTTTATACCATATACTTTACCGTACAAATGGTATATTAAGGCAGAAGGAGACGTCTCCGAGCCCAAAAAGTGTAAACATTCTTGATAAGCATCCCCAGCTGAGTCGATATAGCAATGTCCGTCTTTCCGTCTGTCTGTCTGTATGTAGGAACACTTCGTTCTCGGAGATAGTAAGAACTGGAGGCGTATGTTTTTGCTTATGTATATTCTGTTACAAGCATTTTTACAAATTTAATATGCCATTTGTTCCCTAAGGTATAATATTTTATTACTGCAGAAGACTCAAAGGTTGAATAGACATAAAAAATTATAATTTAAAGGGGCAGTTAGGCGAGAACATTTTAATGGAATTGGGTGTAATACGAGTAATTTAGATCTTTGTAAGTATAGATATAGATTTTGGTTATACTACTTATATTTAATTAGGTAGTCGTAGCTTTAAATTAGTAGGCTTAAGAGATATTCTGAGCTGTTTCTGTATATCGCCACTAGCGCGGGCAGAGGCGCTCATAACCCCCTGGTGGTCGCAGCGAATTTAGAGTCTCTAATGTTAAAAATCTGGACGCCACTCTACTGTTCAAATTCTGGATGCCCCGGGTTATCGATGGGCCAGGGGAGGAAGCCGATTTTAAAAACAAACTTTTGCTCAACTGGTGTCTATCTATTACAATATCGGGTCATACTGAGAGACGGACATGGCTATATCAACTCGATGATAATAAACAAGTAGAAACGCTGTAGTCGAGATTCCTGGACAACGAGATACCATGTACCTCTCTTGCCGTTGCCGTGGGAAGGGGTGGGTAAAACATTAATTGGTCATATCTTCTATATTTATTGTCCGATCTGAACCTAATTGAACGTGCACGTGTTTGACGATCAGCAGACTAGGCAGACTTAAAATTAAGTCTCTAGCTTTTACCATTTTGGAGATATTATTTTTTTTTTTAAATACGAAGGCGGAAAGGGGCGTGGAAAAAATCCGAGAATGACATTATTTGCGTAATAGTCAAACGGTCCTAATGCAAAAAGAAACAGGTCTTTAGCTCTTTGTCCAAGTTATCGAAGAAAATACAGTTTTATGCAAATTACGAAGGCGGAAAGGGGCGTGGCAAAAATGAAATAAACTCGACCTGCGTACACATATAACGGACCTAAAGCAAAAAGAATTACACCTCTAGCTCTTACCATCTCCGAGAACGACGTGTTCATACATACAGACGGACAGACGGACATGGCTAGATCGACTCGGCTGTTGATGCTGATCAAGAATATACATACTTTATAGGGTCGGAAACGCTTCCTTCCCCCTGTTACATACTTTGCACACACTTAATATACCATTTGTACCTTAAGGTACATGGTATAAAAATATATACAGACCATAAATGTATATATACTTTCGTATGAATTTAAAATATCCTGTTTTTAAAAAAAAGTTTTAAATGAGCGTGTAAACCACAGAGAAACAGAATTTTTAGAACGCTCTTCAAATCAAATACCATAAAAAAAGGACTATACGAGTATATGTATATAATAATCAAATTTAATGCCAACCTACCCCACAATATTGCGACACAAAGGTAGCCCAGGGCTCCACACTGTAAATATATTCATTTGGATCAGTCTGCTTGTTGATGTTTTTAAATGCTAATTTCAAAAAGGCAACACGTTCTTGCAGAGGGGCACACTTGCAGACGCATGTTCCAAGTGAGCGCAACAGCAGGGACTTGGTTATTCCAGGGGTCTCAGACGTGTTTATCATGTTTATAATATCCATGGCGTTTAACGCAATAAACTTTGAATTAAAGGAATTCAAAATTGACAGCAGCATAGCCCCGCTAAGATTAAAAAACTTCCCATTAAAAACGTGTTCATTTAAGTACGACTTTAATCTATATACTTATGTTTAAGTTCTTTGCACTCGTTCAGTATGTCAGACGTGCATTGTTGCTTGCTTTTGAGAGCTAAGCAGAGAAGCATGTAGTCGAATGCTGGGGCATATAGCTGAAGGTAGGAACTGGCGGTGATAATCTCTGGATGCAAGTTAAAGCGGGCTACCAACCGAAATATCTGATCATGTTTAAGTGTTGGCAAATAAGGGCATTCATCTTAGTTTATCAAGTAATAATTACAAACTTACCTGGGGATAAATGTAAAAAACATCTTTAAAGTTCTCTCTGATATACGCATTACTAGGCGTAAGCAATACGCCCATGCGCACCAAATAGCAACGTGCATAGCTGGCTACCAAAGGATCGGCAATTCCCCTCAGCTGGTGGGTCATGCGAAGCAGCTGCTTGTCGCACTCCTCACGATGAGATGTTAGGAATTCGTAACATTTAAAAATTGATATTTCCAAGTAAAGGCGCGGAATCAATTCTCGTATAGAGGCTATTTTATAAAACCAGTTCTGACAAGTTTCCCTGGCAGTCTCGCGTTCCCCTTCCATAGGGACCGCCGAAGAACCTGGACTTCCCAAAGCTTTGGTCCGCAATCTGTCATATACCAACTTTCCAAAAACATCTAGGATGTCCGTTATTAGAACATACTGGCTGGGATAAAACTGTAAAACGGTGGTATCCGCTAGCATCTTGGCACACTGAATAGCTATCTTGAGGGCCTTAACTCGTTGGTCACTGTGCCAAGATTGGTTGAGTTCCTGTTTGAGCTGTTCGAATCTTTGAATATATTCCTGTTGCGTGAGACCCATCATATGACACATGCTGCCATCGTCAAAATTATCTAACTGCTCCAAGCGATATTTAGTTTTGTCTGCCACTAATGTTTGCATTTTAACTGCAAGAAACGATTATACTAACATATTTACTGCTATTTTGCAAATGACAACTGCATGTCTGACATATGTATGTATGTACATACTATTTTCATTGACACCATCTGAGCTTCCGGATAAAACAAGAAAGCTGGTGGAGAGTGATAGCTTCTCGTTGGTGGTAAAGCGGTTCAGAATGCCTAGACGCCGGGCACTCCACTGCAAAGAATTATGCTTCTGTTCCGGTGCGTCACCATCATTTATTTTAGACCTTTGACCCTAGAGAATGGTGCATTAAAGATACCATTTTTGATCTGTACTTTACATACGAATTCCTCGACACTCAAATTGATTGCCTCATCCCGCTCTTCCTCCTGGCGAGCAAATTGCGACAGCGGATCGGTGCCCTCTAAAGCCGAACTTAAGGGATTGCTGTCCTTCTGGTCGAGACATATTATATTAGTATAACGATTTTATTTCCATGCTTTTTCTATTGTCTATGCTATGGTTATGGGCGCAATTTTTCGGAAAAATAGTTTGCTTTTAATTACTGTTTCCCAATTTGTAGATATTCAGAGTAAATTATAAAAACTGAATTCCAATTTGATTTGTTAACACAGTAAAAATACTCCAATTAAATTTTTGTAATATTGATATCAATTATTGTCAAATTTTAAAAATGTTTGGACCAATAAAGTTAACTTTCTATGTCAGAGATAGTTTTCTTATTGCTTTCGGTGAAATTCTTTTATAAATACGAGGAGGATTTGAGAAGTCCGTGTCTTTTTGAATACAAAATTTTGTTTGCGGCAAATGAACATTTCAGCTCGATACCTTTAGTCCAGCGTTTTTCAAATTTTTTTAGTCCATCAAAATAATAGGTTTTTTCAAGGCTCTCAAAATACGCGTTTGTTAGACTTCTTCATTAGACTCAAATCTCTTACCAACCAGCCATTTTCTTAGGTTTGGAAACATAATAGTCGCATGGGGCTAAATCTGGAGAATATATTGGATGGAGTAGCAATTCGTACCTCAACTCGGGGATTTTGGCCATCGTGACTAAACAAGTGTGCACACGTGCGTTGCCTTCATGGAACAGCTCTTTCTTCTTCGCCAAATGCGGCCGTTTTGGCTTCAAGTCATCGTCGAATCTGTCCAAAAGCTTTGAATTATATGCGCCGGTGATTGCTTTACCTTCCTCGAGGTAATCAATGTGAATGACACCGCGTGCATCCTAAAAAACTGTGGCCATGACCTTGTAGGCTGACAGACTCTGTTTGGTCCAGGTTGAACTCCAGCAACCCACTGTTTCGATTGTTCCTTGGTTTCGTTCATTGCAACAAAATGCACAAATTCGTCTGGACTATGGTTGAACATCGCTATATACTCTTTTGAAGTTGCCACACGATTGCGCTTACGGTCGAGTGTGAGTAAGCGCGGCACCAATCTCGCGGAGAGTTTTTTCATGTCCAAATATGTATTCGTGTAAAATATGATGTACCCGTTCAGTTGAGATACCTACAGCATGAGCTAACTCACGCACTTTCAATTTCTGATCATCCAATATAATTTCATTTGCGCGTCCTGAACGTTTGGCATTACTAGTGATCGAACGACCAAGACGGAACTCTGTAAACCACTCCTTTAAAATTGAAAATGATGGAGCCGAGTCCCCGTAGTATTTTTCAAGCTTTTCCTTGGTTTCAGTAATGGTTTTTATATGTAAAAAGTAATGCCTAATCAGCACACGAATTTCACCTTTTTCCATTTTCGTAAAAATTCAATAGGTTGTCTGCTTTGAATGGCTATCACACACCAACTGCATGATGGTGTGTCGCACAAAATTTGACAGTTGCCCACTAATATATAACATTTGACGGCAGCACTCTTGCATTTTAAATAATTGCTCGGGATATTCAAAAAGTCACGGCCCTATCAAACCGCCCTTGTATTGTATAACTTTTAACAAGTTCGAAACTTTAGATTGCCAATTTATCAATTATTTTGAATAGTCTTTTTTCATAATTAAATGGTAACTGTAAGAGCCTTAAATAACATATTTGTTGGCATATTCATCCCAAACTCAATTTAAATATACTCACCTCTACTGTTTGTTGCTTTAGAGGATGATTTATGGCTGTTTGAAAAGTCGGGAAGGTCCGTTGAACCTCGTAGCATCTTGGCAAACAAACCCTAGGGAAAAATGTAAAGTTATCAATTGTTTCTTGCGTTTCAACCTTTGCGTACCAGTCCAAATTTGCCATCTATATACCTTGTACGCCCACCGGTGTACAAAATCCTCGTAGCTTGGTGCAGGCGCTGGATGACAATTTATAAATTTGACGAAAACAGTAGATTTAATGAATTCTTTTTTTAAAGGTACTTTTAAATTATGTTTTAAATAAAAGTTCAGGAATAGAATATTTGTTTTCACTATCTATTAAACAGCTGGCAAGCTATCGATAGTACTGTGTTCTTCAAATCCGTCAGCACAATGGCAGTAAATATCTTGTAGTTGTTAAGCTCTTTATCGATAAGACTCACTGAGTGATGACCCACCCAATTATCGTATATTTATATTTGGTTTATTTTTTAAACGTTATGCAAATGTGAGTATAACGCGCCAATGCAGCCAATGATGAATAAGATTTATTAGTTATTCCAGAACATACAATTATCGGGAAAGGTTAGTATCTTAGAACAACATTTCGAATTAGTTTTTCAATGTATAATATATATGTATAATATAAAATGTTAAATTTCTTGATAAAAGCTCGTGGTTGTTTCTTATTTAGAATCTATGCAGGTTGTAATGGTGCTTTGTAATGCATTATACATATAAGTTAATGTAATTATGGATTAAATTTTATATAAACATGTTGTTAAACTAATTTGGAATTTTTTTTTGTATCGAGAATTTTAAATGAAGGTCGTGAATTCAAAAAAAAAAAATATATAAACTTAACCAATTAAAGTTGCAATTTTCTATATATTCTGTAGATCCCTATTTAATTTAAGAAATCCCCTTTGAGAAATCTCCGATAGGGGCACGCCCATGCAACGTTTCGGGGTGAATGGCTAGAAGAAGCGGGTAATCGGAGAAGCGACGCGTTGTTTCATATTTACGTATATTGGCTGACATTACCCTCGAAAAACCCATTATATTTGGGAAAAGATGTCTAAGTCGGCACTAAAACACCTGAAGAGCACATGCCGAGTGTGCGGCAAATACGCAAGCAACAAGCGGTCACCAAAGATTTTCGACCGGACCAACACAAAGACAATCGACAACATTGAGGCACTTACGGGTCTGCGGGTATTGCATTTCAGCCTCTAATTTTCCTCATTCTGCGATGGCTTCTAAATTTGCTTTCCATACAGCTGGAGAACTACGGGTGCCTGCCAGACCAGATATGCGAATGCTGCAACATGGAGCTAGCGTCGGCCATCAAGTTGAGAGAGCGCTGCCTCACCGCCCAGAGGGAGCTCCTCATGGGATTGACGGAGGAACAGCGGCAGGGCATCTCGCCGTTCTACCGCGCAGCCGTCATGGGAGAAGCCATTCAGGACATGATTAAGAAGCTCCAGCCGCCCGACGAGGACGAGTGCCAGCAAACCTACCATGAGATCGTCATAGATGGGCCCAAGACGGAGATGGTAGAGGACGACTCAAAGATCGAGTATGACAACGTCTACTTTGAAGTGGCCGAAGGTAACACTGGGGAGGACGATGAAACCTCAATGATTGAAGAGGCGGAGTATGAATCTCTAATTGCGGATGATGAGGAACAGGATCAGGAGCAAGAGCAGGAGCCGCCACAGCCGGTAGAAGTTGATGAAGATGCTGCTGCTATAATTGTCGGCGATCCCACCGACAACTATATTTACGACTCGGATGATGAGGTGGCTGTGCTGGATAATGTCCTTGACGATGAATACGAGCATGAAAATATAGTGGTTAAGAAGTCGAGTCTGCCGCCAAAGCCAAAGGTCCGAGCCGACGATCCACGTCGTCGTGGCACCGGCGGCGTTTACATATGCGATCAATGCGGCAACCATATCAAGGGTCGCATGGCGTTTGAGCTGCATTGCCGCCGACATCGAGGGGACAAACAGTACGGTTGCGAGTAAGTCGAATTAGATAGAAGATATGAAAATTCCCACAGCATGTTAAAGTTAAATATGTATATCTAACCAAACTGGAATGGGGTCAATATTTATCTCGGTCGATGTCACGCCACGATACTAAAAAGAGAAATTCTCTTATAGACGAATCAGACAAGAACCGATTGTCAATTATTTAAATTTGTTTAAATAAAAAAGGGATGTTTTTACATTAGAATGTAGAGAAGAAAAAAAAAGAAAAACCCTAGATCAACTTATAAATAGAAATGGACACCAGTGCGAGTTTTATTAAGATTTTAAATTAGGGCACATGTATAAAGATTGGGTTGTTTGCAATATTTTGCATCGGAAATCGTAAAAGCTGTTATAGTAAAATTTTTCTGCCCAGAGTTTGATTTTCTATTCTGAATTAATATAAAATAATATCAATTTTATTTGCAGGCTGTGCCAATCGCGATTCTGCACAACATCAGAGCTAAAACGTCACATGCGCAAGCATACTGGCGAGCGACCATTCGCATGTCAGTACTGCGGTCGCTGCTTTACCGATTACACCACTCGCGTTAAGCATGAACGCACGCACACCAACGAGCGCCCCTACGTCTGTGGCACTTGCGGCAAGGCTTTCACTACTGGCTATATTCTAAAGAATCACATGCTGATACATTCCGGGGAGCGAGCGTACAGGTGAGAGAGGCAGTCAAAACAATTTGGAAACTACCGCAGTAGGACGGACAAAACCCCGGTAGTAGCTTTTTGGGACCTTCAATGAAAAGTCCATCTTAGTCCATCTTAGTGAAAACGGCAAATTTTTTATTACTTTCTTGTATATAAGGTATAATAATACAATATATTTGTTGAGTTACTTTTTTCTGATGTGATAAAGTTGTTCAAGCTGTATTTGAGATTAGCACTGCGGACGCTTTTCCGTATATTTAAGCTACTGGCAAGTTATAGGATTCCATGTCACAGAAACGTACGTTTATCGAGAAGTAAACTATACTAACCCTATTATCTCTTTTATAATCATAAACAAGTAGGAACGCTGTAGTCGAGATTTCTCGACAACGAGATACCATGTACCTCTTTTCTTTATGAACCATTTCTTTGATTTTATTTTTTTTTTTCAAATAATTCACCATATTTTCGTTTGTTAACATCAAAAAAATCAGCAGGTGCACACATACACACACTACTGTATGTATACACATGCGAACCCCAGCGTGTGCGGCATGCCGTTGCCTAGGGAAGGGGTGGGTAAAACTTTAATTGGCCATATCTTCCCTATTTATTGTCCGATCCGTACGTAATTTTTCACGCACGTGTTTGACGATCAGTGGACTTATTGGACTGAAAATTATTCCTCTAGCTTTTACCATTTCGAAGATATAGATTTTTTTGCAAATACGAGGGCGGAAAGGGGCGTGGCAAAAATCCAAAAATAACATTATCTGCGCAATAGTTAAACGGACATATTGCAAAAAGAAATAGGTCTCTAGCTCTTATTTTGTCCAAGTTATTGAAGAAAATTCAAATACAGTTTTATGCAAATTACGAAGGCGGAAAGGGGCGTGGCAAAAATTTTAAATAAACTTGATCTGCCTGCAACAATAACACACCAAAAGCAAAAAGAATTAGACCTCTATCTCTTACCATCTCCGAGAACGAGGTGTTCATACATACAGACAGACGGACGGACAGACGGACATGGCTATATCGACTCGGCTGTTGATGCTGATCAAGAATATATATACTTTATGGGGTCGGAGATGTCTCCTTCTGGCTGTTACATACATTTGCACAAAGTTAATATACCATTTGTACCTTAAGGTACATGGTATAAAAATGGAGCGTTTCCAATATATTTGACCCATATATTTGACTTGGGGTAGCCATGTCCGTCTGACCGTCCGATTTCCTCTTTTGGGTAATAACATGATGGTTTTGGATCAATTTTAAACATCAATGGTTATCAAATTAAACAAAAATACTGGTTATGGTTATGCAAAAGTAACTGTAACCTACACAAAAAATTCTTGCCTTTGATTGTAATCTAAAATGTCTATTTTTCAATACTTTACAGGTGTGAACTCTGCGACAAGTCATTCATGCTGCCAACGCACTTAAGCACCCATTTCCGGTCCGGCGTGCATAAGCGGCATATGGAGAAGGCCGAAATGAAGCAGGTTTTAGAGCAGGAGCAAAAGCGTGACCTCAAGGAAGAAGAAGATAGTCTGCATATCTAGGCCAAAAATTAAACAGGGCCAACTGTCGTGGAACATGTCTACGAAATATAATAAATACGTTAATGTAATAGAGTTTAATCATCAATAAATCACAGAATTAAATCCAATCACTCTATTCTATAATTGTTGAAAAATTACGGCCACAAGACTTTTCAAGAACCGGAATATATAAATAGGACAAAGAGAAAAAGATAACGAAATGTTGATTTTTATACCATGTACCTTAAGGTACAAATGGTATATTAAGTTTGTGCAAAGTATGTAACAGGGAGAAGGAAGCGTTTCCGACCCTATAAAGTATATATATTCTTGATCAGCATCAACAGCCGAGTCGATCTAGCCATGTCCGTCTGTCCGTCCGTCTGTCTGTCCGTCTGTAAGTATGAACACGTCGTTCTCGGAGATGGTAAGAGCTAGAGGTGTAATTCTTTTTGCTTTAGGTCCGTTATATGTGTACGCAGGTCGAGTTTATTTCAAATTTTTGCCACGCCCCTTTTCGCCTTCGTAATTTGCATAAAACTGTATTTTCTTCGATAACTTGGACAAAATAAGAGCTAGAGACCTGTTTCTTTTTGCATTAGGACCGTTTAACTATTATGCAGATAATGCCATTTACAGATTTTTGCGACGCCCCTTTCCGCCCTCGTATTCCCAAATAATTCGATATCTCCAAAATGGTTAAAGCTAGAGACTTAATTTTAAGTCTGCTTAGTCTGCTGATCGTCAAACACGTGCATGCGCTCAGATCGGAAAATAAATATAGAAGATATGACCAATTAAAGTTTTACCCACCCCTTCCCACGGCAACGGCAAGAGAGGTACATGGTATCTCGTTGTCGAGGAATCTCGACTACAGCGTTTCTACTTGTTTTTTCAATGTCACTGTACAACACATTACAATGTTATTTTCTAGCAAATTTTCATACCATGTTCGTTAAGGTACAAATGGTGTATTAACTTAATGCAAATATATGTAACAGGAAGAAGGTTGCGTTTCCGACCCCATAAAGTACATATATTCTAGATCAGTATCGACAGCCGAGTCAACCTAGGCATTTCCGTCTGTCCGTCTGTCTCTCTCTATGTATGTGCATATTAATGCAGGAAGATCGAGTTTATTTCCGCCCTTTTTCGCCTTCGAAAAGCTACTTTTTCCCTGTGACATACATTCGCACGAATCCAATATACCCTTGTTTTTTTTTAAGTGGAGTGTAAAAAATTTAAGGGATTGCCACTTGAACCGAGTTGTATTTTTAGTATTTTGAGAGAGACTTAACTTAAATAAATATATTGTCGCATTACTCTAAGTAAGTCGATTTTGTTGATCTATTTCATAAGAACGAAGAATAACTTGGTTAAATCGGCTCAAATGTGTTGCGCCCACAAGCTTCTCCACAGAAACATGGCGCGCCCTTCTCCCCCACACACACACACCTCCAAACACCAAATTACGAAAATTTGTTTCAATGCTATTATAATGTGCCAGGTGAAGATGAGAGCTGGGAATTTATAGTCGAGACACTTGACTATAATCATTCCTACTTGTTTTTATACCATGTACCTTAAGGTACAAATGGTATATTAACTTTGTGCAAATGCATGTAACAGCCAGAAGGAGACATCTCCGACCCCATAAAGTATATATATTCTTGATCAGCATCAACAGCCGAGTCGATATAGCCATGTCCTTATTCTGCTTCGTAGTACCTTTAGCTGCTCCATTAAGGTTAGCCTACGGTCCAGTATAATTCCCAGGTATGTGGCAGATATGGGCTGTTGGACGGGCGTTCCCTCAATCTGGACACTTGGCGGTGTTCTCCTTCGTAAGGTGAAGCACACATTGGATGACTCTCTGCTGTTAATGCCAATGTTTCAGCGCCTCGCCCATTGCTTAAAAATTTGACGTACTGCTGTATGCCATCAGCCGCATCATACTCGCAGTCAGAGCGGTATGTGGCACAAACGTCGTCAGCAAACGTTTCCACCATTCCCAGTACATTAAGCTGCGGCATGTTGTAGGTTTTTTTTTTTTTTAACTTTGCTTTTATTTCTTGGATCTTCTCTTTCCGAGACTAACAAGAGGTATATAAAATCTTAAATTTTTAACTTAACTAACAGTCATGCTGACTGGTAAAGAGTTAGACGGCCCTAAGAATCGATTGCTGGGTTGGGAGGTCGTTGCGTCGCAGGCGGGATCCGCTGGAAACTCGAGTCAATCCCCGAGCGAGGGAATTTGGGTGCGAAGACAGCTTTTCTTTGTAGGACTCTTTTTGCTTCTGGATTTCGTCTTTCACTGCGAGGATGCCAAGATCCCGGTGGATGATTCCGTTGCGAACATACCAAGGTGCCCCGGTGATAGTTCTCAAGATTTTAGATTTTTGAGAGAGAGAACAAGAACTTCGACTACATAACTCGCGCTGTATGATATCTATGCTGCTGCTCGTGTTCCCCCACAGCTGAGAGCCATACGTCCAGATAGGCTTTAGGGGTGAGTTGTAGAGTAGTAACTTGTAGTCCAGGCACAATGGTGATCGTGAGTTTATGATCCAGTGGAGGCTGCTAGCTTTTAGTTTTAGGTGCTTCTTCTTGCATTCGATGTGCCTACGCCAGGTTAGTCGTCTATCAAGGTGGACGCCTAGGTAGAGTTAAGAGCACAGGCGAGTGGTCTGATGATAAGTCCGAGACAGCTCTAGCACCTATTAGATTGCGAGGTATGTAAGGCAAGGCTTTTTTTTATGAAAGTTGTATTTGCTTGTAAGATGCGTTTCCACTAGTAGCATAACGTTAATATGGTTTTCGTTCAAGAATTGTGACAATTCTAGTTTATGCCGTGAGACACCATTGGCGTTCCACATTGATATTCGTAGGGCCTGCATTTAGACTGTTGTGCTACGGGCAGCTGTATTACCATGTTCTGATTTTGAACAAGTATTTGCATGGTCGCTTTCATGAATGACATAAGCTCCTTCATGCATTGTTGGAGGGTAAGCATCATAGTTTCCATTTTGCTAAGTGGCTGTTCTGGGGCCATTTGAGCGCTTTGTGAATTAGGCTGAACTGGATTTTCCGTTCCAGATCGTAGAGCATCGGCAAGGAGAAGCCGTTTGTGGTGTTTAGGGGGCCGAATGAGGACCTCGCAGCTTTGGCGAAGAAGACGTCTTGCGTAGTTTTTTTGGACGCCCTGTACGCATTCTGTGGATTTTGGTTGCGCGTTGCGGTCGCTTGTCGCATGCGACTCTTCAAATCCTTGTAGACCACACATCCTCTATAGTTTGCCGTATGGTTGCCTCCGCAGTTTCCACATTTCTTCACGGAACTGCCCTTGTTTTTAGTGCAGTAAGCGGAGTTGTGTGCGTCCCCGCAGACTACACATATGGCCCGGAGTGTACAGTATAACCTAGTGTGTCCATACTCTTGGCAGTTAGTGCATTGCACTGGACCGTTGCGATTATGTGGCTCTTCAACAGTGATTCTCCGATGCAAAAGATATTGCAGCTTGTAAATCGGGTGAACTTCGTTCTTCTTCAGCTTTCTGGCTCGAGTTCGACCTTGAAGAGGGGTTGTGGCTTTCTGTCTTTATTTAAAATGTTAATAACATTCTTGGCTGCGAAGCCCTTTTCTTTAAGGGCGGTTATTATTTCCGCGGCGGTAACATCGGGTTCGATTCCCTTTATAACCACTTGTAGGCCCTGGCTGCTTTTTAGCTGGTATGTGTAATATTTGTTATTAGCATTGTCTAGAAATTTTGACACGGTTCGGAAGTGCTCTTCGGTCTTAGTTTGTACCTTTGTTTCATGTATGTTCTCTTCGATAAGCGGGACAACATAAAAGTTGTCACCGCTCCCGATCAACGCCTCAATATGGTTGACTAGTGTATTGGAGCTTTTCTCTCTGATATAGATTGGAAGAGGCTTTGGCTTTTTTGGGGTGTCTTGCGCTGGTTGGTTTTCCTCAACCTCCTGCAGTAGGGAAAATCTGTTGCTACTGGATCTGCCTGGTTCTTTGTCGATCTTCTGGACGCGGCTAATTTTTGTTTTATTGCCTGCCAGATTACCCTGCGGGCTAAGCTTGCGCTTAATTTTAATGTAGCGATCCATTCCGGTCTGTGTGGCCGGGGCCGCTTTGGCACTTGCAGAAGTTGTTGTTTTTGTACTCACTGTGGCCGTTGGCGTCGCGGTAATTTGAATTGCAGTGGTTGTTGCTGCTGTTGCAGAAATTGTAGCACTACTTGTTGTTGTTGGGAGATTTGGTTCCTCAATTGGAGGGGGGGTTTTACACTGCGAACTTCATGATGCGGGAGTCGGAGTGAGCAGAGCGGGAGAGCAAGACCGTATTCTTTGGCTTTCAGCGGTTAGTAGAACCGCGTTGCTCTTAAGCGCGGCTTTTTCCATTTCGGTATCGCGGGTTGAAAAGTAAGCATAGAAGCCGTTTCTTTGGTTCACTGAGCTTCTACGTTCGTTTTTTTTTATCGTTGCTCGTAGAGTTCATTGCGTGGCACTTGTTTATTTTGGAGCGCAAAACTCACGGGAGCGGACAGCAAATTTTCAATCCTCCAAATACGACCTTAGGGGTCCAAAGTAAGGTGCCGGCAATGTTTTCTTAATTTTGACCAGAAGCCCAGGGTGCCAAACCCGATAAAATGCTTCTCGGATGGTCAGGAAGAGGGCATTGCAATATTCCTTCTTGCCAATGCAGGAACAGCCCGATGGAGTACAGTGTCTAGCACGAAAGCCGAACTGGTGCTCAGGAATAATTCCCCAAGACTCCACAATCTTAAAAACTTTTTCCACTTTCGTGGAATCTTTTCTATTCTCAATTACTTCTGGAGTTTATTTCTTTACGCGAAGTGTTTTTATTAGCAAAGCGTAGGAGGGTTTAAGAGCGCTCGTTTGCAGCGGACTAAGTATGTATCTAAGGTTTAGATTGCATAGACAAAGAACATTTTTATACCTGGTTCTAAAAATAACAAGTTATATTCGTACGAAAACATGTAATAAGGAGAAGGAATGGTCTGCGACTATATATTCTTGGTCACCATCAACAGCAGAGTCGATATAGCCATGTCCGTCTGTATGTATGAACACCTAGATTTTGAAAACTATAATAGATAGAGAAAAACTAATTTATATCCAAATTTTTGTGATACCAAGTCAGCACAAGTTTGTTTTAAAAATGGACTACCATCCCAGCAAATCACGAAATTCTATGGCGTCCACAATTTTAACTCTAGAGGGACTAAATTTGGACAGTTGGGATCATATCTATCCGGTTACGCACACTTGTGTCTGCGCAAATGACGAAAATGTGTTGCGCCCACAAGCCTAAGAATATATATACTTTATGGGGTCGGAAAAGCTTCTTTCTCCCTGTTACATACATTCGTACAAATTCAATATACCCTTTTTCTTTTTACGGACCGGGTTTAAAAATATATTTAGGCTACATATATAGGCTAAAATTTAGATTTGTTTTGTTTTTACTAAACAGACCAAAATTAAAACAATTTGGATGAAATTAATAGAGATCATATCTATCCATTTAAAAAATAAGCCGTTTTCTCCTTATAATCCCAAAACATATACAAGAATCTATCAGTTATATAAATTATATGGCACTTTTATCGATCTGATTTGTTTTGATCAATTATTTCTGTATACAAATGAAGTTGATCCCAGTGCAGTTAGCTCTAGTGAAGTACTTTGCTCCTGTTCCAAAGACAACGGCAATTCTATCGTGAAGGTAATAGATTCCGGTTGCGATCCTGTCTCCGACGGAAATTTGCTCTGCTCGGACGGGGGTTGGGTTTGAGGCTGAGTCTGTACTGCAATTGACTCGGTTTTGGCCTTCTCTAAATTATGTTTGTGGGTGTTCGAACGATAGTGTGTATTTAGATGGGTGGGGCGCGCAAAGGACCGCTGACAAAGCTCGCATCTGCATGAATGTCTTTAGTGAAAAGCAACTTTTAATTAAAAAAGAACTTTACCTAAATAGACGCTCGCCCGTGTGTATAAGCATGTGGTTTTTAAGGATGTAGGAATTAGTAAATGTTTTCCCACATTGATGGCAGGCAAAGGGGCGATCATTGGTGTGGGTGCGCTCATGCCTCATCCGTCCGCTGTAGTTTACATATGACCGCTCGCAGTACCTGCAAGGAAAGTTTCTATCCCCTGTGTGCATCACCTGGTGGCCTTTAAGCTCGCCAGCGGAAAGAAAGCGGGCGGGGCAAAGCCTGAAAAACAATTGGATCGCGTTTTTTCGATTAAATCCCAACGGACATCTTAGAATCGTTGGCTTACTGGCATTGATAGGGTCTAATGCCGCTGTGCTTGCGCAGGTGTCGATCAAAAGACGACTTTCCTGTGATGTTTGTGCCGCACTGGTCACAAAAAAAAACTGTAAGTGAAGCTTTGGAGCGCTTTTTACACGTTGCACCACTCTTTGGACGACCTCGGCGCTTGCATCTCTTCGCAGAGGCAGGCTTTAGACTCTCGTTTTCTGAAACGGACATTTCCATGATGGTATTCTCCAAGCCAGCTTCTTGGCTGGAGCCCAGATGATCAACACCGTCGTCTCCATTAGCAATGGCATCACTATTGCTAAGGCCTTCAAGTTTGATCATTACCTCCAATGGACTAAGTGGCATCTCGACTTCTGGTCGCTCGGTTAGCTGGTTCCAGGAGCGACAACTTCTGCTCGGACGAAGGCAAACAAGCCGCGGATTGCGGTTAACCGCTGTAGGCGGGCTGCTTTTGTCACCCTTTTCCGATTCCTCGAATATCTTTTGACTCCTGACGCACCGCTCCCGAAAATCACTGGCGTTCGATAAGTCTCTGTGACACTTTTCGCACATCCAGTCAGGTAAGTCGGGCTCGCATTGCAGCTGGGTGACAGAAATAAATACAATATACATACATATATGTAAACTAGTGGTACAAATTTCTACACTTACCAGTATGCCCGTGAGTAAATTGATTTGTTGCAGTGCTTTATGAGAGCCATTTAAAAACAAGTGAATGGCATTTGCCTTGTTTGTGTTATATGCACACACGCGACACACATCTTGGAACATTTTAACAGCTTAGCCAATATTATTATTTTTAAAATAATTTTCAGTGTCTCAAACATAGAATGGTCATTCACAATAATTTCCATTCACAACGAAACGCGGCAACACTCGAAAAAATATCTCAAGAAATTGCTGTGATATTGCTGTGATATAAGAAACACTTTCGGGTAAAAAGGTCTTACAAGGGTAAAACTTTTTTTTCGCAGAGTATTTCGCGTGAATGATCATAATGCTGTATCTGTATATATTTATTATATGCTTTGTATGAAATTTACATTTATTAGACTGAAAATATGGAATTTAAACTATTAACTTGTGGATGCATTTTCATACTGCAGTTGTTTAATATTCTCCTGATGCATGGTTGAGAGGTTATGTGTTAGAAGATGAGTCTTTCTTTGAAAAGATCGATCGCAGGCATCACATCTGAAGTTTCTTTCCCCAGAGTGGACAAGCATGTGATTTTTCAGAATGTACGCGTTAGTAAAAGTCTTGCCGCACGCGTCGCAGACATAAGGCCTATCGTTGGTGTGAATCCTTTCATGTTTGAGCCTGCCCATATAGCTTACATATTTTTTATCGCAATACCGACACCAAAAGGGTCGGTCCTTAGTGTGGACTCGATGATGAGCACGCAGTTCCGCTGCGCTTAGAAATTTAGCAGTACATTCTCTAAAGTATTAAAAATGTTGTCAAAACAGGCAGTACATTTTTTTTATTTTAAAGATGGACTCACTTGCATCCAAATGGTCGTTGTGCTTTGTGCTTTTGCAAGTGGCGCTCAAAAACTGTTTTCGAAATGACCTGAGCTCCACACACTTCGCACATATACAGGTACATTAGAGTTTGTTGAATGGTTCCTGGACAGGATTTTCGCTTTTCCGGATCACAAATCAAATATTTGTTCAATAAATCTTTTTCACTCTATATTTAATCGGTTTCTTCAGGAACCTCAAAATTGTATTTTTTTGTCGTGCATGCTCCAACTGAAAGTATGCAACTGTTTAACAGGTTTACTTTTAGTGATCACCGGAGTTCAAATTCTTATGAATCTATTAAAAAATTTGTGGGTAAAACGCTTTTTACATATTTTATAAAATTTTTTTTTCACGAACTACGAAATGCAAAAGATATTCGGAGATCGAAATGGTCTCAGACAATACACAGAAAGGGATTTGCATACGCACTTACATTTTCAATTTAAACTAACTTATCATTTTAAAGTCTCCAACTAACGCTGAATCGGATAAATACGCTTAAATTACTCAGTATTTTCTTGTGAGAAATATCAGAAGGCACGGAGGTACTACATTAATTTAATAAAATGAAGCTCGGGGATGAACTAATTGAAACGCAATTGCATTTAAGATTACCCTCATATTTGCGTTGACAGTCACATGGAAACGCAATTATTTCAGCTACTGCCAACAAATTTTATATTAAATGAAAATGCGTGTGCTTGTTAACTACATGTGTAATTAAGATCAGTGATTATGGAGAACTTTAGTTTACATATAACACCTCCTTTTTTTTTAAATATATTTTTTTTACAACAGTTTGGATTTTTTGTCAATATATTTTATATTCTTATAATATATTTAAAAATGCTATTGAAAAAAATAAATTAAGGAATTTAGCTTAATAAGTTTTATTTTCATAAATATATAAATACGTAAATTTCACATTATCGAGACACTCGTCGCCATGGTTAGGAAATATATTTATAGGGTGCTTGAGATACAGCCTCGTGCCAGGTACTTGGAGAACGGCAAGAAAGGTTTTTCTACCTAAAACAGGCAAATGCTATAATGTACTTTCCAAGGATTACAGGCCAATAAACTTATCATTGACTTTAAAAACACTAGAAAATGTGTTGGAACTCCACATCAGAACCGCAACACGCAAGTTGATGGAGGCGAACCAACATGCCTACACGTACTATATCAACGTATCAATGGAGAAAATAATGCAGAGCCTAAGTGCCGCAGTACCCCCAGAATCCTTTAAAACCTGGATCCAAAATCTGCTGAGCTGCAGACCAAAAGAAGCCAAAAGAGGAACAGTAAGCCAAAAGAGGAACACCGCAAGGAGGTGTACTGTCGTCCCTGTTATGAAACAAAAACGAAAAGCCCCAAAGATAACCGCCTTCGCAGATGACATAAGCATAATTATCGTGTGGAAGTGTCCATCGACAATCAGTTCGGTCATAGACAACACCTTCAAAGAAGTGCTACGGTGGGCGAAATAAGCCGGGTTGAGCATTAATAAATGGGACGCCATTGATCCCCAAGGACCGAATAAAGTACCTGGGAACGATAATTGACAGCTGTGTTAGAAGCCAAATGTGGAGGAAAGGGCTAAAAAGGTAACCAATGCACTATACGCATCGCAGAAGATGCACATGGGGCCTATCACCAAGACTTACACATTGGATTTTCATATCGGTTGTGCGGTCGATCCTTCTCTATGAGGTTCTGTTATGGTGGAAAGCAACAGAAAAAAACACATACCGGAAGATACTGAAAAGTAGCACCACCGCTGCTATGAGAACCAGCGCTCCGCGGCAGAGCAAAGGGTCGTTAACATCTACACGGACGGATCAAAGATGGACATATTCGAGACGAACGTCTTCGCCATAAGGAAAGCTGCAGAGGAGGGCCAGAGATTGGGAACAACGACCAAGGTCAATGTGTTTGTTGATAGCGAAGCATCTATCAAAGCACTACAATCGAAAGCCATAAGATCCAAAACGGTCCTGGAAAGCACGGAAGCACTAGATCACTTAAGCACCCGCAGAGAGGTGCAGATCGATTGAATTCCCAGCCCCAAGGATTTGAAGGAAACGAAATGGCAGATGAACTGGCAAAACAAGGAGCGCTAGATTAAAATGGCAAAGTGGGGGACGTACCAATCTCGCAACGCACCCTACACTCCAGAATGGAGGCTAAAGCTCTAATGGAAGCAAACACCACGAACTGCAAAATATCCAGAACCATGTGCAAAACACAATGCCAAAAACGGGCATCGTTCTTACTAAAGCTACAGAGGCAAGACTGTAGATTGCTCGTCGGTCTGTTTACAGGCCACTGCGTTCTGCAAGTCCATGCACTAAAACTAGGCCTAACAGTGAACGATCGGAGTCGGCAATGCAAGGAGCCAGGTGTGAAAGAATCGCTAGTGCATATGATCTGTTACTGAAAAAACTTTGCCCAGCCCTTATCACGAAACGACAGCGATACATGAATGCACCGATCTTCACATCGCTGGAAGAAATAGGAAAACTAGACCCGAGGCTTTGGGTATAAAAATCGATTGCTGGGTTGGGAGGCCGTTGCGTCACAGGCGTGATCCGTTGGAAACCCAAGTCAATCCCCGAGCGAGGAAATTTGGGTGCGAGACAGTTTTTCTTTGTGGCACTCTTTTTGCTTCTGGATTTCGTCTTTCACTGAACATACCAAAGTGCCCCAGTGATAGTTCTCAAGAATTTTGATTGTGTGCGCTGTATGATGTCTATGTTTCTGCATTCCCCCACAGCTGGGAGCCATACGTCCAGATTGGCTTTAGGACTGAATTGTAGAGTAGTAACTTGTAGTCCAGGCACAGTGGCGATCGTGAGTTTATGATCTAGTGGAGGCCACTGGCTTTTATTTTCTTCTTGCATTCGATCTGCCTACGCCAGGTTAGTCGTCTATCAAAGTGAACGCCAAGGTACGTTACTTCGTTAGCGTGAGGGATCTGCATACCGTTTAGTGAAAGCCGAGGGCATGTTTGTCTATTAAGAGTAAACGTTACATATTTACACTTTTGTTCGTTTATTTTAATGCGTCAGTCGGACATCGAGCGAGTTGGTTTATTGCTTGGGTTGGGCATCTGGAGCGACTAAGGATAGCTGAATCGTCGGCGAGCATTGACGTTACTAATTATTCATTCGTAGGAATATCCGCAGCATACAAAACACATAGACAAGGACCGAGTGCGTTTCCTTGTGGAACTCCAGCTTTGATGATGTAGTCACCCGAAGTACCTGCGCTGCATCTCACTGAGAATACCCCATTATAGAGGTATGATTCCAGTAGCTTGTGGGTGTATGTTGGCAAATACGTTCGAATTTTGTGCATCATTCAATTAAGCTAAACTCGGTCGAAAGCTTGAGATACGTCGAGAAAAATAGCGCTGCAGTATTAACGCTGTTCGAAGACTTATTCGGATGTTAACCTGTTCACTTGCTTTATGGTTCCGTGGTTTCTTCGGAAGCCAAATTGGTGTGCCGGGATAATATTGCAAGCTTCTAGATGGTGGCGAAACGCCAGCGCTCCCAAGGCTCAGACTGAGGCACCAGTGAGCAAGTCGCCCCGTTACAAATAAGCCCCCCTAGCGCCACCTCATGAGCGAGATCTCGAGAAGACGCCTCGTGGTCGATTTGGTCGACATGAGCCATCCCAACGGCCGCATAAAGTCGGAGCAGTGGAGGACAGTCGAGTCCAAGTTGCTCGTCGAGCTCCTGAGGAGAATGGAAGACCCAAATTCACGGTCAGTCGCGTTTAAGAACGTGGGATGGCTAGAAGGAGTGAAGCTGCTCAGCTGAAAGGACAACATCATCTTGAAGTGGGCCACCGCTACCGTTGAATCTTTGTGAAAACTGTTGGAGGGGGTCAACGTTGGAGGAAATGGACAGAAAATTGATTCCCGCCATTCAAATGGATAAGATACTTATCCCCAGTACTCTTCCAAACACTTTGCAGTACTGATTTTGGATTGGGAAATTAAAAATGACTAAAAATGATAACACGGCCATATTATTAGCCATAATATAATGACAGAAAATATTTTTTTGTTAACATTTTATGTGCAGTGCATGAGCTAAAAAAGCGACAAAGACCCGATTCGCTTGACACGTAAGAACCGTAATGTGGCCGCGCCTACATCTCGCTTAGCAACAGTGTAAAGCGGTGAAAGAAACGGGTCCGACCGAGAGACAATGGGAATAGTGGAGAGTGCGCAGCTAGCGGGTCCGGCGGAACTCTAAACATAAAAAGAGCAGACGGAAAGGCAAAGACTCCAGCGGACAATCACGGAAGAGATCCTCGCCAGGAGCAAGCGTGCGATTCAAAGGAGAAGGACTAGCCTAAAAGGAAGCGCACGAAGGCGAACTACTCGGTGTGACACGTAGACTTGAGGCACAGAAGGCACAACTTGAGGTACAGAACTATCCTAGAAGAAGGCGCACCAGCAAGGACAAAGGGGGCGAGCAGTAAACGGAGGAGATAGCGAGGACGCAGAGTTTGCATCGATATACTGGGCAACGAGATAAAAGCGGAGATACGATTCTCTTCTCCTACGAATAGAGAAGGACAGTTTTTTTACTGGGCTCGTAACATAAATTCTGTGGAATGACACCACATCCTCTGTGACCTAGCTGCGGCAAATTCTGCGAGCGAAATATAATAACAGTTCGTTGCACCTGACGCCCAACGTGTGGCTTCGAGTTAGATAATATCACTCAGCAGAGTGGGGAGAAGAGCTGCATATACATGCTCTGGAAGGAGCTTATCGAGTATGCAAGGACTCCATGAGAACCATGCATCCCGGATAGACGGGAACGCAGACAAGGATGCTACAGTCATACTAGGCGGCTTAGAGTCGTGATATGAGCCGCTTATGTAGGTCCAGACACACAGCGTGCCCGACATGAAATGAACAGCGTGACGGGCACGGTGGGGAACTCCGGTGGGGAAGAAAAATTGTCCATAGTGATAATGTGTACATGGTATCTCTTTGTCGAGAAATCTCGACTACAAAGTTAATGTGTACTATGTGGTATGGATTGGGATGAAAAAAGTAGAAACGTTGTAGTCGAGATTCCTCGACAACGAGATACCATGTACCTCTCTTGCCGTTGCCGTGGAAAGGGGTGGGTAAAACTTTAATTGGTCATATCTTCTATATTTATTGTCCGATCTGAATGTAATTTTGCATGCACGTGTTTGACTATCAGCAGACTTAGCATACCTTAAATTAATTCTCTAGCTTTTACCATTTAAGAGATATCGATTTTTTGCGAATACGAGGACGGAAAGGGGCGTGGCAAAAATCTGGAAATGGCATTATCTGCATAATAGTTAAACGGTCCTAATGCAAAAAGAAACAGGTCTCTAGCTTTTATTTTGTCAAAGTTATCGAAGAAAATACAGTTTTATGCACATTACGAAGGCGGAAAGGGTGGAAAAAATTTGAAATAAACTCGACCTGCGTACACATATAACGGACCTAAAGCAAACAGAATTACACCTCTAGCTCTTACCATCTCCGGGAACGACGTGTTCATACATACAGACGGACAGACAGACAGACGGACAGACGGACGGATGGACGGACGGACCGACAGACGGACATGGCTAGATCGACTCGGCTGTTGATGCTGATCAAGAATATATATACTTTATAGGGTCTGAAACGCTTCCTTCTCCCTGTTACATACTTTGCACAAACTTAATATACCATTAGTACCTTAAGGTACATGGTATAAAAATTACAATATAAGTAGCTTTGAAGGGTAACTTAATTTTTATTAATTTTTTTTTAATGTGTCCGAATTTTGGAATTGATAATTTGAACTACTGCGACCACGGCTACTATTAAATATAGAAACGCTATCAACTTGGTTCCCAACAGCATGCCGCTGAAAACGGAGATATCTATGCATTCGAGCAGTCGTTATCCTCATAAGCCTTGATCATATTATCTTTAATCTGCAGGTCTTTGTGAAAGAGGAGTTCGCTGTGCAAGGCTTCCTCGCGTTCACGGGCAATCTTTAGCTCTAGGAGATCCAGTCGTCTGCGTTCGATAAGCACTCGGTAACGGTGAAGCTCCTGCTGCCGCTGACGAAAGGTGGGCAAGTGGATGCCTGTGCTACCACTGCTAGAGCTGGAGCACTTATTGCAACCCGGTGCCGGTACATTTGATCCGGAGCCACGCTTCGTCCCGTTAGCCACTTTACGTGTGGAATTGCGGCGACCGATGGGTAACGATAGTTTTTGAGCCGATTCCACGAATGAGGAGGTAGTTGGAGCCGAAACATGAACGCTAATCAACTCACTGCGCAGTCGCGCCTGCTGTTGCTGTGTTGGATCCAAACCTTCCAAATCCAATTCGGGACTGTTTTTTGGAACCTCCAATCCTGCGCTGCAGCACAAATCAGTATCGTTACCTATAGACATTCGCAGTCGCTGGGCGAATTTGGGAGCAATCTCATGAACTACACAAGTTTGTCTAGGAGGTAGGCAAAATGATTCAACCTGCAGATCCGTTACCAATTTTGGTGCCACTTTGGAGGCGCTACAAAAGCGCTCTATCCCGAGGTCTCTGCTTTGTTTGTTTTTAAGAGACTCATGGGATGGCTTATACCGTAAAGCTAAGCTGGGTTTTACGGTCAACGCGATGTCTGTCGGTTCTTCGTGTTCTATGCCTGTGCCTGCCCCCTCTGTATTGTCAGAGCACTGTGTGTAAATACGGGTGAACAACTGTTGCCAATATGAATCTGCCCGCTCCCTGACGGTGGGTTCTGTAACGTCCGGTAGCGAGGTGGCCGAAGAGAGATTATTCTTCCAAGAGGGATCATGAATGATAGATGCCTTTTTATTCTGATCCCGTTCTAAGATGATAGCTCTTTTTTGGCGCAACTCACGCAGAAGCATCAGCCAGTTCTCGCTTGCATTGCGCTTTCTAGCCGGCAGGTCCGATTCGGCAGTGTCAGAAGCCTGATTACTTGATGGCTGCTTAGAAACGCACGTGCCGCGAACAGGGGCTCGTCGGTAGTTGACCATGGATTCGAAGGTCTCCTCCTCTTCATTGAGTTTCCACATAACGCGTCGACTGCTGTTGGACATGGACTAAAGGCTTCTTCTGAAATGTGCATACATAATCGATATGAGTTTTAAAAAGACTTAAACTTTGTTAATGTATAATATAGTATATATACGAGATATACCTATATATGTATATATATATATGTTTAAAAGAGATATACATATATATGTATATATATGTATAAAAAGGGTTATACATATATATGTAACGTAATATATATTACGCTTTCCCTTGTGTTACTATGTATATTTGAAATGCACCGAATTATGAGATCCTTTCACATGAATTGCCAAGTGTGCTACTTTTGTATCTATTTTATTTGTGATTATTTGTTCTGATGAATACACTTTTGAGCAATATTTACTACAATTAGAAAAATCTACAGTAGAGGATACCTTACACTTTATTCTCAGTTTAGAATTGCACCAAATGCATGAATTAAATATTGCGCACATTTAGGTAGAATGAATTTCTGGGCCTACGTCCATATTAATGATTGTCAAGTATTCATATACTTTATTCATAATTATCTATTCATGATAAACCTTGAGTCAAATTTCTGGTATATTAAAGTAAGTAAGGGGAATTGTAAAAACAATTGTAAAGGTGGTAGCAAATGCGAATATTCTAATAACATCCGTAAATAACATTACTGTAAATTTAATTTTAAATCATTTGTTCTAATTTATATATACTTCCCATTTTTTAAATGTTTTTTTTCACCTTGTAAAATTAACTCTTTAATTAATTTATTCCCAGTTTTTAAAACAAACTTGGGTATATTGCATTTGAACGAATGTACAGGGAGAAGGCACCGTTTTCGAGCCCATAACGTACATACAAATTCTTGATCAGCATCAACAGCATCCGTATGCCCGTATGAACGCATAGGTCTTGGACACAATAATAAATATACAACAAATAGAAACACTCTAGTCGAGATTTCTTGACAACGAGATACCATGTACCTCTTGCAGCACCGCAAACCAAGATAATCTATTCCGTCCACAATTTTAATTCTAGCCTCTAGAGGGACTTTATTCCGAAATAATATTGGTAGAGCCAATATTTATGTTGCAAAAATTAATCGGTTGTGCCCAACCCCGACCGCGCAAATGGCAAATAGTATAATAGTTCCAACTTGTTTTCTTTTTTAAAACAGACGAACTTCACTCAAAATAAAAAATTCGTACCTGACTTTTGGTATTTGTCCCTTAAGATTTCCTGTTCGGTGAAATTTCAAACCGCCTTTTGTCCTTTGCAATCACCACTGGCCTACGGCAGTTCCTCTTTGGTAATTTTAAGACTATTAATTTGACAAACCCTTGCTTGTGTAACTGAAGTATTTTTGAATAGTTGCTTCTAAATAAAATTTACCTATCCTGTTAAAGTAAAATCATACTGATCCCTAAGCCTACTAGCAAAAGTGTAAAGGTAGGTATATTAATTAGTTCCCTGATCACCCGATCTCTGAGGACTCAACCTAGAAGGATCTAATTTGTTATTTGTAACCCATTTTTAATAATATTTGTACACGCTAGTTTAACTAGCCGGTGCGAAAAAAAGGCCATAAAGTACATGGGAACCCATATGCCTTACTAATAAAAAAAAAAGACTCATGACTTTTTCAATTTCGTTCGGCCGGATGAAGTTTTAGTTGGCAGAGGGGTAGCTTCTAGCTGAATTAGTGGCAGGAGGAATGAATTCCAGGCAGGGTTTGGCTGGAAGACACTTTGGATATGTCTAGCGAATTTGTATACCATGTCCTTAAGGTACAAATGGTATATTAACTTTGTGCGTAGTATGTAATAGGCAGAAGAGATGTCTCCTTCTCATAAATACCTCATAAAATATATATATTCTTGATCAGCATCAACAGCCGAGTCGTCCGTCTGTCTGTCTGTATGAACACCTCGAAAATGGTAAAAGCTTGAGGTCTAATTCTTTTTGTTTTTTTGCAGGCATAGCAAGTTTATTTCAAATTTTTCCACGCCCCTTTCCGCCTTCGTAATTTGCATAACACTGTATTTTCTTCGATAACTTGGACAAAATATGAGCTAGAGACCTATTTGCAATATGCCCGTTTAACATTTGCGCAGATAATGTCATTCTTGGTTTTTTTACACGCCCCTTTTCGCCCTCGTATTTGCAAAAAATTGATATCTTCAAAATGACAAAAGCTAGAGACATATTTTTCAGTCCACTAGGTCCCCCAATCGTCAAACACGTGCATAATTACGTACAGATCGGACAATAAATATAGAAGATATGACCACTTAAAGTTTTACCCACCCCATCCCTAGGCAACGATATGCCGCACATGCTGGGGTGACGTCATCCATCTCTTCCTTGACTTCAATTCGTTCGCACGTATACATACAGAAGTGTGTATGTACAACACAGCTTCAAGAGTTTCTTATCGGGGTGGTTGTTTCAATTTGGGCGCTAAGATTTGGGTGGGCCCTATCAGGGGATACTTTGTGCTTGTTGGCGAAAGGTTCTGGATGTACATCAGTTGTGCACTGTCTTGCTGTTGGTGAAAAGCCTGGACGAGTGATCGGGTTGCTTCCTAAGGGCGTTGCTTTGAAGCTGGTGATCTGCTGTTTTGCCAATTACTACGCGTGCGCCTCTTTCTCGCACGAGCTGTTCGATTTGCTGATTGGATTTGTAGTATTTGATTCGGTCTACTTCCTTCCCTTGAGGAGTAGAGATTTTGGCTACCGCCACTAGTACTTCTTTCAGGGCGCTCAAAGTGTAGTCGATGTCCGATTCCATGTTAAGCTTCGGGGCGGGATCTATGTGGGCACTCACGTACTTCTTGTATTTAAGCCAGTTCGTATTTAGCGACGTCAGACTGAAGGGGTGTTCGGTTATTTCTGGGCTTTGAAGGAGAGTTAGGAGCACAGGCGAGTGGTCTAATGATAAGTCCGAGACAGCTCTAGCACTTATTAGATTGCGAGGAATGTTTTTTGTCACCGCAAAGTCAATAAGGTCTGGGAGCTTGCGTGGGTCTGTTGGCCAGTATGTGGGGCTTCCAGGGGAAACATAGTCCAGTTTATTTCTCACGTTATAATTGCATTGTACAATTGCCATCCTTTGGGAGTCACTAGACGTGATCCCCAGTGCGTATGTTTGGCATTGTAGTCTCCTGCGGCTATAAAACGATCGCCAAGTGAGTTGTAGAATTCCATAAATTGTCCTTCCGAGATTGAGAAGCGAGGAGGGCAGTAAACGGCAGCGATTGAAAGGCTCCCGTTACTTGATTGGATTTGTATCGATGTAGACTGCAAAAAGTTTGATGCAAACCTTTTGTGAAAATGGTGTTTGATGCGTTCTCTGATTAGAACTTCGGTTCCGCCGTGGGCTTTTCCATCCGGATGATCTGTGCGGTAATATTGTAAGGCCTCTTTTTTGAAAGTTGTATTTGCTTGTAAGATGCGTTTCCACTAGTAGCATAACGTTAATATGGTTTTCGTTCAAGAATTGTGACAATTCTAGTTTATGCCGTGAGACACCATTGGCGTTCCACATTGATATTCGTAGGGCCTGCATTTAGACTGTTTTGCTACGAGCAGCTGTATTACCATGTTCTGATTTTGAACAAGTGTTTGCATGGTCGCTTTCATGAATGACATAAGCTCCTTCATGCTTTGTTGGAGGGTAAGCATCATAGTTTACATTTTGCTAAGTGGCTGTTCTGGGGCCATTTGAGCGCTTTGTGAATTAGGCTGAACTGGATTTTCCGTTCCAGATCGTAGAGCATCGGCATAGGAGAAGCCGTTTGTGGTGTTTAGGGGGCCGAATGAGGACCTCGCAGCTTTGGCGAAGAAGACGTCTTGCGTATTTTTTTTTGACGCCCTGTACGCATTCTGTGGGTTTTGGTTGCGCGTTGCGGTCGCTTGTCGCATGCGACTCTTTAAATCCTTGTAGACCACACATTCTCTATAGTTTGCCGTATGGTTGCCTCCGCAGTTTCCACATTTCTTCACAGAACTGCCCTTGTTTTTAGTGCAGTAAGCGGAGTTGTGTGCGTCCCCGCAGACTACACATATGGCCCGGAGTGTACAGTATAACCTAGTGTGTCCATACTCTTGGCAGTTAGTGCATTGCACTGGACCGTTGCGATTATGTGGCTCTTCAACAGTGATTCTCCGATGCAAAAGATATTGCAGCTTGTAAATCGGGTGAACTTCGTTCTTCTTCAGCTTTCTGGCTCGAGTTCGACCTTGAAGAGGGGTTGTGGCTTTCTGTCTTTATTTAAAATGTTAATAACATTCTTGGCTGCGAAGCCCTTTTCTTTAAGGGCGGTTATTATTTCCGCGGCGCTAACATCGGGTTCGATTCCCTTTATAACCACTTGTAGGCCCTGGCTGCTTTTTAGCTGGTATGTGTAATATTTGTTATTAGCATTGTCTAGAAATTTTGACACGGTTCGGAAGTGCTCTTCGGTCTTAGTTTGTACCTTTGTTTCATGTATGTTCTCTTCGATAAGCGGGACAACATAAAAGTTGTCACCGCTCCCGATCAACGCCTCAATATGGTTGACTAGTTTATTGGAGCTTTTCTCTCTGATATAGATTGGAAGAGGCTTTGGCTTTTTTGGGGTGTCTTGCGCTGGTTGGTTTTCCTCAACCTCCTGCAGTAGGGAAAATCTGTTGCTACTGGATCTGCCTGGTTCTTTGTCGATCTTCTGGACGCGGCTAATTTTTGTTTTATTGCCTGCCGGATTACCCTGCGGGCTAAGCTTGCGCTTAATTTTAATGTAGCGATCCATTCCGGTCTGTGTGGCCGGGGCCGCTTTGGCACTTGCAGAAGTTGTTGTTTTTGTACTCACTGTGGCCGTTGGCGTCGCGGTAATTTGAATTGCAGTGGTTGTTGCTGCTGTTGCAGAAATTGTAGCACTACTTGTTGTTGTTGGGAGATTTGGTTCCTCAATTGGAGGGGGGGTTTTACACTGCGAACTTCATGATGCGGGAGTCGGAGTGAGCAGAGCGGGAGAGCAAGACCGTATTCTTTGGCTTTCAGCGGTTAGTAGAACCGCGTTGCTCTTAAGCGCGGCTTTTTCCATTTCGGTATCGCGGGTTCAAAAGTAAGCGTAGAAGCCGTTTCTTTGGTTCACTGAGCTTCTACGTTCGTTTTTTTTTATCGTTGCTCGTAGAGTTCATTGCGTGGCACTTGTTTATTTTGGAGCACAAAACTTACGGGAGCGGACAGCAAATTTTCAATCCTCCAAATACGACCTTAGGGGTCCAAAGTAAGGTGCCGGCAATGTATTCTTAATTTTGACCAGAAGCCCAGGGTGCCAAACCCGATAAAATGCTTCTCGGATGGTCAGGAAGAGGGTATTGCAATATTCCTTCCTGCCAATGCAGGAACAGCCCGATGCAGTACAGTGTCTAGCACGGAAGCCGAACTGGTGCTCAGGAATAATTCCCCAAGACTCCACAATCTTAAAAACTTTTTCCACTTTCGTGGAATCTTTTCTTTTCTCAATTATTTCTGGAGTTTATTTCTTTACGCGATGTGTTTATAGTAGCAAAGCGTAGGAGGGTTGTTCGTTTATTTTAATGCGCCAGTCGGACAGCCACCTTTCCACTGCTATGAGATGATTAGCGAGTTGGTTTGTTGCTTGGGTTGGGCATTTGGAGTGACCGAGGATTGCGGTGTCGTCGGCGAACGTTGACGTTGTTAGTTGTACGTTCGTAGAAATATCCGCAGTATACCAAACATATAGACAAGGGCCAAGTGCGCTTCCTTGTGGAACTCCAGCTTCGATGATGTAATCACCCGTAGTAGCTGCGTTCCATCTCTCTCAGAATACCCTATTGTAGAGCATGTTGTATAGCCTTCCAGTAGCCTGTGGGTGTATGTTGGCAAATACGTTTTAATTTTGTGCATGAGCCAAACTTGGTCGAAAGCTTGAGATACGTCAAGAAAAATAGCGCTGCAGTATTCTAGCTGTTCAAAGGCTGAGTGTATTTTGGAAGCCAAATTGGTGTGCTGGGATAATATTGCGAGTTTCCAGATATGGTATTATGCGAGTTAACAAGCATCTCTCAAACAATTTAGACAAGCAAGATAGAAGGCCTATTGATCTATAGGATGTCGGAATTGTGTGGTCTTTTCCAGGTATCATTATGATGATGGATTTCTTCCACTTTTTTGGGAAATAGCCGAGATTAATGACCCCATTAAATAGTTTACAGATGACATCTATAGCGCATTTTGGAAGTTCGATCAGCATCTTTGGCGTCAGTAGGTCGCCGCCGGGAGCCTTTTTTGGTTTTAGCCCTCTTATTACTTTTTCAATTTCGTTCGGTCGGAGAGGAGGTGTAGTTGACAGAGGGGTAGCTTCTGGCTGGATTAGTGGCAGGACGAATGAGTTCGAGGCAGGGTTTGGCTGGAAGACACTTTGGAGATGTGTAGCGAATGTTTCAGCTCTGTCTTTGTCGCTACGAGCCCCTCATCCCGAAAAGTTTCTTATCGGGGTGGTCGTTTCAATTGGGGCGCTAAGATTTTGGTGGGCCTTTCACAGAGGATACTTTGTGCTCGTTGGCGAATGCTTCTGGATGTACCTCAGCTGTGCATTTTTTTCCCGTTGGTGCAGGGCCTGGTCGAGTGATCGGGTTGCTTCCTTGAGGCGTTGCTTTGAAGCTGGTGATCTGTTTTTTGCCAATCACAACGCGTGCGTCTCTTTTCTCGCACGAGCTGTTCTGATTTGCTGATTGGATTTGTAGTATTTGTTTCGGTCTACTTCCTTCGCTTGAGGAGTAGAGATTTTAGCTGCTGCAACAAGTACTTCTTCCAGGGCGTAGTGTAGTGTAGTCGATGTCCGACTCCATGTTAACCTCCGGGGCGAGTTCTATGTGAGCACTCACGTACTTTTTGAATATAAGTCAGTTCGTTTTTGGCGACGTCAGACTGAAGGGGTGTTCAGTTATTTCTGTGCTTTGAAGAAGCGTTAAGAGCACAGGCGAGTGGTCTGATGTTAATTCCAAGACTGCTTTGTTACTTATTAGATTGCGAGGTTTGTATTGATGCAAGAATTTTGTTGCATAGCTTTTATGAAAATGATACGTTCTCTGATGGGGTTTCCCATCCGGATAATCTGTGCGGTAGATTGTATAGCTGCTTATTTGAAAGTTGTATTTGCGTTTGTACCATTAGCATAACGTCAATATGGTTTTCGTTCAGGGATTGTGACAATTCTAGTTCATGCCGTGAGACATGAACTACATAGATTATTTGGACTGTTGTGCAACGAGCAGCTATATTACCATGTTCTGGTTTGCATGGTCGTTTTCATGAATGATATAAGCTCCATCATACTTTGTTGGAGGGTCAGTATCATAGTTTCCGTTTTGCTATATGGCTGTTCTTGGGCCTTTTGAGCGGATCGTAGAGCATAGGCATAGGAGAAGCCGATAGGGGACCGAATGAAGACCTGGCAGCTTTGGCGAAGATGACGTCTGGCGTAGCTTTTGACTCAATGTACACATTCTGTGGATTTTGATTGCGCGTTGCGGTCGCTTGTCGCATGCGACTCTTTAAATCCTTGTACACCACACATCCCCTATAGTTTGCCGTATGGTTGCCTCCGAAATTTCCATTGTTTGTAGTGCAGTGAGCGGAGTTGTGGTCGTCCCCGCAGACTACACAGAGAGCCCCAAGTGTGCAGTATGTCCATACTCTTGGCAGTTAGTGCTTTGCACTGGTTAGTTGCGTGTATGTGGCTCTTCAACAGTGATTCTCCGGTTCAAAAGATATTGTAGCTTGTAAATTGGGTGGACTTCGATCTTCTTCAGCGACCTGCTTTCTGGCTTGAGCTCGACCTCGAGGCGTTGTGGCGTTTTGTCTTTATTAAGAACGTTAATAACATTCTTGGCGGCCAAGCCCTTTTCTTTAAGGGCGGGAACATCTGGTTTGATTCCCTTTATTACCACTTGTAGGCCCTTGCAGCTTTTCATCTGGTACGTGTAATAATTTTTTTTTGGCATTGTCCAGGTATTTGGACACGATTCGGAAGTGCTCTTCAGTCTTAGTTTGCACCTTTGTTTTATGGATGTTCCCTTTGATAAGCGAGACAACATAATAGTTGTCACCGTTCCCGATCAACGCCTCAACTCCCGCGTCATGGAGTTCCCACCAAGGATTTGAGTGCAAAATGGCAGACGAATTGGTGAGAAGCACTCGAGGCATATTTTACTAAAGGTACCAATCAACGCCTCCAACAATCGGTATTGCTAAGAACCATAATGGTCTATGCGCGACACTCTCCTTTCAATATACCCTGTTTGTTTTAAATATCTCAACAGCGAGATACCATGTACATATTTTCGCTATCAACAATTTTTATACCATGTACCTTAAGGTACAAATGGTATATTAACTTTGTGCAAATGTATGTAACAGCCAGAAGGAGACATCTCCGACCCCATAAAGTATATATATTCTTGATCAGCATCAACAGCCGAGTCGATATAGCCATGTCCGTCTGTCCGTCCGTCCGTCCGTCCGTCTGTCCGTCTGTCTGTATGTATGAACACCTCGTTCTCGGAGATGGTAAGAGATAGAGGTCTAATTCTTTTTGCTTTTGGTGTGTTATTGTTGCAGGCAGATCCGTCCGTTTGTATGTACGAACACGTCGTTTTGGAGATGGTAAGAGCTAGAGGTGTAATTCTTTTTGCTTTAGGTCCGTTATATGTGTACGCAGGTCGAGTTTATTTCATTTTTGCCACGCCCCTTTCCGCCTTCGTAATTTTCATAAAACTGTATTTTCTTCGATAACTTGGACAAAATGAGAGCTAGAGACCTGTTTCTTTTTGCATTGGGACCGTTTAACTATTATGCAGATAATGCCACGCCCCTTTCCGCCCTCGTATTTGCACAAAAATCGATATCTCCATTTTTAGGTCTGCTAAGTCTGCTGATCGTCAAACACGTGCATGCAAAATTACGTTCAGATCGGACAATAAATATAGAAGATATGACCAATTAAAGTTTTACCCACCCCTTCCCACGGCAACGGCAAAAGAGGTACATGGTATCTCGTTGTCGAGGAATCTCGACTACAGTGTTTCTACTTGTTCTATTATATATTTTATTAACTGAACCGTTATAGATGCGCTTTATAAAGTGGTAAACATTTAAGTAAAAATGTTACAAATATACAAGATGTCAAAATTTGATTGGCTTATTAAACTTTACATGTTAGAGCCGATTTATATTAGTCGTAAGCAATGACAGATTTCTATTCTCAATTGTTTTGAAACCAAATACATGTTTTCAATATAAAATTTTATCTAATATTGCTAAAAGTTGCGTGAAATTATTAGTGACTAGCTTTGGTGTCGCGGCTGTTCGACTTTAAGTATCTTAGGAAAGAAGAGCTTCTCCTTTCGAGTGTTTATTTACCAATAGGTAGAGTTGAGGAAAATAGTACGCGGCTATTTTGGTGCACCCCAATAGGCTATATAACCTTGTATAACCATTTATAACAGTTTAGTAACACTACTAAACTGTGGTATTTAATAAATTAAGGTAATTAATTGTTTCTTCTTAGTACACACAATCGACGCAATACGCAAATTTGTAAAAACAATTTTTTTTATTCAAGTACACATTTGGCTTACATTTTTGGTTTAATGTTTGTTGTTTCATCTTTGTTTTTATTATTGGTCTGTCTCACTGAGTGTTAACAAATTTTTCACTGGAGTTCTCGTGGATCTGTAGCACCCATTACTAACATTTTTAACTACTTTTCTAAGTCATATTTTTTAATTATTTGAGTAATTTGTGTTATTTTTATAGTATTTCCAAAATTTTTTTTTTACAAAAAAACGTTATCTTAAAAAATCTGAAAGTTTTTCAATATTAAGTTAAGCTTGTTGTCTTATATTGGTTCCAATTGATGCTTAAATATTAACAATTTTTGTATAGAAAACCGTTGATAATATGTGTTTGTAAGTGTTATTATTGCATATTGCAGGCATATGCAATAATCTGCTACATATGTGCTCGTTATTTTCGGCATGTTTTTTTCCTATATTGTGAGAAAGTCCGTTTGCTGTTCATTTTTTATGCATGATAAATTCATCTCTCTTGTTGCAAAGCTTTTTCTTATGTACGAGTATGTCGTTTATCTACCGATTTTTAAGTCGCTGATTTTGCTGTCTATGTGGCTAATCATAAGTAACTGGACGACACAATGAGAAAACGAAGAGAATGGCATACCACACCTCGGTTATGTAAAGTGCAATCTGCAACGTGCACAGGCAATACTCCAAACGTAATCGGTAGGTCTGCACCAACAGCAGATATGACACTACCAGGAAGCAGGGAAAGATCATAAAGACCGAGAGAATAGCTGACCAACCTGAAAGTGTATCAGATATAGTTGAATCATAATACAAAGAAACTAACTTAATTTGGCCTTAGTGTTAAACCTTTACCTCTGCCGGCCAACGAACTCATGCGTCCCATAATCAGTCGGATTGTCTCAAAGGCTATAAAGCTAATCATAACCCCAGTGTCCAGTGCAAGAGTATGGCCCGTGTAGCTGAGATTAATTGCCTTCAGCAGACCCATGGCCATCTCGCAACAAGCAAACATGCCGAAGTAGAAGGAGTTAAGATAGATCAACACTTCATAGTTTAAGCTGGGATTTGGCTTCTTTGGCACGAGAGGCGGAGGGCGCTTGGGCGGCATATTTGCCCCCTTTTTAATTACAGGTAATAGTTTAAGATCTCTCGAGAGATCGAAAAGTGCGAACAGCGTTGCCCGCGCTGGGAGCCGTATTTGTAGACTAAGAAGATCTGCACCACATAGCAAATTCATTGGTCCTCTCACGATTGAGAAACACGAACTATGCGATTTGGATTTTTTCAACTTATGTGTTTTGTCACATTGTTTGTCAGCATCGGCCGGTGGATGACCTGCACAGAAATTGAGAGCCCCAGTATTACCTCCTACTTAATACTGTTTAAAAAAACCTTAGCTGAATATAAATATATTAAAACTGAAGATTAGCACCAGGGTATGCGTTCAGACACAAATGCTCTCATCGGACAAATGTTGCCAGCCAAACGTACCCGTAGCGGCTCGTGTACATTACATTCGAATTAGAAGTGTACATTGCACTTAGGGGACAGACGCAGCATTGCCCCAGCATGCAAACAAGTATAATTTTAGATCATCACACCCGGGTGCATAGACGTATAAAAATACCAACAACGAACGAGTCTGAGAGTTGAACCAATAGTGCTGCTGCATTAGTAGGCAACAAAGGCCAGTCCCAAGAATGCAATAAAGATGTTGCCATTAAATGTAGCTTTGCTTTTGATAGAATCGGTCGCGTCGCCTTTCGTGAAGATGTGATTTCGGTGGCCGACAAAATTTCGTGATCGTGCGTTTATATAACGAATGACTCACAATATTTGCGAAAAATATCTCCATTAGTGAAAATTGTCCTTAGAGTAGATTCCGTGTACTAGTAGCTTAGTCCGTATCATAGTTGCATTTTTAAGGCCCCAACGATGCCATATAATGGTGCCTCGTATTTGTCGTAGTCTTCGCTTCTTTGATGATCTTCTGCTTAAAAAATCGTCCTATAGGCAGGTTTCCTGATCTCAAATTCGTTAGTTGACATGGCGACGGCAACAGCTATTGGTTAATAAACGGCTAGGTGTATGTTACGGGTCGACACATGGTACAAATGAATATGCTGGCGTAAACCAGTTCAGCACCTTGAAGGGTGATCATTAAGGCACTCAAAATTATCTCAAGCTTAAGAACATAGGTTTGAAAACAGCACAAGTAAATAACAATTGCAAGACTGGGCAGTATTAAAATTACGGATGCCGTTGCTTGCCATCCTAGAAGGAAATGAAAAAAAGTATTTGTTAATAAATTGACATTTTTAATAATTTACCGCGTTTACGCTGATTGTGTTTATTTTGCGAAATATATAAATATTCTTGGCCTATTTTATTATTATTTTTTTTTTTCATTGAATTTTTCATGGTGCAATAATTAGTTACAAATTTGCAGAATGTTGTTACGACAAGTAGTTTAATACTATCGGCTTGAATCAATGGTTTACCGGCTTGATCTACAATGGTTAAGCTGTAAAATAAGGGGTACAATTTTACCTATGCAGTGAGGGTAGAGTTTTACGTTGTTTATGAATTTACGTTCAATTATTTTTTATAATTTTAAAATGTCATACCTTGCAATCAACTTTAAATTCAATATAAAAGCTTACGCTCTAAAAGATTTAAAATTTAAACACACATTTAAACAGTTTTCATACGATTAACTTAAAAATCTGCCCACACAGTACTAGTGAAGTACTTTCGTATGTACATACATATGTTTTAAATTTTTCAGGACCTCATGAAAACTTACCACGATCGCTGAGACTGCTCTTACGGCCGAAGACGATCCGCAAGGTTTCTATAATGCAGAGTGCGAGCAAGATGATCGCCTCCCGCGACAATACGTTCTCGCCGTAGTTCAGGTTGATTGCCTTCAATACACCCACGCCCACTTCAAAGGCGGCGTACATGCCAAAGTAGAACGAATTCAGATACATTAGTATCTCATAGATGAGGCTCGCGTTCATCGTCGCTAGTGAAATTTGCTACTCGAAGTCCGTCGTATCGTGGTCTCTATCCCGGCTCCTCAGCTTCTGCCTTTTGGTTGAGCAGCAGCTTTGAGCTGTTTTTCCAGCACTAATCCCAGTTTCCAATTTCTATCCAGGATTAGCTTTTCAGTCAGCGGCAGGACAGGAATGTTACATTCATCCGGGGTGTGTTGCTATTGACTATACATAATTATGTTTTAAGATACCCGTAGTGAATGGTTTAAACCAAATTTTGTTTTTATAATTCTTACATATCGCTTGTCCTAGAGATGTGGAGTCAAGTGGAGCCGAATTTCGATTGTGTGACGACAATTCTAAGCATGTGCTGTGTAGTCACGTTCACGTTTATTTACATATATTTTATTGCTTATATAAATAGTCTCTGTTGATGGAGTCTTGAGCCGTTCTGCTGCTTCCACAAGTTAATAACTTCGTCCAATGTTAAGAACACAGGCACCTCCGCCTTAGTGTTAATTTTTACGAAAATCGTTTCCTTTTTTTTTTTGAGCCTTTTATGGGTTTTGTATGTGGTTTTGGGAATTTTTTTTTATGTTCCCCTCGCTGCTGATGTTGGTAAAAATATCGATATTTTGCAACGGGGAAATTTTGCGTATATATCGATATATTACCGAGTTATTTTAAAAGAAATACAACATATATTATAACGAATCCATAATTCAAATCTTGGGACAGGCTTGTAAAATGATAATCTAAATTGATCCGATCCTATGCATAGACAAGATTTTACACTTATTCGCGTTCTGAAGTGGACAGCATAACAATTTTACTTAAATTGAAATTGGCGATGATGGAGCCCATGTAGGGGATTATTCATTCATGATTATTATTTGATTTTTGATAAATTTAAATTATATTTTAACTTTAAAATTTATATGGAAAGGTATTTTTTTTGAAAACCGAAAGCATCTTCTATGCTGGTTCTATGTAAATTAAATAGTTGGAAACTTACCATCGATTGCATTGTACCATTGTTATCGAGCTCTCAGTAACCTTCTGCGTGCCATCTCTATCCCAATTTCTTTCCAATTTTGGTTTTATTTATTTACACTCTAGACATTTGCGATGCCAGCTGATCAGATCCAGTACTCTGAAAAGTACTTTGACGAAAAATTTGAATACAGGTAAGATAGCTATACCCCGACCCTATGCCTTGAGACACATATATAATAAATTGTCCTGCAGACACGTTATCCTGCCTACTGATCTGGCCAAACACGTGCCCAAGGCGCATTTGATGACCGAGACAGAATGGCGTAACCTCGGCGTGCAGCAAAGTCCAGGCTGGGTACATTATATGGTTCACGCGCCAGAGCCGCATGTGATTCTCTTCCGCCGCAAGCGAGCTGAGGAGCATGCATCACAGGTTTTAACACAGCAGACGTCCCAAAAGCCCGGAGTCGCTGAAGTGCGAGGCTAGCGTATCTCTTGCGCCAATCAATTACGCAGTAGTTGTAGGTCAGCATTAGGTATATTAGGTATTACCATGTAAAAATAGATTCTGTAGCTTTAAGCGTCCCCGCAATATTCCACCTCAGCAATATTTGTTGGGAACTTTATCGTGAACTAGATTAAGTTTATTAACTAAAATGCATCAAAAATGTACGCTGTGAGTACAGAATATTAAAAGCATAGTTTATTCAGCTATCTAATTGTAACAGCGCCACATTGCCGGCAACAGGTAGTCCGTCCAGGCATGGGGGCTCAAAGTACAGTTTTTCTTAGCGTAGTACTCCATGGCATAGAGCGAGATCAGCAATCCATTGCCCAATATTAGAGAAAACCAAAGAAATATGTTGCCAAATACTTTGGAAGCATTTCGCATAAGAAAAACCAAAGACACGCCCACTACCCCAAAGAATACAAACATAACGGGGAAGAACATCTGCAGAGCGAACCCAAGCACCTGCTCGTGCACCAATGCCGAGATAAAAAATACGGACAAGGATGCGGCTATCCTTGAGCCTCGGAAAACATGTACATACATATCCTTGTATACGTACTCGTACAACCAGTCGTGAACCACGACATTCCAGTTACGATAGTAGGCATCGTAGGTGTGCGCCGTCCACCAGTCCTTGTAGAACATTCGGTCACCAAAGCGTAATAACTCTGCCGTAAAGTTTAACCACGAGTGCAGGATCAAGTAAAAGCCACAAAGAAAAATGACGGCGCTTGGTACCATCATTCCGAAGAGCTTTACGATGACCTGGGAGGCTCCCATCGGCTGCTCCAGACCAAACATTGCGAAGTGTGCGTGAATGTGCCTTTCGTGGATAAAGGCGTACATGAAAGCTACGGCCACGACTTCCAAAAATCGATTTAGGGCGAACTTCCAACGTCTTCGCGGGCTACGTGGATAGTTGTCCCGATAGATAAGCGTTGGGGCAAAAAGAAAGTAGATGTAGCAACGAAGAGAAGGTACGAAAGGTTGCCCCACGGCATCCCCTTCGTGTTGATCATCTTTCTTTTTATTTCCTGCCAGGACTCGAGCTGCATTGTATCTTACAAACGCATGCATCTTCATCAGCAGGCGTGTACTTTCCAGCAATAAAACACAAGCGCTTACGAATGGCAGGTCGAACTTTAGACATAGAGAACTGGATACTGCACAAAATGTCATCTGGGAGCTGACGTAGAGAATCAGACAGCCATGCGTCCAGAAGGCCTGCAGGGCGCCTATAAAATTAAAACAAAAATTTTTAGTCAAAAAATTGTCTCGCTAGTTTTTTTTTATTTTTTTTTTTAATAAACCATTAAATATTTATTTCTTAGGACGTAAAAACCTTAAGTTGAAGACGAATTGCATTAGCGGACTGAAATGCCTTTTAATATACTTTTCGACTATTATCTCGTAGTAGTAAAAAAATATTTCCTTTTTTAAAAATAACCTCTACATCAATTATGATTACATACGCCACTTTCGATAACTACAGTCCTCCACAGAGATATATGTAATCTAAACGCTTACATATTTTTATGAGAGTTTTACTGCACTAGAAATTTTAGAACTTACTCAGTATTAAGTGGATACTCACTTTGAGGCTTTAGCTTGTGCCTTACGAGCGCCCATCCGCGGAAAGCAAAATATATCGCGATGACAAAGACGTGCTCCAGGATCCAGACGCCAATCACCCAGTGCAAGCGCCTAAGACCACCATGAAATGTGCCTAATCCTAAATCGATACGCCCCTCCACAAAATAGTCGTAGAATACCACGTTCATTAGACACATGAGCAAAATAATGTAAAATATGTGGTATATTGTGCGCATGTGTTCCACCTGAAGCAGCGCAGTGAGGTAGGATTCCCGTGCCACGAAGACCTTCTCCGGAAGCTGGCGTTGATTTTTTTTGCTTGGCGTCTGCTCGGTTTGCCTTGCAGAGTGCATAGCGTTCAATTCATGTACATTTATGTTGGGGCTGTCGCCGACGTCCACTGGGGATTTACTTGTTACGCGATTGTGCCAAGTAGTCATGGGGTTGGGAAATTCGTTTTTACGAATCTCCACTTGTCGCAGATCTCGGAGAACATCCTCAACCGTGCAAGAAAGACGCTGCTCGATGTCGTAAAGTATTTTGGACTGGAACTTCTGCAGCTTATCCCGAACCAAGTTCAAATCAAGTAGCCTGGCCTGAACTTTGTCCATGTGCTGCGTCGTCTCGAAATCCGCCATAACTGCGTGGGGGCCAGCCCTTTATTCTTTGAGATAATCCTCACTCAGGTACTTGTATGTATATATTCACGTTAGTCAACTGCTTTAATCGACCACTTCAGTAGACGACAGAATGCACAATGCCGAGCTGAGTTGTTTTCAGATCGGCGGTGATAACGGAGCATTCGCTGAACGCTGCGCAGGGGCGTATCGAGGGGGGATAATAAAAAATATCGTTTTCTTTAATTATATATGTACTGGCAAGGAACACAGCCGAGCGCATGCATATTATGTATGTATGTACATGTTTATTTTATGTTTTAATATGATTGCACGAGAATGTGGTAACGCCCTTATCAAAATTGTTTAATGTCGTTCAGTATAAATAAATACAATTTCGCTAAAAAATATTCAAGGTAAATGTTTTCTTCTTCATAATTAAGGAAGTTACAAGAGTATACCCCGCATGGGATAATGTGTTGCATTCGTGCACCTACACTTTTCCAAGCGACAGTAGCTGGCTTTACTCTTGCGCAGTTTTAACAAGGTATCGTTATCAAATTGTATGTACATACATATTCATGTTACATGACCCCCTCAACTCAGCGACACCGCCTCTGTGTGCTGTTTGCTTAATCATACTCTTTTGATTGTGACCACATTTGATCGCTCGCGACACTGGGAGCTAATGTTAATTACAATACAATTGTCGTTTAAATGCATTTGGCGGAATATCTATCTATATATGTTCCTTTATAGAACTTAGAACAGATTTTTATGTCCTGAGTTTTCTTCCATTATCGAAATAGACGCAGCGGGGTTGTGCGATGGCGAGTACACATGCACCCAAATATTTGTTTACATTTCTACGCGCTGGAGCTTTCGCATATGTACATACATATGTAATAAACCAATAAACTTTATTTTTAACCAGTAGAAAAGCAGTAGTAGAGATTTCGGTATTTGCAGAGGCATGCCGTTTCCGGGGCAAGAGGTGGGTACAACTTTAATTTGCCATACATATATTGTGTATTTCTTGTCAGAAATACATATATACATATGTATGTGTGTGTATTCATGTATGTCTCTAGATCCTTTTTTGTCCAAGTTAATGTCAAATACAGACATGTACATATGTTGAAGAAAATACTGTTTTTTGCAAATTTCGAAGGCGGAAAGGAGCATGGCAAAAATTGGAAATAAACTTGATCTGCCTGTAATAATAACACACCAAAAGGAATTACACCTCTAGCTCTTACCATCTCTGAGAACGATGTGTTCATACATACATACATTTGTATGTGTACAGTACGTACAGACGGACGTGGCTATATCGACTCAGTTCTTTATGCTTATCAACAATATACATACATATACATATGTTTCCTTCTGCCCCTAATTTGCACAATGTTAATATAACATTAATTTACCGGTAAATGATTTAAAAACGATCATAGTCCATTCAAAATATTACGAATGCAAAACATGTTTGTTTGAATTCATTCTGTCTTAATAGAATTTTTTTAAATGTTTTTTTTTTTTTTACCAACGTACCACGTTTTTAGAGTCAATCCAAAAATGCATATAGTTTTTAGATGTGTTCATATATTCATACACACATATGCATGTAATATTTGACACATTTAATTGCAAAGCATTTTGTATGGTAGTAGATGATTCATAGATAAATACAAACATATGTGTGGCGGAGCGAAAATAAATACGGGAGCCCAAACAAAATATTTATGTGTACATATACCGAAAAGTGAGCCGCAATAAAAGTTCACCGCCATAAGCGGTTCAAAGGATGCACGCATGTAAAACTGTGTGCAAATGGTACTCGCATGTGTCCATGCTGAAACTAATATAAATACTGGGTGGACTTGTGAGTGTGCAATAACCAAAACAAATAATATTTATTTGAAATAAACATCTGTGGTAGGAATAGTTCAATAAATAATCACGTATTGGAAAAATATTAAATTAATGCAAAAGTTTCAGCAGCGGCTTGAAATGAAAATAGCAACCGAAAGAGAGTATAGATTGTTGACATATGTATATATGTACGTATGTACATACATATTTAGAAAATGAGAACGAAACAATAAAAACGTCGATAGCGTCCCGTCACATAAACTACAGAGAGCCATGGGACATCGAAGCGTATTCATTAACATCCCGCCCAAAGGCGACTATCATGGAAAAAAAGATACCAAGAGAGATCTTATGGGGAGGATAGGATACACCCGTACACATAACCACGCATTTTTTATTGCCCTGAGCAAGGAGGCGAATCCTCGCTTGGGCAAACACAAAAAAGATGAAAAAGCAAAAAATAATATGCGACCGCATAAAAATTCATAAGTGATGGCAACTTAGCATTTTTTATTTAACTCACAATTTTTTTTTTAGTCTCAAGAAAATTATAGACACCCTTTAAATATTAAATAGTCAACAGAGAATAAACAAATTCGGTTTATAGTATTTAAGATGATTAGACTACAAATCATATCACTGCACAGGGAATTGGCGTACAGTACCATTGAGGAACTTGTGGCTGGGCCACGATCAAGTACAGGTTCACAGAAACCAAATATCCAGGATCCTTGTTAATCAGATACCAATCCAAAGGCATCATGTAAGAGTATTTCTAATAAATATGTTAGTTGTTCATTCAATTTAAGGAATTTGTCTAGTTACAGTTCACAGTGAGCTTGTATTTATCGTAAAATGTAAATAAATAGGTATATAAATGTTATAAAACGTATAGCGCTAAAATATAAAAATTTTTTAGGATATATGTTTATTTAAGAAATCGAAATGTCTAGTTATAGTTATTACAATCGCCGTAAACTATAACTAGACAAATTCCTTAAACTAAGTTAACATTTAACATATTTATTTATTTACATGCTTTGTACTTTTAGTAATACTCTTGCAAGAAATGAATAATTTAAAAATGTATGTACATTTAATATATTTTTATTTATTAACATATTAGCTTCACCTATGGCTAATATTAGCTAATAGAAGGTAGCACTGGCTGCTGAGGCCTTCGGCTATCACTTAATTTATAATTAGTGGTTTTTATATGATGTAGTCGTTAAGGTTTTAGCAGCATAGTCTTGGATCTGCGCGTGTTTGGTAGGTAGGCTTGAACGAAAATGGCTTGATCAGCATTTTAGTTTTCGGAGACTCATCACTGCCTCGCTGTATGCCAGGAAGGACCATAGGTCCGGGTCCGGGGTTGGGTCTGGATCTGGGACCAGTGACAAGGGACCGGGGACCGGACACAGGCTGACACACACGTACTTCGCTCGTAGGCGGCCATATTGGGTCGTAAAAAGCACCGACACACTCGCTGGCACTCACGCAAATGGAAGCAGCATAACGGCACACAACGAACGACGGAAAAGCAGTAACAAGAGCGGGAAAAAAGTGACAGCAACAGCAGAAAAAAATTTTATGACGGTGCCTGCGCAAAAGTTTTGTGAAGCAGAAACATATAAAAAATGTTGCATATTTTTGGGCATGTGGAAACTTGAGCAGGAGCAGGGTTTGAAACCGCTATTTGGATTCGGCTGGGATACCCGTCGGTGTGTGTGTTTATATGTTTGTGCACACTTTGGGTGTTTTTGCTTTCTCGTCCCCGTTCCATGGAAATTTTGTTTTTGTTTTATTTGATAGGCGTAGCTTGTTTGCTTTGCAATGAAAACAAAAACCAAAATGCAGAAGCGCAGGCACATATAGTATTAAAAAAAAACATTGTTCTAATTTTATAAAAGGGCATTATGGGTCAGACAGGATTTAATCAATAATCCCAACGCCTTATTTAACATATTATATCAAAAAATGCAATCACTCCGTATCCATTCCCTTTTCGACATACAAAAAACAAGTAGGAACGCTGTAGTCGAGATTTCTCGACAACGAGATACCATGTACCTCTTTTCTTTATGAACCATTTCTTTGATTTTATTTTTTGTGTGCGGCATGCCGTTGCCTAGGGAAGGGGTGCGTAAAACTTTAATTGGCCATATCTCCTATATTTATTGTCCGATCCGTAAGTAATTTTGCACGTACGTGTTTGACGATCAGTGGACTTATTGGACTGAAAATTATGCCTCTAGCTTTCACCATTTCGAAGATATCGATTTTTTTGCAAATACGAGGGCGGAAAGGGGCGTGGCAAAAATCCAAGTATGACATTATCTGCGCAATACTTAAACGGACATGTTGCAAAAAGAAATAGGTCTCTAACTCTTATTTTGTCCAAGTTATAGGCAAATGTGTCGAGGAACATTCAGTTTTATGCAAATTATGAAGGCGGAAAGGGGCGTGGCAAAAATCCAATAATACTATTATCTGCGTTATTGCTAAACAAACATAATGCAAAAAGAAATAGGTCTCTATCTCTTATTTTGTGCAAGTTATGGGCTAATGTGTCGTTATGGGCTAAAGGTACATTCAGTTTTATGCAAATTACGAAGGCGGAAAGGGGCGTGGCAAAAATTTGAAATAAACTTGATCGGAAAGGGGCATACATACATTTGCAAATGTATGTAACAGCCAGAAGGAGACATCTCCGACCCCATAAAGTATATATATTCTTGATCAGCATCAACAGCCGAGTCGATATAGCCACGTCCGTCTGTCCGTCCGTCCGTCTGTCCGTCTGTCCGTCTGTCTGTATGTATGAACACCTCGTTCTCGGAGATGGTAAGAGCTAGAGGTCTAGTTCTTTTTGCTTTTGGTGTGTTATTATTGCAGGCAGATCAAGTTTATTTCAAATTTTTGCCACGCCCCTTTCCGCTTTCGTAATTTGCATAAAACTGAATGTTCTTCGACACATTAGCCCATAACTTGCACAAAATATGAGGTAGATACCTATTTCTTTTTGCATTATGTTCGCTTAACTATTGCGCAGATAATGTCATTTTTGGATTTTTGCCACGCCCCTTTCCGCCCTCGTATTTGCAAAAAAATCGATATCTTCGAAAAAAAAAAGCTAGAGGCATAATTTTGAGTCCAATAAGTCTGCTGATCGTCAAACACGTGCATGCAAAATTACGTTCAGATCGGACAATAAATATAGAAGATATGGCCAATTAAAGTTTTACCCACCCCTTCCCTAGGCAACGGCATGCCGCACACAAACGAAAATTTGGTGAATTATTTGCAAAAAAAAAATAAAATCAAAGAAATGGTTCATAAAGAAAGGAGGTACATGGTATCTCGTTGTCGAGAAATCTCGACTACAGCGTTCCTACTTGTTTTTACTTCCAATGTCTGTCCAAAATTTACAAATGTCTTTTTCTTTTCCCTCATTTAAAGACAGACGGAGTTGGTTCCATTGGGATATTAGATCATCAGGATCACCATTGTATAAATTTTCGAAGGCTAGACCAGGCATATTGAAAATGTACCAAAATGAAAAAAAGTGATCCAATGTACCAACGCATAAAAAATGCACCAGTTTTGGTACATTTGTACCAAAAATGGCAACCGTGCCTGCACCCTTACTTGAGTAGCGTTGTTTTTAGCCAAGATTAATGCCATACAGTTAGAAGGGAGAAAAAGAATAACTCTACTTTTCCCATAGATGTCGTTATTAATAATAAAATCGGACTTACAGTAGCGACCCATAGGTGGCACTTACCGTCTTTCCTTCATCTCAGGATTAAAGGTTATTACATAATTTATGTATATCACAGAAAAATAAAACAGTACGTTGAAATTTTAAAAGACCTCGTATTTTGGGTGTCAAAAATAAAGAATTGAATTAAAAAACATCTTGGCATGTGGGGAAATATTCTATGGTTTATGCGAAGAATTCAACGTTTAAATCTAAACTTTTAAATGTGTCCCTCAAACAATTGTCGTTAACATTATACAATAAAAATGTTGTTCCTTAGTGCCGCTTTTAAACAGTTAGCTTCCACGTTCTGCACGCTCGCAAACGTCTAAATTCTCTAGCGTATACAGTTTTCATTTAAGAAACACTTTAATCTGATTTTATATTGGTATTATATATACATAAATATATGTATGTATATTCGTGTTGCCAAAATCCGTCGGTTACGAAGATCTAGCACGCGAAAATGGCGAAAACTCTTTAGTACTTATTCGCTGACGATGTGAAGATTTGCTATCAATACAGCGTCCTACCAATCGGAATTACAATCCGACTTAACCAATCTTCAGAAGTGGTGCTCTACTAACTTTTTAAACCTTAATGGCTCTAAGTGCAAGACAATGACCTTCTGTCGTTTTAATCCCATGCTTGCGACTTATTACCTAAATGGGGACGCCCTGGATCGTTTAAAGCTTATTGACGATCTTGGCATCCGCTTAGATCCTAAACTTAAATTTACCGACCATATATCGTGTATGGTTAACAAGGCCAGGGGTGTACTGGGATTTGTAAAAAGATGGTCGAAAGAATTTAACGACCCATATCTCATAAAAACGTTATATATGTCCCTAGTTCGTCCGATTCTGGAATACGGGTCTTGTGTCTGGAATCCCCAATACGAGGTTCACAAAGACAGCATTGAATCGGTGCAAAAAAACTTTCTCATTTTCGCACTTTGTGGCCTTAACTGGGATGCAAACCAACACCTTCCCTCGTACCATAGTAGATTACTTTTAATAAACCTACCTACCCTTACTAACCGTTGAACGATGCTTGGCGTCGTATTTATTAATAAACTAATACGAGGTGAAATTTTTTTTTTTTTTTTATATTTATTTATTTAAAATCTGTCCTAAGTGGACAAAATTTAAATGGTTGGACAGTAACGTTGGGTGGGTGTTATTACATGTGCACGTTTCCGCTGCAGGTGCTTTTTCCAGGTCAGGCGTCTGTCCAGAGTCAGACCGAGGTATCTGGGGTATGGGCACTCAGATGGTCACTTCGTTTAGAGTGACCGGTGGGCAGGAGCCTTGCCGGAGGGTGAAGGTGGTGGCGGTAGATTTTTCGCTGTTTATGGCGATGTTAAGCTGTTCGTGCCATATGTTCAGCGTGTCCAGGTGTCTCTGAATGGCGCAGGCGGCCTCAGCTGATGTATCAGCTCTTGCCAGGAGCGCCGGCATATGTTGCGACAATAAGATTGCCGTTGTTTGGGGCTGGGAGGTCGGCGGTGTAGGCGTTGTAGAGGATTGGGCCGAGGACGCTGCCTTGAGGGACTCCCGCGCTGATGCCCTTGGAGGCCTCCCCGCATACAACGGCGAATCTACGTTCTGTCGTGAACGACTTGAGAAAGGCGTAGTAGTTGTGCGGGAGGCTGCGCTTCAGCTTGAGCAGAAGTCCAGGGTGCCAGACGCGGTCGAAGGCCTGTTTGACGTCCAGCATAACCGCCAGACAATATTGCCTCTGTTCGAAGGAGTCCAGAATGAATTGGAGGCCTCGGTGGCATTGCTCCGGGGTACCATGGCTGCGCCTGAATCCAAACTGGTGATCAGGGATCAAACCGGCCTCGTCCATAACTGGCAGTACTCTGCTCAAGAATACTCTCTCGAGTATTTTGGAGAGAACCGGCAGCAGGCTAATCGGACGGTAGGAGGCGAGTTTGGAATCAGGCTTACCAGGCTTAGGTATCGGAAAGTAACCGAGGACCAAACATGTGTTGAAGATGACAGTGATCAACTTAATGGTGGACGGTGGTAGGATTTTTAATGCAGCTGCATTGATACCATCGTCGCCTGGTGCCTTACTGGACTTTGCGTTGACGATGTGTTGGGCGGTCTCCTCTTCGGTCACTGGCGGGTAGGGCTCTGCAGGGATGGGGGGCTCAGCGAGCTGTAGTGCAACGTTGGCGGCGTGTTTGGTGGAGCATCGGCTGTTCGGGGTGAACACCTTCTCTAGGATCACCAGGGGCCAACTGTCTGACATAGTTGTCAATTGCGTCCCGTCTGAGGCTGACCAGGGTCTCCTTCAAGTAACTGCAGGCTGCGTTAAACGCTGTCTTGTCTCGCGGGTTTCTGGACAGCATCCAGACACGCCGAAGGCGCCTCTTCTTAGCTAGCAGCTCGGCGAGTTCAGGGCTCCAGAGGTGGACGTTGGAGCCTGCTGATCGCGGGCGGTTGGAGAGTCTTGGTGCTGCGTGGGCCGCCGCGTTCTTGATGGAGGTGGTGAGCTTCACAATGGCCGCTTCGATGTCGTTGGGAGTCGCTATGGCCGGGTTGCCGTTAAGGTGGCGATCGAGCCAGGACTGGAATTTGCCGATGTTCGACGTTTTGTAGATCAGCCTCTTGTGCGGTGCCTTCTTCTCGACCAGGGTGTTGAGGTGCAGCACGATGGCGCTGTGGTCGGAGAAAAGGTCGGCGTAGGCACTGCACGATATGTTTGCGGGGTTCATGCCCTTGGAAATGGCGAAGTCCAGTAGGTCGGGGATTTTCCTTGGGTCGGTAGGCCAGTAGGTAGGCGTCCCGGGGGAGTGGCAGTCGAGTGCTCTTTGCTCGATGCATTTTTGGAGGGTCCGGCCTCTGGGGTTGTTGATGCGCGAGCCCCACCAGGACGAGGTGAAATTGACTGTACAAAGTTACTCGGCCAGTTAAATTTCACCGTGCCCTGTAGACTAACTCGCAATTTCATCCCCCTTAAATTACCACATTGTAGAACGAACTACGCCCTGCATGATCCTTTTAGGGTGCTATGTTCGGACTACAATGGACTTTTCACCATTACCTCTAATTCTAATCCTAACAACCTTAAGACACTAATACTAATTTACCTATCACAACAACATCTATCACAACAACATCTAAACTAGTTTCCATGTATTCTTTCATTCTATCAAGTTTTCCTCATATTTTCTTTCGGGTCTATCCCCGCGACACGAGCCATACGACACACGGCGCGCCCCTTGGTCGGTTGGGCGGGAGGTGGGAAGTTGTACGTTAAGCAACGGGACCGCGCGAAAAAAAAAAATATATGTTGCGACCACACTCTCTCATCCGAAATATCTATTACGCTATAACCACCAAATTAAGATATGTTATTAGTAATTCAATGTATATTAATATTAATTAAAAAATAAGTAGAAACGCTATAGTCCAGATTTCTCGACAACGAAATACCCTCTTTTGCCGCGGCAAGGTGTGGGTATGCAAATTGCGAAGGCGGAAAGGTTCGTGACAGACAGACTAAGAACCGGGTATTGGAAATTTTTTCAAGAACATTAAAACAATAGGTAATAACATTTTCGCATTAGCTTCTCTTTTAAATTATATAGATAGGGTCCCACAAAACTCTATAAAGGTACAAAAAAATACCTTCTACAAAAAAAAACCTTCACATAAACAATAAACATTTGAAGTCGAAACTAACAGAAATGCCGAGGTCTATAAGTCGGCTATTAAGGCATGTACATAGATACTAATGGTATAATCACTATGAGTGTTTCGATTTAAATTCATTAGTTTTCGTTTTTTTTTTTCTTGCTAGTAAAACGACAATAGAGTATTGTTAAAAAAAACCGTGCTCTAACAGTTCTTTTTCTTTGGAGGCTTAAAAAATTCGGAGACTTTTAAAAATAACCGTACCAATGTTTCATATTTTAAGTTTTCTCTATACGAAAAACCCAACATGGAGGATTGCGTTAGCTTACGATTGTTTTGCAAACAAAGCGAAAAAGTCTCCTGCCAGTATCATCTACCCACTACCACCCTCTACACGAATGTGTAACATCCCTGCCCTCTCAAAGGCACACAGAGTCACCCACTCAGTGCTTTTTGCGTTCGTCTTTTTTGGTCACTTAAAGAAAACAAAGGGGAAAAAAAGAAAGCTACACAAAACCGTATAGAAAAAACGTTGCAAACTTTCGAGGGTTGATTCTCATTTTGTATGGTTCATGATTCTGAACTCTATTTGCACGGCCATACCTCCCCTCACATTCTCGGCAGCACAACCCTCGCTCTTTGTCTTCTTTTTTTTAGCATTACATTACTGGGAAATTTATGCTGGGTGGCAACTTTAGTCACCTCACTCCATGCGAATCATCGATTTTTTTTATTAGCGAGTAAAGCTGAGGGAAGGAAAACCTAGTAAATGAATAAGCGACCATATACCATGTATAACTTATATATTAAATTTTTGCAATGTATGTAACAGGGAGAAGGAAACGTTTCTGACCCTATAACGTATGTTCATATACATACATACATATATTAATGATCATCACCAACAGTCGAGTCCATCTAGCAGACGTGTATGTATGGACACGTCGTTCTTCGACTTGGTTAGAGTTAGGGACGTAACATGTGGGAAGTTTTATAAAGATCGGACAGTAAATAACGTTGATACCGCCTTTGCCAAATGCCTGGTGAAAATAAGTAATTGTATCTCGTTGTCGAGAAGTTTCGACTACAGCGTTTCTACTTGTTTTATTTGGAATTCGATGTGTGAGGTAATTCAAATGGAAGTACTTAGTCGTAATTTGCTATTAGCTAAGTATTCGATTTTAGGGTTTTAAACTAATGTCGTAGTTTGCTATTGGCTAAGTATTAGATTTTAGTATTTTAAACCGAAACGTCTAAAATACGTATATTTAAAACAGTTCAATTATAGAACCCTATAATTGAAAACAAATACAAACCATACATACATAAGTGCAAATATTTTTTTTACGATAAAATACAAAGAAATGTACAAAGCAAAGCTGATAATGCTAAAGCCAAATTCTTTGTTATTATGGTAAATGTAAAAATATCGACAAACTACATATATTTACATGTTATAGGTAAATAATAAATTTTTCCACTGAAAGCAAAAAGTTGAATGGCTAAACAGACAAATAGGTTCGGGATTTCAAACTTTTATCAGTGAGAACAAATATAAGCCATATTTATTCATGCAAATATTTTTTGTAATTCAAAATTTTGGGTTTGAGTGTTTGTCTAGAGTTTATATATATATACATACTTTATTAGTTTTGTTTTACAAACGACTGGCTTATACATTCAGGCATTTTAATGCCTTTTGTGCTCGAATCACGTACAGAAGAGTATAGGATTCGAGCGAATGTACTTATGTACATAGGTACAAGTTTATACCTTTTTATAAAGGGTAATGAAATCTGTTTCGACCACACAAACTGTATACAGTCTTTACCAATAGATGAGGCTACATAACCATATTCTTTCTAGGTTTCAGAGACTTAAACAGATACACAAATTCTCATATTAACGTTCGTGAAATATAGTTTCATAATTTCTGCTGTTAATTCTGAAACTATACATATGTATGTACATATGTATATGTGGCGTTAAACATTTTTACACAGCAGGTGATATAAAGTAAATGTGCTTGTAAATATATATATTATTGTGTTCCGACTAAAAGCAATATTTATCATAGAGAAAAAAATCAGGAAAATCTGTTGCGCCCGCATTTTAAACCTAGAAACATAGAAAACATGTAATATGCCTGTATTGTATTTGTATGCTTCTAATGATAACTGGGTAGTCATAGTATACCCGCTCGACTGTAGTCCTTCCATTTTGAATTTGGTTATGAGGTTAGTAGATTCAAAATGTGAATGGGTGTAGACTATGATTATGTTAGGATCCTAGTTATAAAAATATCAACAAAAACTTGAAAGTACCTACGCCCAAATAATATACATATGTATACATACATATATGTACGTAATGCACACAGTGGTATGTGCATGTGAGACTGCGTGCTTTTAAGTGTCAGTGGATGCTGGTAAGCCACTTTTTGGGTACATTATTATTGTTGGCGAATGTTTTTGGCACAAAAACTATACATTCCCATATAAAATATACGATTGCTCATTATGATAATACGAAAATAAATGTCAGTGGTGTTTAGGTTTTAGCGAAAATCTTCAATGAGGATGGGATCAAATCAGAGTGCTCGGGGAAATGTCATGTAAGTATACTACTTCATTTGGGAGGTATAGAAGAAATAAAATTAAATATAATATTTTGATTTAAATAAAGGTGAGTAATTAATAAGAAAGCTAAACACTTTTCTTACCATAATATGTACATACTTCCCATAGGACGTTAAACGCATACATTATGAAATAAAATATTCTACTTTGTCATTTTTGATGGAACCGCGACTTTTGTTCTTGGCAGTCCTAGGAAACAAATTACTTATTTACCATTAAATTCATGCTAAAAGCCCTATCCCTATGCCTATCACAGGCTTGTTTGTTGACGTTGCTTGCGCAACGAAAAGGCCCGCACATTTATCACAAGAAGTAAAATTTTTTATTCACGTTAGACTTACGCTTCCGGCTTAGTTGCTGGCCATCGCCAATCTTGCCGTACCCATTAGCTAATTCTTAGGTTCGCAGAAGGAGCTTCCAACCAAAATTGAGATTTTTCCCTTTGGAGGTTGAACACAACAATCATAGAAAATGAAAAACGGTTTTAAATTTTTTGGTGGAATGAAAACCTGAAGGTTTTTATTAAATGCCGTTTGCAATAAAAACATACCGAATGTAGGACAAAGGCGCCGTTCCTGTTCGCAACGAATGACAATGATAAATTATTTAAATGCAAGAGACATTTCGCGTGTCAAAAAGGAATAAGGTCAAACGATTTGGTTCCTGGTAAGGGTCAGCTGATGGTCAATTAAAATCACTCAGTTTCCCAATGAACCCTAAACCGATCCGAAAACCATTTCTCAAACATGCAAAACAATGCAGAAAAATTTTTAGATACGCAAAACTCCGTTTTTGTTGTTGGCTTGGTTGTTACAGTTTTGAATGCCGGTCATAAATTTGACCCTAGCCACCCCTATATGTGTCGTTCTCCTTGAGGCGTCTTAGCCGTGACCCCGAATCCAAATTCATGCAATGTCCCGAGCCATTCACATTCGCAGTATTCACATTAAATTTAACCTCTGCCTGACACTGACAGGGGTCAGGGCGCTGGCGCGCGTTTTCAATTTTATTTTATTTAGTTTTATTTCATTTCGCCCAGCTTTCCTCTTTTCTAACCAATGGCTGCTGACCATTGGCCAACCCCTGATCCGAATCTCTAGCACCACAGGGGTCACGAAAGTGTGAAAATGTGTAACTGCTGCATGGCCTGATTAGAAGCCTGGATCCTGTGTTTAAGGATCATCGGGGTGGATGTTCTTGCAATTGGCGCCACTTTTTCGTTGCCTGTAGCTTAAGCTGGGGATTTCATTCGCTTATGGGTTTTCTGTGCACTACAGATATTCCGACAATGGGCAAATTACATTTGAGGTGCGTTCCAATGGGCCTTAATGGCATTCACTTCCAGTGAATTACAAATATTATTGTGTTAAAATGTTTTTAATAAAAAGAAGTAACGTTTGCTTGATGTAGATAATAAAAGAGTTATTTTATTTTATGTATAATTTTTTTAGTATGGAAATATTTGAAAAAAAAACTTTTTAGGTGTCGTTACATCATCTGATTCTGGAATATGGGTCTTAAGTCTGGAGTCCCCAATTCTGAGTTCACCGAAACCACATTGAATCGGTTACAAAAAACTTTTTTATTTTGCACTTCTAAGCACCGCCCTCCATAAAACATCAGATTAACTTTAATAAACGAACCTACCATTACTAAGTGTAGAACGATACCAAATTTATCAAATAAGCTACTACATCATTCGAACTAGTATTCCCGGTCGTTCCTATCGCAGTGATTCGAATTTAATATTTTCACGATATCAATTAATTGAGAAACATAAAATATTGGTCAGTTTGTAGGGCCTAAATTGACACAAATAGCGCATCGCTTTTATAAAATATGCCGTTTCATACCCGGGAAACAATCTGAAACACGCCCCACATATTTTTTTTCAGGATGGTTTTTTAGTCGTGTAGGTATCAAGGAATAATTTGGTAACAAAATTGAGATTTAACAAAATATTGTAAAATTAAACCAACTTTAAGCCTTTCGCCTAATGAACAAGATTCTAAGTATTCAAGTAAAATCTGTGATTGTAAAAAGTGCACGGAATTTTTCACCTAACCTTTTCTCATATTCCCAATAAAAGGGTTGAGGAAGTGCGTATACGTTACTGGTCTTGTAAAAGAGAACAATAAACATAATAAAAGAGACTAAACCAACTCGTTTTAAAGAACACAAAGCATTGGACATTATCTGTACATTACAGAACAGGATAAAGCAATTTCTACAGAAATCCTCAAGGACACTCCCAGGATGTTTTTTTCTTAATGGTGAAAGGGTTAGAGGCACTCAACCACAAACAACAACAAGGTGAATGTAATATCTACCTGCTTAGCTCTCAACTGATGGATACCATAAAAAACTGTGCAGCTCATGGCTGATAAACTGTTGGTAAAAAAGAACACCTTATGGAAGTGAATTTGTTGTAACTTTACCCATAGCTGGGACACAACTGTAAGTAGAGTGGCGGCTTAGATATTGGCTTAATTACTATTAAAGATATAGTAGGGTAACTCTCAGTTACTGAATTACAGCGTATACTTAAACGACATTTTTTCGCGATTTTCCGGCCAGCTTCATTGTCAGTGTAACATAGTTTTGGACAGGTAAAAACCAAAACCGAACCAAAATGGGTAGAATCATAAAATCTCATGGCGTGCTGTTAAATATGTATGTTCGATTGTTTTCGAGGCCCTGCCGTTGGCCTTCACGCTTATATTTCTCGCGCAGCTAATTTTACTGCGGAACTATTTGTGAAGACAATGAAAATTAGAGCATGTACATAGTTGGCAGAAACATGGCCTAGTTTCCTTTTTTAATCCTTCAGTTTTTCAAGCTAAAAAATGATTTTCGGATTTGGCCTGTTCGGTTACCATAAAATATCAGCCAAGATTTTATTTTATTTACTTGAAAATTTATCTTGTTTCGCCGATTGCTCTTGCTAGTGAAACCAATCAAATGTAATCATTAAACAGAATGCATATGTGGGCTTTTTAAAGTGTTTCTGACTGAGATAAATTATAATTAAACAAATTTTGTTAGCATGAAATGATAATTCGTCTGATAAAAACACAAAAAATTATCCTAACGATGTTGTCGGTCGGGTACTTTAAAGTCGGCTGGTCAAAGGTTAAGAACCATTTGCATACGCCGAGGGACTTTCTGCAATTACAGGATTATCGACAGCCCTGTTTGCGTGTTTGCATAGACCACATTTAGCGAGACTCCCAATGAAAAGGTCCAGCCTATATATGACGGCCTATATATGCGAATGTTTTTCGTTTCAATTTTACATAACTTTCAAGGTATATTTTGATCGGAGGACAAGGGTCGGGGTCGACGCGCGGATCAGTGCTCCACGCCTGCCAGCGACAAATACGCTAATCGGCTGCTCAACGATCGTTAATCGTTAGGGACTAGCTGGATCCTTCGGATCAACGGCACTGATCCCTCGTGATCCTGTTTACTGCATAATGTTGGATTATGTCAACGTTTAAATCGCTTTTAAATCTACTCGAATCTGCTCCAGTTTCTGCAGTTTGCCGTGTCATGATTCTTTGGATTCGCGGATTATTGAACGTCGTCGCTTGGCAGGTAAGATCTTCCGTTTAATACTTTTCCAGCATTCTGCTGCAAAATCTGCAGCTGATTTTACTTTCTAGTCTGGTTGTTTATGTCACCATCATTGACAGCTTAATTTATTGGTCTACCTGCATTATCTCCTTTGCTTTTCCTCATCGTCCAGGAAAACTTAACGTTTCTGTTTGCCGCTAAGTCTGAAAAAACCAACACCGCGAGCGGTTTGCTTGGCATAAATCATTAGAATTAAATCCTGTAGTTGGCGAAGTTTGGAATATTGTTATAGACATATGTAGGCTAGTCATCTAAATAATACAAAACCGAAATATGAGTTGGCTTAGCGAAGATTCTCGCCAATTATTACTTTCTTTCTATTTGATTAATATAAATGAATAATGTCATTTTATAATATTTAATTGAATTTGCACCGATTTTAGCCCATTTTTTTAATACATGTTTAATGCAGACCCATAATAATCTTTCCATAATAGATTATGTTTTTGACCGACAAAACATGAGCCTCTCTAAAAGGTAATCATTGGTGCTTTTCAAGTCTTATATTAGCGTTGCTGTTTGCACATAAATTTAAATTTATAAAACAAACAGGATATGCGATAGTCCCTCCGACTATTAAATACTTAAGAAATGCATAAGCCTTGTTGAATAGACTACGAAAAAATGCTGTTAAATGTGTGGATGGGTGTCGGTCTAAGTAGTGGACCCGAACTTCCAACGAGGCGTTTCTGTTGTGTCTGGATTAATGTCAGCAGACCCACACAGCTCCCCAAAAGCAAACGGCTTCGGGTTTGTAGAAGACTCTGTTGGTCAAAATCAATAATCGATAATGAAGCGGGCCCCCAAAAACACGGGCAAACGCAGCTGCAATCCGCAAAATAAAGCAGCCGAAAATGCAGCGCGCCGACCGAAAGGATGGAAAATAGCCGTCAAGCTGCCGGAGAGCGAGTGAGTGCGTTAGTGCGATAGTGCGTCGGTGAGCGAGCGACGGAGAGGGGTGAGAGACTGCCATAGGGGATGCCGTGTTCTGGGGTTGGGGCATCGCCGTTGACTCGACTCAACTCAATTCGACTCGACTCATTTACAGTAGCAGTAGCCAGCATCCGCTTTGAGTGAGTCTCGCCTCGTACCGCTGTGTGGCCTGCTCTCCGATTCTCCTGTAACAGCAGAGCACTCTCTGGCCAGGGTAATTGTTCCGTTGCATTTTTGACATTTGGTTCCTCTTTGCCATAGAGATTTGCGATTTGAGTCAAGCGTTGAGTGCTTGTGTGCATCGTGAGGAGTAGTTTTCGGCTATGACTAGCACCCGTTGAGCACGGGTCCATGTCAGTCGTGCTCTGAGATTCGGAAAAACCGTACGTTCCGCAGCCTAGAGGCCTCCAAACCAAGATACGCATACACAATTCATATTCAAAGGACGAGAGCGACGAAACTGTAATCAAAATAAAGTTTGCCAAAAAATATTGCGAATTGCGAGCTGTAAACGTGCCAAGACACTGACTGGGAAGGTGTGAAAGTTTCCTCCTGCGTCATATTCGGCTCCCCGCACATGCGCGAGTTTCACGCAAAAAAACGGCAACTTAAACTAAAAAGGGGGCCAAAAAATAGACAAAATTGACAAGGCAGGAGCTAACATAGCCAGCCCCCTTCGCTCCCCCTCAGCGCGCACGCACTGTCTACGTGCGTGCTGAATTAACGGTGCCGCGGTCAAGTGCAGAAGGGAGAGACCGACAGAAAGTGACCGACCGGCTGAGAGAGCTCTCCTGCCCGTTCCCGTTTTCGAATCCGCTTGGAAAATTGCCTTCGAGGACGTCAGGTACATATGCAAAAATATTTTTTAACCATACCCCTTGTTTCGGAGAAATCTTGAAAAGCAGGCGCTCTTAGACACAGGCATTGTTTGGATAGTTGGACAAGTTGGAAAATCCAAGTATTTGCTTAACTCTGCAAATTTCTTTTATTTTATTTTAATTTCCGGTTTAAGGGTTAATTATTCCCATAGTTATGCGTTAGTTTTGACTCTCTGACCTTGTGACTTTTGGGTGGGGGCTTCATTTTTGGTGTCCCCTGTATGGTAGAGAGGTAAATCATTTGCTAAATATGCAAATAGCAACAATTCAAAATACAAAGGCTAAAACAATATTTTAAATTCTGCCTGGCTTTTGGGCGATCTTTGGGTGAACTTGTTTTTTGTATGCGTTGTCTGTTTTTCTTTTAGCTCCGCCCGTCCCCATCGCACCGTCTTCCCTACGCCTGGCAGCTAATTTTATTTGTTTACATGCCGACTTTTATGTATTTTTTCTTTTATCCTCATAGTCGACCGAAATATGCATTTTTTGCAGTTTTCTTTTTTCGTAGAATGCATTTTTGTGTTTTTCCTTCTATGTGGTTTGGTTTCATTTTATAATTGCAGACATTTAACTATAATTCAAAGTCAACGCTTTTAATGCCAAGTTGGCTTGCACTTGCAAAAATTTTTTCTATCGAACCGTCTCGTGATGATTTTTTAAGATCGGCCCTTTAATTATTTTCAATTTGCTGCGGGGACAGTCCTAGGGTTTTCTGACAATAAGAAATGATGAGGCTTTGCATAAAAATAAATATGTATAATGTATATGGGATATATTTTTAAAAACAAATGACATTGGATGAGCACTGCAGGTGCGTTTGTCGCATTTTTTCTTACCAAATATGAAAAAAACGAAATCTTATAAAACAACAAGTTGCTTTAGGGCAACGCCAAAATCGAAACGCCCTGTAATTAAATTATTTCGATTAGAAGTGCACATACATTTTCTGGCACATCCTTCTCTTAACCCGCTTATTGTAGATATTTTCAACAAAAACATTTTTTGTGGCGCATTTTCTGCGTTCGTGAATTTTTCCATTTTTGCAATTTTCTTTATATTTCTACTTGCAGCAATGGGGGGTGATGGGAGTGCAGAAGTGGTAAACGACTAGCACATGTTTAGTTTACTTTTGCAGTTTCGGTTGCCTGGCTGCCTCGGAGCATTCTCTTTGCCTAGTCCCACCCCTTTAACCGCAACAACCCAGTCACGGCCCCTGCCTCTGCCCCACCGATTCGTTGTAGCCGGCGTAATATTAATTTTACACTTGGCCTTTACTTCTGATTTGTTTTTGTTATTGGATAAAACACAAAAAAGCGAATATGAAATGCCAAAATTCTCTTTGTTCCATACACTCACATACCAATTTTTTGCCTTTCTCTATAAATATTTACAAAAACAACATGGTATGTAATGGCTTATTTTATACTAATGCACTCTTCCTTTTCTCTACCATTTATTATGCCTCAGTATTTTACCAGTCTGCTTATGGCAGAACAAATGGTTCTAGAAGTCTCTTTTCCATTTATTTAGTTTAATCCTTTTTGCTTTTTATTATTAAGTAAATAAGATAGGGGACCTATGTCACAAACATTCCTGCCGTGTTCGGCCAAGTGCTTAACTTAATCCACTAAGAAAACCAAGGGAAATTCGCAATTCGCTGCTAAGCTGGATATTGCTAAGCTACCGGATCATCCAAATCCAAGTCAGCGTAATTTTTTTGTTTCGCACCAATTTGTTCTCTAATCCAGAATGGATCAAGAACGCAATCCTCAATCCGCGGCATGCCTTCCGTGACCTGTACCTGACTTCCCGTCATATTTTCGCGACATAATCCCTTGACGCGTGCGCGGCTCTACCTGGGCAGTATATAAGCCTAAGGCTCCTGACTCTCCTCAGTCAGTTACAATTTAAATTGTGCAGAGACAACGCGCACAGCAGCATCAGCATCGTTGCTTCTAATCCTGAAACAAATTATTCGGAATATATAAAAAACCCTTGCAAAGCGGCCACTCAACGGTAGGTGAAATCACCAAACTCTGTTGTAGCTTTTAGATGTATTCCTCCACAACTCCCGTCCACCATTTTGTTCAGAACTCACTCAATCGCGCTGGGTGGATGATAGTAACCCACCATACTTTTTAGGGGTGGATGCGATAAAAATGCCACAAAAAGTAAAAAAAAAAAAAAAATTAAATAAAAGGAAAAATGGCAAAAACAGCAAAAAAATGAGAAAAACCTAACGCATGCGCATTGTCTAACTTCCCTTTATTATTTTTGTTCTCGCCCACAGCCGTCCACTGTCGCTAAGATGCAGAACTGGGAGACGACTTCCACTGCCAATTATGAGCATCACAACGCCTGGTACAGCAGCATGTTTACGGCTAACATTAAACAAGAGCCAGGTCAACATCAAGGAAACAGCTTAGCAAGCAGTCCTCACCAGTCGCCAATACCTTCCTCTCCAAGTAATCATCTGGACCAGTTTCTCAAACAGCAGCAACAGCAGCATCAGCCGCTTCAGCCAGTTATGGATACGCTATGCGCTATGACGCCGTCGCCGAGCCAGAACGACCACAATAGTATGCAGCACTTTGATGCCACTCTGCAGCAGCAGATGCTACAGCAGCAGCAATACCAGCAACATTTTCAGGCGGCCCAACAGCAGCATCACCACCATCACCACCTGATGGGTGGATTTAATCCGCTTACTCCGCCAGGTCTGCCTACTCCCATACAACACTTCTACGGCGGAAACCTACGGCCTAGCCCCCAACCAACGCCAACAACAGCAACAGTTGCCTGCGTTACAGCGGCCAGCAGCGATAAACTGCAGGCGCTCACCCCGCCAATGGACGTGACACCACCAAAGTCACCAGCAAAGTCCAGCCAATCTAACATGGAACCAGAAAAAGAGCACGATCAGATGTCCAATTCAAGTGAGGACATGAAATACATGGCGGAATCCGAGGATGACGACACAAACATTCGCATGCCTATCTACAACTCTCATGGAAAAATGAAGAATTATAAATGTAAGACATGCGGAGTGGTAGCTATCACCAAGGTGGACTTCTGGGCGCACACACGTACCCATATGAAACCGGACAAAATTCTGCAGTGCTCCAAGTGCCCGTTTGTTACAGAGTTCAAGCACCATCTAGAATACCATATCCGAAAGCACAAGAACCAAAAGCCCTTCCAGTGCGATAAATGCAGCTACACGTGCGTTAATAAGTCCATGTTAAACTCCCATCGTAAATCTCACAGCTCTGTATACCAATACCGCTGCGCAGACTGCGATTATGCCACCAAGTACTGTCATAGCTTCAAGCTGCATTTAAGAAAATACGGTCATAAGCCTGGCATGGTGCTGGATGAGGACGGTACCCCGAATCCTTCACTGGTAATTGACGTTTATGGTACCCGTCGTGGTCCCAAGAGTAAGTCGGGCGGAGCATCGACAAGTGGTCCCAACACTGCCTCCCGGAAAGCGAATGTCGCAGCTGTAGCTCCTCAGCAACAGTCAATGGCTGTTTCGAAAGCACCTGTCACTTCTCAATTAAGTGCAGCATTGCAGGGATTTCCTTTGGCTCAGGTCAATGCAGCGTCTGCTGCATCGCCCCCTGTACAGCCCCACGTCGCTTCACCTGCAAAAAGTATTTCCAATGGAGATCAGAGTGCCAACTTACAGAGTCCAGCAAATCTTTTGCCTCCGCTGGCTACCTTACTGCAGCAAAACCGCAACATGGCTTTTTTCCCTTACTGGAATCTTAATCTTCAGATGCTGGCCGCCCAGCAACAAGCCGCCGTCCTGGCTCAATTGTCGCCAAGGATGCGGGAGCAATTCCAGCAGCAGCAACAGCAGCCGCCGCTTAGTGACAACGAGGACGAGGAGCAGGATGACGAATTCGAGCGCAAGTCAGTGGACTCTGCTATGGACTTATCGCAGGGGACACCTATTAAAGAGATGGACAAGCAGCAGCCGGAGGCTATGAATTTAAAATTGCAGGAGGAGGAAAATACGCCCTTAATTACAAACTCAAATGTCTCGCGGCGCAAGGGTCGTGTTTTAAAACTGGATACCCTGTTACACATAAAGTCTGTGGTCCTCAACTCCCCCGAACAGCAAATAGGCGCTACTAGCAGCATGCCCGCTGCCTCCTCGCCAATCCCAGGTCACAAGCCGTTACCGGAAGATAACAATTCCGGAACCAGTTCCGCGGACGAATCCATGGAAACGTCCCACTTGCCGCGGGCTAACACCAGCGCCAGCTCTACGACCTCCAGCTCAGGCAATAGTTCCAACGCCAGCAACAGCAACATCAATGCCAGCAACACTAACAGCAACACCAGCAATGCAGCTCCTGCTTCAGGAACGCCGGCGGCGGCGGGAGCCATCTATGAGTGCAAGTACTGTGATATCTTTTTCAAGGACGCCGTGCTCTACACTATTCACATGGGTTACCATAGCTGCGACGATGTCTTCAAGTGCAACATGTGTGGCGAAAAATGCGACGGTCCCGTCGGACTATTCGTGCATATGGCTCGAAATGCACACTCATAAGCCGAATACCTTGTTATTATTATTTATCTATTATATAATCTCTTTTATCGTTGTCCAGAATTGTAAATATTCGTAGCCTAAGATTTTCAAACTATTTTGTTGTCAAGAATTGTACATAAGTCAAAACTAGGTCGCTAATACTGTTCTTATAATACAACTAAGTTTCATTTACTGTCCCCTCTGTATTCAATCGTAGATCTATCTGCCGTATCCTGACATTCGCATATTTTATTTCGACTAAAAACCGTGAAAAAGGTTTAAAAAATTACTATCAATTTCTGAAGAAAGCTAATTCTAAAATAAATAATATTAGTAATCCTAAAGTACATATTTAATTTAATAATATATAGTTTACAGTATACTGATAACAAAATTCTTTAGTTCTATTTAGGTTACATACACATACAAATACTCCCAGTATTTCGTTAGTCGAACTAGACCAAATCAATCAAACCAAACAACATTATAAAACAAACAAATAAACTGTATACATATTAATTTTACAAGTTATTTTCGTTTATTTTTTCAAAAAATGACAATATTTTCGATGCAACTGAAAAATGAAAAAAAAGTACAAATATATATATGTTACAAAAAGCAAACGGATCAAAAGTAATAAATATTTAGCCAGTAAAGATTCAGCAAAATTCATAAATCACGAAGTTCGCGTCTCTTTACATGTGCCCAGTTTATCATACTTGTATAACAATTAATCTCTTTTAAGAAAATCTAGATAGCCAGAGATTTGCACGAAAATTGTTATTGTTTGATAAATAAATATGAAAATATTTCCTAAATACGAGTATGTTGTCTTTAATAATGTCTTTGGGAACTCCAATACATAGTAATATACGGAACTGATATCACCTCATGTGTAAAGGCAGGTCAATTGAAAAAAAATAATTACAGTAAATAGTCAAGGCTTTTCCCCCAATTTATATATTAATTGACTTTATCTTTAATAATATTCTAGGTGTCCGGCTTTTAAACCCACTTAGAGTTTCAGAAGCGGGGTGTAATGTGGTGGAGCAGGGTGGACACAAAAAATGCTCTATAATGCGATACGTTCAGACACTATAAAAATATATAAAATTCGGGTAGAATCGATTAAACTTATGGAATTTGTTCACTTATGCATCTTCTAAATGTCTAGGCACAATAAAGGCCAACACAAATTGCACGCACGGGGATTACTAAATAAGAAGAAATCCATGAGCACACGCTAAAAATGTGGAAGGAGTGTAGGCGGCAACGCCTCCTCCACACGATGACACAGCGTGGGATCTCCACCCTGCCGGATCGTTCGATCTTCGGGGTTGCAATACATGCGTCGCGCACACTTTTTTAGAGAAATGGCGTGAGCTTGTAGGGAGTTTTCTTATATTATATTTTCAACGAAAACGAAATTTTTGAATTTTTTTTCTATTATTACGATGTATTGTTAAAGGAAGAAAAATTTTAAGCAAAGAATTTTCGTGCTAATCGGTCTTAAACGATTTTCTAAATACATGATCCAATCCTTAATATTTATGGATTTATTTGAAAGTCATGGGTACTCAATTAAAAATTAGATTTTGCATATCCCTATAGATTAAAGAGACAAAGCCATATCTTGAGCGAAGTTAAGTTGGCTATTTCTCTATTGTTTTGTGGCTTGTGGCTGCCGCAAGCGAAAGATGTTTATCATGGGGGAACCGGAAAGGTCGGAGAGGTCTTGTGAAATACTTACCCTATTGTCCGAACATGAGCTAAAGATCCATGATTTTGGTCTCATATCTCAGCTTGTGGCTTTGTTACAGTTTTTCTCCTGCTACTGGCCATTGTTTGATATGCAGACAAAAAACAAAGCAGAGTAAGGATGAGTCCTGTCCACTTTGGGATTTCAAATACTTAAATTGCCTTTTTTACTGACCATTTGAATTGCCTTATGTGCAGCTGCTTGGGGCAGATTCTTTTGTGACTCTTTTGGTGGTGTGTCCAGGGATAGATACATATAATATATACTTACAACTTGTATCGTAATTAGAAGGAACGCTTTTGCTAATATATATCTTAGTTTCATTTAGCTTCTCTGTAACGTAAAAGCTAGTCACAAAAACCCAATGCGTATATATAAAAATATATAAACATATGTACATGGAAAATAATTTTTAATTTTTTGTGTCTTACAAAAACGGAACAAAACGTTTACAAAAGTATTATTCATTGAAAAATATTACATTTTTTATAGATGCGTCTGTATACCTTTTGAATGTTTTATATTTTAAACTGTTTTTATCTGTGTATTAGAAGTATTTGTTACGAAAAATCTCCCACAGGGCTGAATAATGCGATAAATTCGGTATTTATGTTGAGCCACCACCCTTAGAAACGCCATTTTGGAATGAGGCTAAATATAGTGTTGCTTACGGCTGGATTTCGTAGATGAAAGGGATTGGCTTGGGACGGTTTTCCTCCCCCTCAACTTGATTTGGTGGCCATTATTAGCTGGCTTTGCACTAAAAATATCAGCAAACAAAAATAGTAAAACTACAAGGTTTTCCACTCAATTTTCTGATAGCATTTCTCGGGGTTCCCAGGCATATTTCGGATTTTAGCTACAAAAATCATTCCTTGGGGGAAGTTTACGATTTTTGGCAAACCTTCATATGCGTAGCTCTCAATTAGTTGACCATTCATCAAACAGTCGATGAGCTGTTGATTGCATCAGAAAAAGCAGGCACCCACATTCGGAGATCCACCGCTCCTTTTTTCCACAACTTTACGCATTTAAGTATGAAAATGGCCACTGGCGGATCAGACAGCAAGAGCCAAAGACCCGGATCAAAAGGCTAACCACCATCTGTGTGTGAGTTAATTATTAACGGCGATCCAGTCGTCGTTTTGACCGTGACGTCATGTGCTAGAAGACTGCTGGCTACCTCAAAAGATTTGTTGAGCCCCGTAATTTATTTCTGTAAACATTTTCACTAGAAAACCTTTCAAGAACTCCGTTGTGACTTATCCAACAGCTGACCAGAGTCCCATCTGTAAGATAAAGGGTGGGGTGTGGCGAATTCCTAAGAGACCGGTGCGGACGTTAACAAGGATGGTCGTTGACGTGGTTTCGGCATTAAGCCAAGATAATACATATTTTATGGGTTTATTTTATTTTAATAAACTTTTTGTTTTATGGATATATATGTTAATACATTCCCGTTTTGCGAAAATAATTTTAGGAGTGTTCAAAGTGCAAAAGTTAAAGTAACCTTTTTTTTAATTTGACTCAAATGTCAGGTGATAAACAGATTTTTAATTACATAAAAAATTATTGACGACGAAATTTTAGTACCAGTGGACGAACGTAATTCTATATAATTCCAGTGACGAATGTCTGAGGTATTTCATTTATTTGTTTAGCAAACGCTAATCCAATTTCCAAAGGAGTAAGCAGTTTAATATGAGAAATGATATTTAGTACATAGAATTGACCCTACGTGTTTATATGTATATAAAATGGTTTTTAATATATGAGCCCCAGTTTTTAAATATTTAAGGAAAAAAAAATTCACTTGCCAAAAAAAAAAAACAATACAATATTTTAAAACAAATTAAATCAACAAATATTGAATATAGGGATTGAAAAGACTTACAGTTCGACACAAATTTTTGTATGTCCACTCTACACTCTGAAAATCGAGTTGAAGAGAGACTGCGAATAGAATGGAAAACATCTGCCCCTGATGGTACTTTGGTTATCGAAACCAACAAAAGGTTACAAATATATGCAAGCAGTTGTTGCAGTCCGATCACAGTGCTCTTCAATGGCCAGCATCCGTTATGGGAGGCAGAAAAATGAATGTTGACAACAAAGTGTGCCTCGATCTGTGTGGGGGTTGCTCAAACGCGTGTCCTTCTTGCTCTCTATCGCATATTTGCACTAGAGAATGGACAGCTGTTGGTTTCACTTGGTCAGTATGGTATACGAACTGCCCTGCAGTTCGAATCATATTCTCTTTGTTTACCATGTACCCGAAGACTTTTCGAGCAGTACTTTTCGATTTGAAAAGCATAAAAATGCACAACCAGTGGTTGATTTTCCATTAATGATAGTACAAACTCTTATGTATACAGTTAGCAAAGCCGATACCTAAGCTATATACAGAAAATGCTCGATCCATATCCAAACGACATAGCACAACCAATCAAATAAGGACAACAACACTTAATCATTCCCTTATTTTGTGAAATTTCTATTGGCACCAATAAAAAAGTAACATAAAAAACCTTCAGGGTGGATAAAAGCCACTAAGCAAAAAAAAGTAACTACTCGAAAAGCAATAAGGGATGGAAACGGTCATTAAACCACCACCACCGCAGAATGAAAACTAATACAGAACAAAAATTAACAAGACATTGAAGTACTATTCGAAAAATGGAATCATCGGATCGATCGGTTGTCGGTTGTATTTTCCTGTAGATATATGAATCGGAAAGTGTCTACTTAGGTTTGTAAAACGACTTATTGGTCTTCTTTCAAAGACTTGAAGTGAAACTATCAGCTGCGGGGATATGGACAAAGTGTAATGTGAGCAATTCAAGGACTTCAGATTTATTGTACCCACATATCTGTTACGAGAATTGAACTTTGTTGTTGGCATAAAATAATAGTACGAATAGTCTACAGGTGTAAAGCCCTACTCCGCATCGATATTCATTCGCAGGCGGAAGTAGGTCTCTGTTTTCCTTTAGTTGTCCAAGCTCAGTCAAACCAAATCCGACATGTAGGACCTTCGATTTGGCTTGTGCCATCAGCCAAATGAAAACATCTGTCAATTGCACGATATACTCTCATTTTCAGCTGCTGAATCCCACATTTTCCCCTTTTCCTCCCTGGTTGTTTCTTTCCAGGCAGGTGCTAGTCCTAAATCCTAAATTCGTCAATGTTTTTACATTTGTACGTTATAAGCATTTGAAAAAAATATATGTGAATAGATGTTCGGATTCGATGTGCGAGGGTTAAATTGAAATTTTCAATTGTCTACTTTACTTGAAAAAGGTGTTAAAAAATAACAATAATAAATTTATTTGTGTGGCATTTTCGATTAATTTTCTAGTATTTCATGTCTGATTTTATTACATATTAAGTTATGTATTTCAAAGCACAATATTTGCTTCAAAGCTCCTTTTAATAATGATATCTAAGATATTTAAAATACTTAAAGAATTTAAGATTAAAGATAAAAGAAATTCCAAAGGACCTTTTACGTATAAAATGTTCTTACTTACCCTAAGGTGCATGTTGTATATTAGGTTTATTTTATTTATAAAAGTGCCACGCGCGCTTATTTCCTTTTGAGCCACCCTTTATTAAACCAGTTCCGCCCTTTTCTCTAATTTACAGCATGCAATAAAAACAAAATGAAATCAATAGGAATGTCCGTTGAAAGGCATTGGAATTGTTTCAGTTTTATTTTTGGAAAGCACTTTGGCAATTCCCCCTTTGCCGAGAGGCAATCGTCACCAACAGATTAGGGAGTCTTTGCGTGTGTAACACCGCAAGATCTTTGTCATTGAACTTGAAAAATGCCGGGTATTGGAAACACCCCGACAAATGCTGTTTCTACCCTTTCAACACATTTGGGGAGAACGAACATTCTGTGTCCTTAAACATAAATTCTACAGCGAACGCTGCCGAAAAGAACCCTTTCCCACTGTGTTATATCTGTTGCATCATTCGGGAGTTGTACCCTCATCAAACACAAGTACCGTCTCTCAAATTAACCACCAATAAAAATGCAACACTTCATAAAAAATAACAGCTTCCGTTTGCCCATTTCTCATCCTAATCCTGCTGCCTTCTCGATCTTTTTTTGTAGCCTGTTGCTCCCCTTACATTGTTTAGGTGATGTAATCGAGAGGTCTTTTGCGTAAACACCCTTAATTTGATTTTTAGCGCCACTTAACAACAATGCCACTTTTTTATTGGATATACGGGTATATCTCATATAATATGCATATGGGGTGAGTTTTTTTACAGGGGAGGGTAAAAAAACACAAACTCCACATAAAAGATATCAGGGTAATTGAAGCCATAAATATGTAATTGATCGTTTTTCTAAACAACCTAGAAAATGAGCATGTCGTGATCCGGTTTTTGTAAGTCAATTTTTATTTAATAATAATTACGTGGCATAAGATAGTTTTCATTATACAGATTGGATTATATTCTTAAGGAGAATTCGAATTATAATTTTTATTTAAACTGTAATTTAAATGAGTTTGCTTGTACATAGTAAACCATATTTACATATAGATTAATTTTTTCTATATATTGTATTTTTTTATTTGCTTTAGATTCCTTCTTTAAAGTCTCTATCGAGAAGACAGTCCTATTATACAGAATAAGGAGATATATAGAAGGAGACATCTCCGACCCCACAAAGTATATATGTATATTCTTGATCAGCATCAACAGCCGAGACGATATAGCCATGTCCATCTGTCCGTCCGCCGTCCGTGCGTCTGTCTGTCTGTCTCCTCGTTCTTGGAGATGGTAAGAGCCAGCTGTAATTCTTTTTGCTTTTGGTGTGTTATTATTGCAGACAGATCCAGTTAATTTCAAATTTTTGCCACGCCCCTTCAGCCTTCCGAATTTGCATAAGACTGTATTTTCTTCGACATATTTGCCCATAACTTGCATAAAATACGAGCTAGACACATAAATATTTTTGCATTAGATCCGTTAAACCTATACGCAGATAATTTGCAAAACATCTGTATCTCCTAGATGGTAACAGCTAGATGGTAAAATCTAAATGGTAAAAGCTAGAGTTATTTTTAGGCATAAATACGCTGAATACCTTACACATATTTACAAAAAACAAGTAGGAACGCTGTAGTCGAGATTTCTCGACAACGAGATACCATGTACCTCTTTTCTTTATGAACCATTTATTTGATTATATTTTTTTTTTTTTTTAAATTCACCAAATTTAGGTTTATGTGCGGCATGCCGTTGCCTAGAGAAGGGGTGGGTAAAACTTTAATTGGCCATATCTTCTATATTTATTGTCCGATCCGTCCGTAATTTTGCACGTACGTGTTTGACGATCAGTGGACTTATTGGACTGAAAATTATGCCTCTAGCTTTTACCATTTCGAAGATATCTATTATTTTGCAAATACGAGGGCGGAAAGGGGCGTGGCAAATATCCAAGAATGACATGATCTGCGCAATACTTAAACGGACATGTTGCAAAAAGAAATAGGTCTCTAACTCTTATTTTGTCCAAGTTATAGGCAAATGTGTCGAGGAACAATCAGTTTTATGCAAATTACGAAGGCGGAAAGGGGCGTGGCAAAAATCCAATAACACCATTATCTGTGTAATTGCTAAACAAACATAATGCAAAAAGAAATAGGTTTCTACCTCTTATTTTGTGCAAGTTTTGGGCTAATGTGTCAAGGTACATTCAGTTTTATGCAAATTACGAAGGCGTAAAGGGGCGTGGCAAAAATTTGAAATAAACTTGATCTGCCTGCAATAATAACACACCAAAAGCAGAAAGAACTAGACCTCTAGCTCTTACCATCTCCGAGAACGAGGTGTTCATACACACAGACAGACGGACAGACGGACAGACGGACATGGCTATATCGACTCGGCTGTTGATGCTGATCAAGAATATATATACTTTATGGGGTCGGAGATGTCTCCTTCTGGCTGTTACATACATTTGCACAAAGTTAATATACCATTTGTACCTTAAGGTACATGGTATAAATAGGTACATGGTATCCCGTTGTCGATAAATCTTGTTTCTACTTGTTTTACTTATAGATCTTGCTGTCATCTAATAAATTCATCACATCTAATGCTGATCCTCCATCCGATCGACCTTATGCTTTTTCAAACAACAAATGGTCCTACAGTTGAAATGCAACAGGGCAGACGCAAATGCATGAAATTCTAATGTCATTCATATAACGGCTGGCGAGACAATGACCAAGCACTTGGTTAGGATTATACATATGTATGAGGAATTTGAGTGCAGAAGGAATATATACAAACGCATATATGTATGTATATATATATATATATTTTAAATATATCCTGTAGGAAAAAGAGAAATCCATCTGATGGGTAGGTGAGCAAAAGAAGTAAAACAACGCGTGCATCCTAATTCGATTTACAAAATACATACATACATAAATACTAATCTCCTTAAACACTGTAAAAAAAGGTTTTTGAAATCCAACACTTTTATTAGCCTTTTCCAAAATAAATGATTAGGTATATTCATCTAACAAAAAAAAAAAATGGGGATATTAATATTAAAAATATACATAATATACATATACAGAGTATGCATTTGCAGATAATATATTTAAGTGTAGCATTTTTATGCTGTAGCATGGAAATATCCTGACACAGGATACATGGGAGTCCCATCCGGTTTGGCCTTAGTTGACGGACAGCCATCTACCGAAGGCTACAAAAACATTCCGTCCAAGGCGACGATGAGGACAAAGTCGGACTGCCGGCTGAGACCTCAACTTCCTCTCCGACGGCAGACCACAACAGATGACAATTGCCATACATTCATGATTCTGCATCGATAAGTGTGACATTTTCATATTGTTCCCGATCGCAATCTGAATTCTCAATCTAAATTGCAATTCTATTCATCCATTCGTATCTGCCTTAGCAATCCTCAGACCACTGACACGCTGAGGGGATTAGTCGAGGGATTTTTTTTTTCATCGGGGCTAATTGGGCCGATGCACTCCTTTGTCCAACTAGCTGACATCCATGACATCAGAGTACAGATATGGGCGCTGTTAAATCATCTAGTCTCAATACTTTTTTAATTGCCTTTAATTTTAGTTGGTATCAGTCATTCTTATGATATATTCATACCTGATAATCTTATAGTAGGACTAGAATATGAAAAAAAGGACAATTCTCAAGGGTTCCAACACAGACGAACTTTTTGGCTTCACGCCGTAATCTAAAAATGCAAAACCAGTTCATCGAGCAATACCAATCAACTTATATTTCTTTATTAAATTGCAATAGCCGCAATAACGGCATGACTCTGTATCCGGAAGCCAGAGCAGATGTCATGCTGCACAGTGTCAAAAATACATAGATCTTCAACCTATTCAAATGAGAGGTCTTCAGTTCCAGAGAAAGCAAACAAATTCTAATCAGTGAGTCCCAAGGGTACAGACCTATGAAAATCATTTGTAAACCATGGAAAAGGAAGAACTCGCAGCATTCATCCCTAAACCAAATGGCAGGCAGGATTTGGGAAATTTAAATGTCGCGTGTTGGCGAAGATTTGTGTTTTCTAGGGTTGCAGCCTCCATCTCCGAAAACTCGAGGATAATTCGGGGTCGTGCCTGGGGTCGGGGTCGGGGTCGTGGTCAGGTCGAGACTTACTGCATTTTAAAAGGTACGTATCTTCGCCTGCTCCTTTGACTTCTGGTTTTCTGCTCTGTCGCACGAGCGTAATAGCGTAAGCATTTAACGAGAGCGTGCGCTGCGCACGCGTAACATTGCCTCACTCAGCGACTTGCCGGGTTTCCCTTTTCTCCCTGCCATTTGACCCTGTGTATTCACAAATATCCCGCTTTTTCGGCAGCCTATTGTTCGACTTTCTTTAGGATTCACGTGTCCTATAAGTGATTAAGTGTTTGTTTGCTTTTTTATTCATACGATTTTTCGGTAAATAAGATCAAAATCTTGTGGTTTTACCTTCAGTGATCAATCTTTGTGAATCCTCGATTATAACTTTATTATAATACCAAATGACATGTGATTTATGACTAAAATAGAATACTTTGTTTTAGACTTAAACAAAAAAAATGTCATAAATTATACTGTAAAATGTCGAAGCTGCTGAAGGGCATGTAAAAGACAATAACAAAAAATGTGTAAATTGATAAGAATATATTCGAGATCTAAAGATCCACCAATTCAATCAAATTAATTTAATGATTCCAATTAAGTAAGTCCGGTCCCAGTTGGGAGTTGGGTATTTCTATCTTAACACCGACAATATTCTTCATAACAACTACATAATGCATGTGGCGCATTTAACACCTCCCCTTCACAATGATTGAGTTAAGAGCGTAAACAATCGAAGCAATAACATATGTATATGTATGCATAGGCGGAGAATTACCCACCCCACGGTTGCGGTTCAACGATGCAAGGGTTGCCAGCCTACGTACATACATACAGTGTCATTCTGCCACGGGAGGAGCCGCCCGTATTGAAGGACATGTGTTACTTCAACAGCAACCTCGGCAGCACATAACTCTATTGCAGATGGACGAGTTTAAAAAAAAAGTAGGGAAACGGGGGCCAACGCCAGCTGCCCAAAGAACTAAAAATAGTCGGCAGCAAGTTGAGTAGACGGTTTAATTTATGAGACAGAACTACCGTGTTTGCGCTTAATTGTTTTTAATTTTTATGGATGTCAAAAATACGACCGAAGCCTGCTGTTTGCGTCCTATCGACAACTAGCCTTATTTTTACCAATGAATAGCAATGGAATCTAACAAAAATCTATGAAAGGGAAACATGAGCTAAAAAACCAACAAATGAGTGACAGCATTAGGTAACAACAAACAAATGGAAAATCAATAGAAAAGCGCAATTGTTGCAGCAGTACAATTGCATGCAATCCGGAAGTGTCCTGCATGGACAAGGATCGATAGCTATCACCCAAGTTGCATTTAAAATTGCTCAAGATCAAGAAGAATCAACCCCTAAAGATCCACTCAAATAAAATGAGCAAGGGAGTTGTGGTGAGTAGAGGGTACATTTTTTGGACACGCATCTTCTAAGCTGGATCAAGCCAGTTCAAATTGAGTGAGAATCTGAGGAAACCAGTTCTCAATTTGGGATGACGGACAGCGTATTTCTGTAAGTAAGGCCAAACTTGACCTTAAAGATGACCCTAAGGATACCATATATTGAGAAACATAAAGGGAGACGCGCGTGTGCTGTCCTTTTATGTTTACCATTCACAATCCCTTGGCCCCAGATTCACATGAATTTCTCCCAGGTTAGTTAACAAAAGGTTAGACCCTTGCCAATAATGTGAAATTGTTCTTACTTTTTGTGCAATTGTCTGGGCAGCTTGTCATAAATTTGCTTTGGACCGGTGATCGTTGATCATCGGTCAGGGGTTTGTCTGGTAAAAAAAAAATAGTTGAATGATGTCTTAATTGTGGTGCTGGCAGCTGAAACTAACCACTTCCACTAAAATGTTCGCAGTTGTGGGTGATTGCATCAGCGGATCATATCTTACAGAAGCATTTCTTTAAAAAAAAAACATATACGCTTGGAGAGTTTTTTTCTTTAAATCTAAAGGATACAATTCTCTTCTCAAACAACGAAAAAATTAAATATTATGTTTGTTGTGAGTTAATTGCAGTCTATATATATAACCGTTCCTCTGAGCTTATTTTGTGATTTGTAACGTAAACATACATTTTATATTCCGTAACAAACGACCATGCCCAACGTGAGGCTGATCGAATTACTCGCACCATAGCCAATTATATACCTACGAAATTATAATTTGCCCGATAATGATATTTGGAATTTGCCATTTTAAGACACTTAATATAGTGAGCTAATGAATACTCCTGTCATTATTTTTGGATTTATCCTGCTTTCAAGGTTCGTAAAGGTAGGTAGGTACATCATTTTGTGTAGTGTGCGGCTATATTTATACCAAATCCCAGCTTACTTTGACAGCGAAACACTGACATCATTTGAGCAATTGGTAAGACAAATAATATATCCACCCCAAAATGATATATCAACCTTTTTTATCACAGAAAGCTCTGGAAAAAGTTAGTGTAAAGCACATAAACTTACTAAAAAACATTAACTCGACTTATCAAAAAAGACCCGGAAACTCGGCTAATAACACTGAGTTTGAAAAGTATTTTAACGCCGTCATTACCGCTATTAACCTTACCTCGTACGACTTAGACATTATAATTGATACATATACAGATTTCAAAATCTACAATCGATTTCGTTTAGATCTGGAACAACAACTTTTAGAGAGGCTTAAAAACATAGATGAAAACCTTAAGCTGAAGAAACATATGCCCAAGTGTCATGAATATTTTAAAAATTTCCAAAGCAAAATCAAAGGCAGCCTTACCCAAACAAATTTAATAAAAATGGATGTATTGCATAGCATTAATGTTGAGTGCGATGATGTAGAAATATTTGAGACAACTATTGCGATACCAGTGCCTAAAAAAATTGAAACTATTGACACGCAGATTCTAAACATTTTGCGAAAATACAACCTTCGACCCTGGGGAAGAAAGCCCTACCTTGAGTTTGATGAACAAATTTGGAAATTGTTTATTGCCACCGTTCATGGAGACGAAAAGCTAAAGAGATTAAAGTTAAATAATTTTCTTATATACGATGATAAACGTGAGCAGTTGGATAAGGCCATAGCGTTAAAAATAGGAACTGTGAAACAAAAAATAAGAACTACAAATAATAATACTTGTATGACGGAATATGTCAACTTAAATAAAAAACTAACCTTAGCACTATTTAAAACACTAAAAGAAAAAAAAAGTATTCTAGTTACAAAAGAATCTTCTAGCTGTCAATAAGCACATTTGTAAACAAATTTTTTTATTCAAGAAAATAAATAAATATGTCAGAATTATTTATGTTGTGTATACTACAAAATCTGAATATTTGTAACTTGATTTTAGAAGAATTACTCCAAAGCCTAAAATAAGCAAGTCGGGTTGGCGAAAGTGGCTTCAAGAGGCTTCAAAGGGGCTACTCTATGGCGCTGGAAATACAACCTTAGCCAGAAAGACGTTCTCTATTTGATTTTGATTTTTAGAACATCCATTGTTCATCATTGGGCAGAGCATTGAAAATATATGAAATCCTATAGTACCCATGGATTGGACTAAAGTGGCTTCATCATCGAAAGTCGCTTGGTCAATTTGCCATTATCATTTTTATACCCGGTTTGAACGAATTCTTTATCAACAATTTCTTTTTTTTTCAAATAATTCAACAAATTTGTATACTCGGTTCTTAAAAAAGGAACAAGGGTATATTGGATTCGTGCAAGTGTCAAATATGTAACAGGGAGAAGAAAGTTTTCCGACCCTATATATATATTCTTGATCAGCATCAACCGCCGAGTCGATCTAGCCATTTTCGTCTGTCAGTGTGTCCGTCCGTCCGTCTGTCCGTCCGTGTGTCCGTCCGTCTGTCCGTATAAACGCCTAGATTTTGGAAACTATAATAGATAGAGAAAAATTAATTGCACATTCTGATTCTAAGGATACCAGTTAAGCACAAGTTTATTTTAAAAATCGTCTACCTCCCTTCGCACACCCGAAAACCGCGAGATTCGATGGCATCCACAATATAAAAAAACAATTATAAATAAGTTTAACTATATATTAAATTTTATAATAGCCATGGATAGCCATATATTATACTAAATTAAATAAAACAAGTAAGAACAATTATAGTGTTTGTAGGTGTGTGTTTGTATGAGAAGTGTTTCTATGGAGAAACTTGTAATTTTTTTATTCAACGCAACTCATTTTTGTGTTGCGAAAATCAGACGGTTACGCCCACTTTTGTTCGAAAAAATTACACAAGATTTTCTATAGAAACATGGCGCGCACTTCTCTACACACACACCTCCAAACACGAAATTACAAAAATTTGTTGCGCTCAAAATTTCAATGCTATTAAAATGTGTCAAAACCCAGGTAAAACTGAGAACCGGGTTTTTATAGTCGAGACACTTGACTATAATCGTTCTTAATTGTTTGTTAGTTGACATCTAATCAGCACGTGCATACTAGACTTCTGCATGAATGCATCCAAAATGACAAATGAATCACACATTCTAGGTTGCGCACACTTTTTTTGCATCACAGTATACATATTTGTTGTGCCATTTTCTTCCGGCCTATGGAGTATAAGATACAGTAAAGAATGACTGCAGTATTTTTAAGAACAGTACACTACTGCACAGACCTGTCATGCCACAAATGAGTACATTCATGCAGAAGTCTAGTGCTCACATACATATACGTCTGTATATATACACGTGATAATTGTAAATACATTCATAACTTTTGTATGTTTACAATTGCTGACGGATGGAAGTAAAAAAAGTGACGGTTGACGTCACCCGTCATTTGCAGCGGCACGCCGTTGCCGTGGGCGAGGGTGGTTAAAATTTTAATTGGCCATAACATCTATATTTATTGTCCGATAGCGACGTAATTTTGCATGCACGTGTTTGGCGATTATGTCTAGCTTTTATCATTCCGGAGATATAGCTTTTTTCCAAATTCGAGGGCGGAAAGGGGCTTGGCAAATATCCGGTAATCACATTATCTGCGTAATATTTAACCGGACATAATGCAAAAAGAAAAAGGTCTCTAGGTCTTATTTTGTGCAAGTTATGATCCAATATGTTGAAGCCAATATAGTTTTATGCAAATTGAGAAAGCGGAAACTTGATCTGCCGCAATAACAACACACCAAAAGCAAAAATAATTACACCTCTAGCTCTTACCATCTCCGATCAAGAATATACATACAGTGGCTCGAAGCTTATTTCGTGCAAGAACAAAATAAAATTTTAAATCAACATTGCAGCCAAAATAGAAAAGATATCAAAAAAATTTAAACGCAGTAATTTGAATGAACTCTTTATTAACTAATAGGAGCAAAAAAAACTTACTAATCTACAAAAACAAAACAACTTTTCATACAAAACTAAAAAAACAAGGTAGAGTTGGGCGCGTGTCGTGTTATTCTCGTGTCACATCGTGTCACATCGTGACACGTGTTCGTGTTACACAAAAAAAAATTTTTCGTGTTCGTGTTGTGTCGTGTTGAAAATTTTAGACACGCGTACCTTCCTAGGAAGGTACTGCATGGGATTAGCACTGTCGAATTCTACCTTTCCGTGAGTAGTTTAGAGATGGGCGCGTGTCTAAAATTTTCAACACGACACAACACGAACACGAAAAATTTTTTTTTGTGTAACACGAACACGTGTCACGATGTGACACGATGTGACACGAGAATAACACGACACGCGCCCAACTCTACCTTGTTTTTTTAGTTTTGTATGAAAAGTTGTTTTGTTTTTGTAGATTAGTAAGTTTTTTTTGCTCCTATTAGTTAATAAAGAGTTCATTCAAATTACTGCGTTTAAATTTTTTTGATATCTTTTCTATTTTGGCTNCTGGTAAAATCTGAATCGGTCCAGTATTCCCAATTTATCAGCGCTATGTGGCAAATTTTCTTTTAAAATGCTTAGGTACATTTTAGCATCCATTGTTCCTTCAATTAAAACTAAGTTTCCGACCCCAGATGCAGCCATACAGGCCCAAACCATAACATGGCCACCGCCATGTAAATAAATAAATAAAAAAAATAGAGACACCCGCTTAAAGGAACACTTTAATAAGGATAGTTTTAATTGAAGGAACAATGGATGCTAAAATGTACCTAAGCATTTTAAAAGAAAATTTGCCACATAGCGCTGATAAATTGGGAATACTGGACCGATTCAGATTTTACCAGGACAACGACCCCAAGCACACTGCTGCCAATGTGAAGCTTTGGTTGGTCTGGAACTGTCCACACGTAGTAAAAACCCCAGCTCAGTCTCCAGACCTGAACGTAATAGAGAATTTGTGGGAGATTTTGGACCAGGCGATCAGGAAAAGAAAAATAAGCAACAAAAATGAGCTGAAGATTGCCTTACTGAAGGAGTGGAGGAAAAGTCCGGTTGAAACCACAAAAAATTAGTGGAATCAATGGGAAACCGTTTAAAAGACGTTAAAAAACAAAAGGGAAGCCCAACCAAATATTAGATTTAAGAATTTTATATTTTATTATAGTTTTAAGTGCTTGCACGAAATAAGCTTCGACGCCAGAAGTGCCTTGTTTTTTTAGTTTTGTATGAAAAGTTGTTTTGTTTTTGTAGATTAGTAAGTTTTTTTGCTCCTATTAGTTAATAAAGAGTTTATTCAAATTACTGCGTTTAAATTTTTTTGATATCTTTTCTATTTTGGCTGCAATGTTGATTTAAAATTTTATTTTGTTCTTGCACGAAATAAGCTTCGAGCCACTGTATGTACATACATTTACACTTTGTGTGGTCGGAGACGTCTCCTTTTGCCTGTTACATATATTTGCACAAAATTAATATATTATTTGTATATTGCATGGTATAAAGAATACATAGTCCCTTTCCTCCGCACCCCCGCAAACCGAAATTCTGTGGCGTATATCATTTTCATTTTAGAAACACTGACTTTAGATCTGATATTGTGTTGTCAAAATTAGTCAGTTATGCCGAAACTCGTTCGTGAAAATGGGAAAAATGTGGTGTACCCACAAGCTTTTCCATTAAAACATGCCACGCACGAGAAAAGCATTTTAAATGTCAAAAAATCCATCTATGTTTTAAAAATCAGGTGAACAACCAAGAACATGGTATTTGCTTTGTAGTCCATAGGCAGAGTGTTTTATTGTTATGAACTTTTATAAAATGTTCACATACTTAACAAGATTATACCAACGAAAAAGTGCTACAATTTAATTTATACTTTTTATACAAAAGAATGTGACTTCCATGTTTTGGATTGAAAGTGTATTTTATTACTTATGCAAGAAGATGGTAAGCTTTGAAAGAGGTTCCAGTGGATTATGTGATCGGAGGATGTGGCTAGTGGTTAGTTTCTGAGATGGAAATGGATTATGTCTACGCTAAAGGGTGATGGTGTTAGTGAGAACAGTGAAAATGACTGAGGGGGTTCTTTTAGGATTACTGATCATAAGCATTAATGAGTGATACGATAAGTAAAATGGTTCAAAAGCCTCTACTGCTAATGTAAACTATATCTTGCGTTTCTCGAAGTAAAACCCCTTTATTTAATTTTTATTCAAGGTCTAAAGAGGCCTGCATTTAGTTAAATTTCAAAATTTCAACGATGCCAAGCGCATAGGTCTGAACAATAATTTTTTAAACTTGATATTTTAATTTCATAGGATTGTCCATTTATTAAGACCACATCGTTCATTTGAAACAATAGGGTTTCATGGCCCGATAAAAAAAGCCCATCACTGCATCAATATAGTATAGCTGAACAACCATCATTCAATGCTATCGGCAGATTTATCGATAGGTGCGCAGCTGTTTATTAAACAGTGAAAACAACTAAATTTTCTTGCGCTGTGGCGTTAACCCGTTAAGTACGGGGAGCCAAAGTATTTTTCAGTTTTAATAAAAGCGGGGAATAGCTAAATGAGTCAGTACAGCCATGTTAAGTACACGCAGTCGCCGACGCCATCGGTGGTCTCCGGGTATTCAAGCGCCTCCAGGCTGCACTCGCCACTCCCGCCACCTGCGAATCACCGGAGGGACTGCCTTTCAGCGACAACTAAAAGCTATAAGTATCTAAGACGCCTCTTTAAGTTCAACCAGATGGACTTCGAGTTTGCCCTGTGGCAGATGATCTATTTGTTTGTGGCGCCACAAAAGGTATACAGGAACTTCAATTACCGAAAGCAGACCAAGTCACAGTTTGCCCGCGACGATCCCGCGTTTCTGGTGCTCTTGGTGATCTGTCTATGTGGTAAGTGCAACCAGCTGCCAAATATATTCGAGGCTCGTATGTACCTACATACATATGTATGTCCGATGTCTGCTTTATCGTTACTATCTCATGAAAACAGAAGTCGTTCTTTTTACTCTAAGTTGGATATATGGTAAGACGCTTCAAAAATACCTGTTTGAAGTATAAATGACTGAACAGTGGTGCCACCTTTGTTCAGTCATTTTGATTTTTCAAAAACAATTAGGTGCAACAACACAACTAACTAAGAAGATAAAATATTTAGGTAAATTTATACTTATCTGAGGTGCATAGCCATTCAAATAATGATTTTTTATATGGCGACATCAAAACAAACAGTGACAAATAAACTATTATTTTGTCCCAATACTTAGATATGCGCATTCCTTTGTCGTTTGTCTTTACAGTTACCTCTCTGGGATTCGCGTACGTATTAGGACTCTCCTTCTGGCAGAGCATTTCCTTTATCTTCTACGTGGTTTTTGTGGACTGCATCTTTGTGGGTATCATCATTGCCTCTTTCTTCTGGGCCGTCACAAATCGTTATCTACGCACGAACAGTCTTGAGCCAGATATCGAGTGGGGCTACGCCTTCGACGTGCACCTGAACGCCTTTTTTCCGCCCCTAATGTTGCTGCATTTCGTTCAGCTCTTTTTTTATAATTGGCTCATTAGCCAGGCCTGGTTTGTCTCCCGGTTCCTCGGGAACACATTTTGGTTGCTGGCTATGGGTTACTACGTATACATAACATTCCTGGGCTACAATTGTACGAGTTCGTCTATAAGCACTAAATGATCTCCTACTAACAGATTTTTACAACTTCCTACAGGTATTCCGCATCTGAAAAAAACACGGATCGTATTAATTGCTCTGCCAGTCATATTTCTGCTTTACCTGGTTGTCACCATAATTGGCTGGAACGCCACTATATCCTTTGTGAATTTCTACAAGTATCGCGTATACTAATATTGTGATTGGATTTGTAAATTTTTCGTGTTTATCCTTTAGAAAACTACTCCAAGTTGGACTAATAGACATATAAACAAACCTAATTTTACCATAATAAAATGTTAATATTAATAATAAAACATAACTTATATTTATAAATTTGCAAAATGTCATGTCATACAGTTATTAATCTTCTGAGCAACGATAAATCTGCAACCAGTAAATGTGTTTATTGAGAACCGTCCCATATTTTTAATAATTTTGAACCCTAAAGAAATAAATGTAAACTTTTTAGGATTTTTGTAAGGGTTTTAGTTGAAATAATGTACAAATGGACAACGCGACTACGCCAACTGCTTGGGATTAAGGAAGGAACGCTTCCGTTTGTTCCGCTGGCGGTGTAGCTCCAAGGAGTGTAGCTCCGTGTGCATCTCGGCGAAAATCTCTTTCTGTTCTTCCTCGGGAATAGTGGAGCGATAGTGCTTCATCACGTCGTACTTCTCCCACGGCCTTTGCACTTTTTCGGCAGACTGGCGATGCTTTTCCTTAATATACTCGTCAATGTTTGCAACCCCCTTTAGATTCTGGCGCTCCCAACGCTCTAACCAGGGCCGGGGACGCAGCACCACCTTGATATCGTTGACTGGAACCGGCGCACCTTCTTCCAGCTGTTCCGGCTCCATGTTTTCGTCCACCATGCTGTACTCCGGCAAGGCGTCTCGTAAGTAGAAGAGGCTGTCATCCAACCGCTTCTCCAACCGCAAAACCTCTACTTTCTGAATAGTTGGATCATACAGCTGGTAGACCACCTCCATGCCCTGGTGTTCGATCACATTTCGGAGGACAAACTGTGCCCGCAATCCGCAGCGATCGCGGTGTATGCAGATTCCCACAAAGCGGCTCGACTTGCCGGCGGCGTGCGGATCGGAGGTGGTCACCGCCATTATGGTGCCCACGTAGAACTCTGGAAGGTCAATCTGCCGGCGACGGTCCAACATGTCCAGGCGTTCGAGTTTCTCGCGGACAGAATTCCGCCACTCTATCTTCGGATCGGGCAGAAACTCGGGATAGATGAAGCGATAGTTGGCTGGGACAATGGGCTTGCGGGTCGCAGGAGTCGGTTGGCTGGTCTTTGCCGACAAAGTGTCTACATCCACACTTCGGTGCGCCTTTTCCTTGTCAGCGGCAGGAGTGACAGCGTATTCCGCAGGTTTTGTGGAGAACGCGACTGAAAGCACAACATTTATATATGGAAAATAGGAAACATCTATAAGGGCTTACCAACACGTTTGTAAGTGCCTTGGGGAGCTAATCTCTTTACAAAAACTCTCGCGCTACAGTTCATTTTAAGTAGTTTTTACTTCTCGCTTCACCGACTTCAATATACGTTTAGATAATCATGCTAGAATCAGCTGTCACCTAGTGTGGCCAGATGAACTTCTTGTCAGATTACATTAAATGAGTAAAATCACGAAAACCTAGACCAACCATGGCTTACATATTGACGCACTTCCGCGAAAGTATCATATGTCGCTTTTTTTCGAAATTGAGATTTTAATGCAAAATTGTTAGGCACCTAATGTCTGTAATATATTAGTACTACAAAAAAAAAAAAAGTTAACTTAATTTGATACAGTACGAGTTGGTAATATTCCTATTAGAAATACAAATTATATTTCCAAACCATTATTTTTTAATCAGTTAGCAGTTAACGCTCCTTGCAACCAGTTGGCAGTCTGCGGAATCAGATGTTTTTACTTTTGGACTTCCAGTGCTATAAAACTCCGCACGTATTTACAAATATCAATAGACAGATCAATGGGAATGTGAGAGGGCTAGGACATTTCGTAAGGTTTCGCAATCATAACCCCGATAAGCAAATTGCTGGTTGCAATTAAGGAAATTCCACATTGAGGACGTCCTGTGGAGAACATATTTAGGAAAAGAACATCAGACCATGATCAGCAGACCAGTGTTCGTTGGGGGCGAGATTGTACGAGGTTTTGGACGCGGCTCCAGGGAGCTAGGAATTCCCACAGGTTCGTGTCTAAATGTGAATAGCGATACAAAATTGCTAACTTACTGTCAATTTTTCTTCCGGCAATAAGCTAACTTTCCGCTGCATGTGGTGAAATCCTTGCCGGACACCCTACAGACGGGTGCATACTATGGCTGGGCGAACGTGGACAACGGTCCCGTCTACAAGATGGTCCTTAGTATTGGCTGGAATCCGTTCTACAACAACAAAGAGAAAAGCGTGGAAACACACATGCTTCACGACTTTCACTGCGACCTCTACGGGCAGATACTTAAGATATGTATTGTAGGTTTCTTACGCTCCGAACGCAGCTTTGAATCCCGCGAGGCTCTCATTACCGCCATACAAGATGACATCGCGAAGGCCACCGTGCTCCTAGATGAACCGGAAAAGGACAAATTGAGAGCAGCCTCCTTCTTTACGGAGAAACTCTGTCATTTGAAATAGCTATGTATATTATTGATATCATCTAATTAGCACAGTATGTACATAAATAGAGGAATTAAAATGGGAGTATTTAACGATTAATTCAGATTTTATCAACAAGATTGACACCACAACCTAAATGCGTCTACGGAAACTCCAACAAGCAGGTTTTCATCGCAAAAAATGTACACGATACTTTTTTATACTTCATATACATTTTTGAATATATTTCAAAACCCTGTTTCACTTTACCAAAATTTATTTATTATTAATTCAATGTACAAGATTTTAAAAGCCATATATTAAAGCCAAAAATAATAATCCTCTCCTAGCATCTATTAAAGCGGGTCTTTGATTACATGAAGCTATGTTTTTTCTCTTAAACAAACACCACATTCTTAAGTTTGACCTACATTTGAAAAATTAGTTCATCCTGTAATGGACATACATACAGAAGTAGCTTAACCACAGCCACCGGCTTTTGCAATGGTTTAATTATACGTGAATATTTAAATATTTTGCTCTGCATATAATTTATTAAATAGAGTAAATGTGGTAACTTATTCAGTTTGGTATGATCCTAGCTTTGATAATATTATATTCAAATTTTCAATCTTTTTCCAGGCATTAGGAACAGGTGAAAACTAAGAACCGGATATTTATAGTCCCGGCACTCGACTATAATTGTTCTTACTTGATGTAAATGCACCCGGGGTTCGCATGTTTTCAAGAGATTTCATTAAAATTGCTGGTAGTTACGTGAATTTAACTATGTTACAGTTGTCAGATCGACTGGGTCTCTCATCTCATAGTCGGAATCATTGCTACTGTTTTTCGAAACATGGATCCAACCACTATTGACATTTTTTGTTTTAACAGTTCAATGGGTCTTCAAGCCATGCTTTTCTGACATATCATTTTCGAAATTACAAAATGAATTCATCTGCATCACATAATGTTGGTTGATGTATGGATGTGTTCTGTTTCTACATACTATATGTATATGTACAACAAAAGCCAGCAGTTATGTTACAATAAATACATATGTACATTATTTAAAACGGGCCCACACCTCTTACGAGTACAACGGAAGTATTAGAAAAATTAGTATTTAGAGCTTCTATTCTGGAATTTTTCATGTTCTTGAACTCGAGTTCCACAGCTTCAAATATGCCGTTATCGATCTATCGATAGATGCCGCGCATCACCCATTGATATTTGGCTTGATCTTCGTCGAATTTAAGCTGCGCGTGCGAGGCATTTCGTGTATAAAACCGTTGCGTAAAGTTATAGGTAATCAGTGGCAATTTATTGTGGCACATATGTACGACGATCTAACGCTCCGTCTGTAAATACATTTCTAATTAGCAACATGGAGCAGCCCGCAGATCAACAAGTGCGCGTGGTCGGACAGCAACTGGTGGAACCAACTGCGGAGGCGGAACCTGTTGCCATTGGTTCCACGTCTTCGGCATCCACATCGATCTCGGCCAGCAAAGAGATGACTGGGCTGACCCACGAGTGCGGAGTGTTTGGAGCAATAGCTTGTGGGGATTGGCCGACGCAGATTGACATTGCACACGTGATCTGCCTGGGACTTGTGGCCCTACAGCACCGGGGGCAAGAATCAGCGGGCATTGCCACCAGCGAAGGCATGTGCTCAAAGAACTTTAACGTTCACAAGGGCATGGGAATGATCAGCACCTTGTTCAACGACGATTCTATGAAAAAGTTGCGTGGCAACTTGGGCATCGGGCACACCCGATATTCCACGGCTGGAGCTTCTGAAGTGGTCAACTGTCAACCGTTTGTGGTCCACACAGCGCATGGTGCATTAGCGATTGCCCACAACGGAGAGCTGGTTAACAATGGATCTCTGCGGCGTGAGGTTTTGGCCCGGGGAGTTGGTTTATCCACTCACAGCGACAGCGAACTTATCGCCCAATCGCTGTGCTGTGCTCCGGAGGATGTCTCGGAACATGATGGACCAAACTGGCCGGCCAGAATAAGGCACTTTATGACATTGGCTCCCCTTTCATACTCGCTGGTCATCATGCTCAAGGACAAGATCTACGCCGTGAGAGATACCTTTGGAAATAGGCCTCTATGTATTGGAAAGATTGTTCCAATTAATGCAGGTCATGGTAACAGCGCAGATACGCCAGCCGATGGTTGGGTGGTGTCCAGCGAAAGCTGTGGATTTCTGTCCATCGGAGCGAGATATGTAAGAGAAGTGGAGCCCGGAGAGATTGTAGAACTGACAAAGAGCGGCTACCAAACAGTAGACATTGTTGAGCGTCCGGATTTCAAACGCATGGCGTTTTGCATATTTGAGTACGTCTATTTTGCACGTGGGGACAGTATCTTTGAGGGTCAAATGGTTTATACCGTCCGATTGCAATGCGGTCGGCAGCTGTGGCGTGAAGCGCCAGTCGAGGCGGATATCGTGAGCTCAGTTCCTGAATCTGGAACAGCAGCAGCACATGGCTATGCCCGCGAGTCTGGTCTAGACTTCGCCGAAGTGCTGTGCAGAAATCGTTACGTGGGACGCACCTTTATCCAACCCTCAACCCGATTGCGAAAGCTAGGAGTGGCCAAGAAATTCGGAGCCCTTTCGGAAAACGTATCCGGCAAGAGATTGGTCTTGATAGATGACTCTATAGTTCGGGGTAACACCATTGGACCAATTATAAAGTTGTTACGGGATGCGGGAGCGAAGGAGGTACACATTCGCATAGCCAGTCCACCACTTCAATATCCCTGTTACATGGGCATCAACATACCTACGCGAGAAGAGTTGATTGCCAACAAACTGGATGCCAATCAGCTTGCTCGACACGTGGGAGCCGATAGCCTGGCATACCTCAGTGTTGATGGTCTTCTACAAGCTGTCCAAGATAAAAATCAGGGATCTGGGGATGAAAAAACTAAACCCACTGGGCATTGCACCGCTTGCCTTACTGGACAATATCCGGGTGGATTGCCCGACGAACTGAGCTGGTGATCGGTGGTCTCCGAGAAAAATCAGTTTTCCATACTTTCTCAAACCACTAATCTATTCGGTGTCGAAATCACTGTCATAAATTTTGTATTTAATAATAGCACTAATCCACATCCATTCCCATTTACTTATATTCAAAATCTTTCATTTTAAATCGTAGCGTAGGTCAGACCCTTGCGTTATCCTTAAATTTCGTTTTTGGAATTTCAGAAACATAGTACAAATTATAGACACCTATGTTGCCGTTTTGAAATAATTTTTCAATTAAAATAAACATCATACTTGTATTTAGACCAAAACTTCCTAAAATTATTGAAGATGGCTTTAAAAATATAATATTTCATACACATCAGGCCAAGGTTTGTTCAAGCAATGGTCGGCAGTAGGCTAAGGCCGGACCGCTCCATTGTATTACAAAAACATGAGAGAAAAATCAATGAAACCTAAAAGACTTAAGTTTGATTCTTTTTCAATGATTGACAAGGAGTTTTTGTTTCATTTCGTTTTTGCAAACAAGTTTATAAATTTACAAGTTCACCGATGGCACGTCGCTACGATTCCCGCACCACAATATTTTCGCCGGAGGGACGGCTTTACCAGGTTGAATATGCCATGGAGGCTATCTCCCATGCCGGCACCTGTATGGGTATCGTGGCGGAAGACGGCATCCTTTTGGCCACAGAGTGCCGAAACACGAATAAGCTATTGGATACCGCCATTCCATCGGAGAAGCTGTACCGCTTGAACGAAAACATGGTCTGCGCCGTGGCCGGCATCACATCGGACGCCAACGTGCTGATCTCCGAGCTGCGTCTGATCGCCCAGCGATACCAGCTTAGCTATGGCGAGGTTATCCCCTGCGAGCAGCTGGTGTCGCACCTGTGCGATATCAAGCAGGCGTACACGCAGTTCGGTGGCAAGCGGCCCTTTGGGGTCTCCTTGCTGTATATGGGCTGGGACAATGTGTACGGCTACCAACTGTACCAGTCCGATCCCAGCGGAAACTTCGGCGGTTGGAAGGCGACCTGCATCGGGAACAACTTCGGACCTGCCCTTGCCATGCTGAAGCAGGAGCTGGTCGACATGGAGAACGTGCAGTTGAAGCTAGAGGACGCCAAGGACTTGGCAATCAAGGTGCTATCGATGACCTTGGACACAACCAAGCTGACGCCCGAGAAGGTAGAGATGGCGACGCTGCAGCGCCGAAACAATGCCACTGTCTACACTGTGCTTGAAAAGACGGACTTGGCGAAGTTAATCGAGAAATACAGCAACTTGCTGGCGGAGGCCGAGACCGCGAAGGAGAAGCTGTCCAAGCAGCAGGGCGAGCTCTAGACTGTTGCTGCCTGGATATCTTTATGATCGGATGTATTAAATTATTTATGTTTAAGGAGGGTATACCCAGGATTTACACACCACTGGCACAAGTCAAAAAACAATATTATCCTATGCTTTGTTTTTAATGAACATACAAAAAAAATTGCTTGCTTTTAAGACTCTATCATGTTCTCAAAGTCCTTAAGCTCCAGTTCCTTTTCGATTACTTGCGTGTAAAGATTATCTAGTGTTTCTTGCATTCGCGACTTAAGTGTTGCGTTCTGGATAGAGGCAATTTCCGTGGACTTTTGCAACTGCTGCGCTTTTATATCGCTTATCTGCCGTGTGAGCTGAATGATTTTCTCGCGCACTTGCTGCTGCGTGTACTGAGGTTCTTCAATAAACTCTATGTTTTCCAAATCCTCGCGCTTTAGCAATGGGTTTCCATAAAATCCACTAGGGGCTCCCAAATTTGAACTGGATCCAGCGGCGCTTAGCTTTGGGCTACTTGGTTCGTGATGACCAAACATGGACTTGCTGAACTCATTCTGCTCCGTCTTACAACCAGAACCGGGATTTCCTTCACCGGTGCCGAAGAAGTCCGACAAGCGAGAATCGTCGGCCGAAAGACGGGAAGATTCCTCCAGCTCTCGTCGCTGATTTGTGGTAGTGGGCCGATCCGGCTCATCTTCGTCATCTGTTGTGGATACTTCTTCTCCGAAGATGTCGTGCTCGGCCACTCCCATATTTGGCGCCCGATGACTGTTAAAGTTGCTTGTCTCATCGTCGTCCGTCTCCGCATTTTCGTCGCGATGCAAACTCTTTTCCAAAATGGTCTTATCGTTACCGTGCATGGTGGATTCGTCCTGCATATCTTCGACGTCGTTAAATGTCTTATTATTTGCCTGATCCGAATCGTCCGCAGGCTTGTCCTCCTCATTGATGATCTCATATTCTACTCGCACAGCTTCGTTGTCGATGCGTAAAAGGTGCTTCACTTCCTTTTCAATTTCTGGAGCTTCCACGTTCTTTTTCTTCAGTGTCTTCCTGAATCGCCGTTTTCTCACATTTTTGCAAGGAGGAGTGATTCCATGGGGCCAGAGGTATTTTTTGTCTACCTTGTTGGGATCCTTTTTTTTGTTTTTGTTCGGCGACTCCTTCTCCGTCTCGTCCTCGGGCTCCTCCTTGCAAATGAGAAGCTGGCAAATGTCAGCAGACTTGTAAAAGCTCTTGTTGTCAATCGTCTTGTAACTCTCCACCACTGTTGGCAAATCTACAAGCTTGGCGTACAGCATTTGCTCGTCCAGCCTAACCTCTCCGTAGCGGAGGTCTTGGTCTAATTTGATGGTAAGCCGGTCCTTGATGTTGCCTGCGCTTATGGCCTCGTGCACGGTGTCGGCCAGTTCCTGGCGAACCAAACAATCAAAAATATCAATGGGTTTGTGGGTTTGCACAAGGTTTGCGAGTTCGGATTATCGCTTACCTTTGGTACGCGCATTATAAACTGGCTCTCCAGTTCGACTCCATCTTCCCGAAGCTTGTACTCGGGCTGCTTTCCCTTGTCCCCTTTTTTTTCAAACATACTACTAACCCAGCTAACTAACAAACTGCGAAAGCAACGCTCTTGCGTCGGTATATTCAGTGTTGATAAACGTATCAATTAGGTACTGCAATTCGTTGACCGATAGTTTTGTAATTGCCTAATCAATTAGGTACTGCAATTCGTTGGCCGATAGTTTTGTAATTGGATTTGTACGATATACCAATATTTCAAACGATTATTCGCCTACAAACCAAACATAATTAAACAGAGGAATCTAACGTTGTTCGATATTCCAATCTGCATGAGAAGGCCGCCCGTCTTCGTCGGCTTAACTGACTGGATGTTTTTAATCGAAAAGCAATAGAAGTCCACTGAGATATCGATTGTCCCCCAGTTCTACTTGCCACCCCTGCTCAAATGTTACCCACTCACTCATCCGTTTTGTCAGTATTGAATTAGAGTTAATTTAGTATTTGACTAGTTGAAAATTGAAAAGCGCTGCGGAAGTCGCATACTTTGCACCTTTATCGACCACAGAGGGGGTAGCTAGGCGAGAAACATGCTGGGCAAAAAGTCATTTACCGGCTTTTGGTGCGCTCTCCTGCTGGTGCTTGTGGGCACCAGCTCGGCCCTGTACGAAGATCAGATCAGAAAATTTGACTGGTGAGTGGTACATAATACAGACATAACCGGCCATTGTTGAGATAAAGCGATTCACGCGCTCTTTGCTGATTTCAGGAGGGCCCTGAATCTTGGGAAGTTGAAGCAGGCCTATGTTGACCTGAATCACTTGCAACCGAGAATCCTGCTAAGCACCGAGGAAGGGGTCGTGGCCAGCGTGTGCGTCAAGACTGGCAATCTCATGTGGCGCCAAGTGCTCGAGCAGAAGCCGCGGGGCGACATTAAGCTGCTACAAGTCAGCGGCTTCTTTGACGAGAACAGGGAGACTGCCGCTGCCCCTATTGGCAGCAATTTGGGCTTCGACACGCTGACGGTGCAGGGGCACGCACCCGCTTTGGTGCGGGGCTGGAACAGCAACTTGGGCGCAATCGAATGGGAGTGGTCAACCATGCCACTTAATAGCGAACAAGCTCAGAACGCTCTGTGGTTCTACAGCCGATCTGTGCTTTACCACGTGGTGCCCGTTTGGCGAAGCCACCTTGAGGTTACAGCCTACTTCGCGAGCTCGGGCCACAGCACTGGCAGTAGCAGTAAGGTGATTGCATCCTGGATCAACCCAGAGACGTGTCTCCTTAGCGGCACTTACTACGTCTGCCTGGATTTCCCTGGCAACCAGCTGATAAGTCTAGATTTGTTGTCCAAAAGCGGTCAAGTGATTCGCACACCGCTGCAGCGGCTGCCCCAAGGAAAACTAGAAGCACTACCGGTGAGCCATACCTAGTTTTTCTGCTTCACACAAGATTACTTGCAATTTCCGCGTTTTGAATGAATTAAGTTCTACACAGATTTTTGCATAAAAATGTGTTCATGGCCGTTACCTAAATCCGTTTATATAGGCAATTGATTGTTTATCAATATCAGAAACCTAGTCATATGTACATGTTGATCCATGCTTTAGGTCATAGGGACATTAAATAATTGCAGTTGATTCAAAATTTCTCAACTAATATACCAGTATTTTAATGTGGAACATAGAATAATTTGATTCGAACCCAACAAGTCGACAGAAATATAAATTTGTAATTACAGGGCCTCAGTGGCGTAGTGCTATCAAATGGCAACCTTATTAGTGTCAACAAGGACATACCCGTATGCGGAAGTCTGCAAAGTGCTAGTTACGCTATAGGCAGTTTCAACTATCGGAAAATATTGGTTTATGCGGATCTCAAAACAAATGTAAGGACTTCTAAATATTTAAACAATGATTCAATTTATTGATCTCGATTTTATCGATTTGCAGATCCTGAAAATTAATGCCGTGTATTTAGATAACTGTTCACCTGTTGTTGAGCTGGCGCAAAGCGTACCCTTACCTGACCACTTTGGAACTCCATCATTGAGCAGCTTTGATTGCGTACAGAAAAAAATCGGGGATGGCAAGGGGTGCCTGTTTCTGTTCAGCACCACCGCCGAATCTATTATTGCCGTGCAGAACGGACGCGTTCGTTGGTCTCGCGAAGAGTCGCTGGCCAACATCGTTGATTCACAGTTTGTGGACCTACCGCTGGCTGATTCCGAGGGCACTTTGGAGAACGAAATCAACGGGAAAGCCGGTAAGTTTTTTAAAATCTTTCATAAACAATTAGAAAATTGCTAAGTATAAATCTGGATGTTGCCTACCGAAGTGGAGTTTAAAAGTCTCGAGAGTAAGTATATTACCATGTATAATTTATTTGACCATGTCGGTGTTGACGGTCGAATAGTACCCAATAGCTTTTTATTGAATAATTAAAAAACTTTTTCGCGCACGGCCAGGAGACATTGCAAGTGCGTTTTTGCGACGCATTATCACACAGGCCGCCCAAATAAGAAGCCTGTTTCTCCACGTCATTGGGTTGGGGCCACCTCCAAGCGCCACACAGCGGGCGGGCTTGGTTCGAGACTCCTTCGGACTCCACAAGATGCTGGTTTTGCTTACGCAAACTGGAAAGATTTTTGGTATTGATAATATTTCTGGCAAACACCATTGGCAACTATACCTTCCCAACGTCCGTGGTTTTGACAATAAAGAGCAGATGCGACTAATTGTGCAGAGATCGGCTAAACATTTTCCGCTCCAGCCACTTTGCACAATTTTAGGAAAAGATAGTGTAAGGTTTTGCCAAAGTTAATACATTTCAAATTTTATTATCCCTTTTTTTAAATTTTACATTTTAACAGGATACAGATAATGGTGTGCTCTTTCGCTTTAATCCAATTACGGGTCAAGCATCGGAAGGCGGTCTTATTTTGCTAGACTACAAAGTCAAACAGTTCTCCTTGTTGAAAGAAACTGAAAGAGACTTCGTAAAGGGAATTTTGTTATTGGATGCTTCTAACAGGGTGCATGTATATCCTCAGCACGCTTCGCCTTTGGTAAGTTTTTATAGATCTATAGATCTATAGAAATGGTAAAACTGTTACTTTGAATTATTTTTTTTTTTACAATATGTAAATTTATTTTGAAGTATGTGATTTGCTAGAATCACAAAACTGTGTATGATTAAACTAGTCACATTTTATGCCACCTCACATGACTTTTGAATGCAACTGCTACTGTTGCTGAAATTGTATCGCTTTTCCAGTTTTTAAATTTTGTGTCTGGTATTATAATACCGAGTAACTTAAGATATCAGATTCAAAGACAAAAGTTTAAACCAACACATTGATCGATGACTGATAAGTAAGGGAATTTAAAACTCTTGTTTGATAAAAACATTTGAAAGTCTGCAGTCGACTAGTCTAGGGTGTCGGAATCAGTTTGAATTTATATTGTTAACCCCTTTTCAGGCTGATGGCATGTATCTATATACAGCTGGTATGAAAACAGCTGAGCTGTCAGGGTATTTTGTGAAATATGCGGGAGGGGTGAGTATGGTAGCTTATTTGTGCCTGACGTCTAGTAAAATTACATATATCCGGTAGAAACTCTCAAGCAAGCACATATGGAATGCTCGACTCGGGGGCCATAATTCAGAGCAGCAGATTGTTGGAGTGGCTGGAAAGAACCCCATTGAACATGTCCACTCGCAGGGCCGTGTACTAGTAGATCGATCTGTGCTGTATAAGTACATTAATCCCAACCTAGTGGCTTTTGTAACGCAGGCACCGGATGCCACCCACAAGTGTGAGTTTCAAATACGATTCATGCTCTTTATTGGAACTCTTATAAAATTATTATTTTTCAGCTTTGCTTAACTTGTATCTGGTCGATGTGGTCTCTGGTTCAGTGATTTTCACAATGACGCATCGTAAGGTGCGCGCTCCTTTACACATTGTTCATTCTGAAAACTGGCTGGCCTACTCCTACTTTAACGAGAAAGTGCGCCGCACTGAGATAAGTGAGTTAAAACAAGTGAGAACGATTATAGTTGGGTGTCTCAACTATAAATACCCGGTTCTCAGTTTCACCTGGTTTTTGACACAATATAAATAATACCTACCTACTTTTAAGAGCAACAAATTTTTATTTTGTAGGTGTATGTTTGTATGAGAAGTGTTTCTATGGAGAAACTTGTAATTTTTTCATTCAACGCAACTCATTTTTGTCATTTTCGCGAACAAAAGTGGGCGTAACAGGCTGATTTTTGCAACACAGATGGACCTACCAATTAGTGCCTATAGAGGTAAAATAGTGGATGTCACAGAATTTCGCGGTTTGCGGGGCTGCGGAGGGAGGTAGCCGATTTTTAAAATAAACTTGTGCTGAACTGGTATCCCTAGAATCAGAATGTGCATTTAGTTTTTCTCTATCTATTATAGTTTCCAAAATTTAGGCGTTCATATGGACAGACGGATGGACAGACGCACATGGCAAGATGGACTCGGCTGTTGATTTTCATAAAGAATATATATAGTTTATAGGGTCAGAAAAGCTTCCTTGTCCCGTTACATACTTGACATTCGCACGAATTCAATATACCCTTTTTTAAAAGAACCGGGTATAAAAATGAAGTTACGCCACATATGTATAACCTTTTGGCGACTAGGGCTGTTTTTTGGAAATCGTCTATAGTACCGATTATTTCATAGAAATGAGTATATTTGAGTATGAGTATATTATTTGATTTTGTACCTCTGAGCCAAAATGTAAAAGTAAAAATATTTATAATTATTGTAAAATTAAATATACATATTTTTTAGATACTCGACTATGGCATACGAAATTTAAAATGTCAAATCTCTCATTTATTTTAGTTCTTTTTGTATATTATATATTTCAATGTTCTTTTCAGCTACCATTGAGCTGTATGAAGGTAAAGTACAAGCGAACAGCAGCGTCTTCAGTTCACTACAGGCGCCACCAATGCCTCTGGTAGAGCGTCAGTCGTATATAATACCTTCACTTGTCGAAGTATTGAGAGAGACGATTACAGAACGTGGCATCACCAATAAACATGTTTTAAGTGAGTCAGGTGACTACAATTATTAACTTATAGTTAATAACACACCTTTTTTCTTAGTTGGCACTGCTAGTGGTTCCATTGTTGAAATGCCGTGGCACTTGCTGGATCCCCGTCGGCCGATAGCTTCTACGACACAGGGTCGCGAGGAAGGTGCTGTTCCGTACATCCCCGAGTTGCCATTACCAACAGACAGCTATATTAACTACAATCAAACGATCGCCCGCCTTCGTAACATTTTTACCGCCCCCAGCGGTCTTGAGAGTACCTGCCTAGTCGTTGCTACTGGCTTAGGTAAGGTTTATGGGCATGTATGTGCTTAAAAAAATAAAACTACCTTTTTTTTCCCAGATTTGTTTGTAACGCGTGTAGCACCGTCGAAGACATTTGATTTGCTTAAAGAGGACTTCGACTATATTCTGATTTCGATTGTTCTAGTGGCCCTTACATCAGGGTCGTTGATTGTAAAGCATTTAGCTTCGCGAAAATTGCTAAAGCAAGCTTGGAAATAAACATGTAACTTGTGCTTTAGGAAAAAAACATATAGACCGGAAGGACGGAGGGAAGTAGAAATAAATCAGGCATCGAAAGCTGATAGGACCTCGAAATACCGGAGCTGTCTTATGCCTCACACTAACTGCAAACGATAAAAAAATTTTCTTTAAGCTAACACCTAGACAATTATAAACAAATAATTATATACCGTTGATATAATTGTAATTATAATTAACTGTTACGAGGGAACGTTATTATTGCGTTTTATTTGGTTAGTATTTTTTTTTATATCTACATCCGAGAAAATATATATAGGATGGATATAAAAAAATAAACAAAAAAAAGGGTGATGGGTGACAGTGGATATAAACATGTTTGTAATTACAAACAATAAAGATCATACCAAAAGGTGAGATTCTCTGTTAAAATTTTCCTTTTTATAGCGCTAGGAGAATTACAAGAAATATAAATAATCCACTATTTTTCATAGGAAAACGTAAGTCAGTTTAAGAATCGAAGTTTAAATTTATTAAACGGCTACGTTCTTAAAATATTTTCAAATCGATCCGAGCAATAGTTTAGTCACATCGCGTTCACCTTTTAGAAAGATATGGCAAAACAATGCTTCACAAAAAATCATAATCACAGAGGAGCCGAAATTTGGCACAATTTGTTAGGCAAAAAAATGTTTAAAATATAGTGTGATTTCACCTCTTCAGTCGCATGCTTATTTTGCATAAAAGAAAATCTTGAGCATCCATGAAATGGACTTTTTATACTCGGTTCTTAAAAAGAACAACAGACGAGTCGATTTAGCCATAGGCGTCTGTATGTCTGTCCGTATTTTGAACACTATAAAAGACTAATTGCATATTCCGATTTTTGTGATACCAGTTCAGCACAAGTCGGTTTTAAAAATTGACTACCACCCCCGCACAATTGTGGAATCCACAATTTTAACTCTAGAGGCACTAAATTTGGACAGCACATTTGTAAGGACCAAGCACACTTGTGTCCACGCAAATGACAAATATGTACATATGTGTTGCGCTCAGAAGTCACACACTTCTCATACACAAATACACCTACAACCACAAATTACGAAAATTTGTGGCGCCTAAAATTTCAATGCTATTATAATGTTTCAAAAAAACTGGTGGAAACTGAGAACCGGGTATTTATAGTCGAGACACTCGACTAGTATATTCGTTCTTAATTGTAATTGTATTCTTTAGTGGGACCGTTTTTAAAAGTGTCCTATTCAACACCGATTTTTATATCAGCTGATGCAGAAGTAAACAGCTGTTTTTATTACTTGTTATAACGATGGCAGTGCGTGTATTAGGTGCAAATCTATTTAAAACTAAATGGAATTTACTGAAACAAGTGTGTCAGTCTCCACATAGGAACAACGTTCCCATGGTAGGATCAATAAAATGGTTTCATTTATTTTGTCTTCATCAACTCGCGTACCTAATGTTTGCGTAACCTTTTAGGTGGCAGTGGCTCGGTTTGCAAGCGAAGTCACTATACAGGCTGCTCCGGCGGCAGTCCAGAAGCAAAAAGTCAGCAAAGCCATGCGGTCATATTTAGAAAGAGCAAACGAGCATGATGAGTTCATGAAGACGCAGCATTTGGAGTTCCAGGTCGGCAAACGCCATTTGGCCAATATGATGGGTGCGGATGCCGAGACCTTCACACAACAGGACATAAATGTACGTACATGTGTAAAAAAGGACAGTTCAGCGGATGAATAATGTTTCCCTCTTGCAGGAAGCGATATGCTATCTGTTTCCTTCGGGATTATACGACCCCAAAGCCCGGCCAGCAATGAAATCTCCAGAGGATGTCTTTCCTGCACGCAAGGCGGCAGAGTTTGATGAAACTGGCAGGCCTTTCCACAGCATGTTCTACACAGGCAAACCTAACTTTTTCCAGTTACTGCACGTAAGTTAGATGCAAGTTAACTGCATGTGAAAACATTTTTGGGGCTGTAAGTATAAAACACTTGACTTCTGTTATCTACAAAACCCTAAACAATGCATTTTTATACCATGTACCTTAAGGTATAAATGGCAGGAGACATCTCCGACCCCAGCATCAACAGCAGAGTCGAATAGCCATGTCCGCCCGTCCGTCTGCCTGTATGTATGTAGGAACCCCTAAGTCTCAGAGATGGTAAGAGCTAGAGGTGTAATTATTTTTACTTTGGTGTGTCATTATTGCAGGCATAGAAAGTTTATTTTTTTAATTTTTGCCACGTCCCATTCCGCCTTCAAAATTTGCATAAAACTTCATTTTCTTCGACACATTTGTTCATAACTTGAACAAAATAAGAACTAGACATATTTATTTTTGCATTTTATCCGTTTAACTATTACGCATATATTGTCATTCTTGTTTTTTTTTTCCCCGCCCCTTTCCGCCCTCATGTTTACAAAAATAGATATCTTCGAAATGGTAAAAGCTAGGCATAATTTACAGTCCGTTAAGTCCACTGATAGTCAAACACGTACATGCAAAATTATGTACGGATCGGACACGGCATGCCGCACATGCTGGGGTGACGTCATCCGTCTCTTCTTTGACTTCAACTCGGTCGCACGTGTATACATACAGATACAGAAGTGTGTGGTTGTACGAACAATACATACAGAAGTGCATGTAAAAAAAAAATTTTAAAACAAAAACAAGTAAGAACGATTATAGTTGAGTGTCTCGACTATAAATAACCGGTTCTCAGATTCACCTGATTTTTGACACAATATAATATCTACCTAATTTTGGGAGGTAATGTCGAGAAATATCCTGTTTTTTCAATATTCTTGGGTTAAATAATTAGTGATTTTGGTTTCCAAAAGTAGAATATTATTCCTTAGTATTTTCTTACAAAATGGCCCTATTTCTATAGAAGTTATTTATTTGTTTTTAGATTTAACCGTTGATGTTGGCTCCACAAACATCGATACATATTATAGAAGTGTCATAAAATAACTATTATAATATGGAAAAAATATAGCCAAACTTTTTTTTAAATTAGTAAAAAGATTTAATTGTAGCATAGTCTGTTTTTGGTAACAATTAGGATATTGCGGAAGAAACTAATAAGCTGGCTGATCTGGAGGAGCGTATGTTGCGACGCGGGAACAAAGCTGATGAAAACCAAAAACTGTAAATTATGTGTCCCTTTTTTTAATATATATTAAATATTTTTTTTTTTAAATCTAGGGAAATATCCGGATTTCAGCTATTGCCAAAGGATCAGTTGGAACTTGTTCTGGTAGAAAGAATTGTAGGCATTGAGTATTCAAACTTTAGAAACGCCATGGATCGCCTGATCTCGTCGCCTTATTCCTACAAGTGCAAAGAGTTCATTGGGCGCTTTCTTAAGCCGTTGATGGATCAGTCTAAGAAGCTGGATGTACCAAAGCCGAAGGTCGATGAAAAGGGTCGCCAGTATATAACTACTTACGAATGCCTACGAAAATCGGCTAGAGCCGACGTTACTGTGCGTCTACCGGGCACAGGAAATATCAGCATCAACGGCAAGGACATTTCATATTTTAAGGAGGAAAACTGCAAAGAACAGGTGAGTTATCACACGCAGTTATACATAACAACCACTTTTACGTATGTATAGGCCTGAAGAACTTTCTGTAACTGTATACTACATTTGCATCAGAATGGTACCCTCAAACAATATCCTCTAAAAAAAGTAAAAAACAAGTAGAAACCCTGTAGTCGAGATTCCTCGACAACGAGATACCATGTACCTCTCTTGCCGTTGCCGTGGGAAGGGGTGGGTAAAACTTTAATTGGTCATATCTTCTATATTTATCGTCCGATCTGAACGTAATTTTGCATGCACGTGTTAAACGATCAGCAGACTTAGCAGACTTAAAATTAAGTCTCTATTAAGTCTCTATCGAAATACGAGGGAGGAAAGGGGCGTGGCAAAAATCTGGAAATGGCATTATGGCATTAATAGTTAAACGGTCCTAATGCAAAAAGAAACAGGTCTTTAGCTTTTATTTTGTCCAAGTTATCGAAGAAAATACAGTTTTATGCCATTGCGGATGAAAAGAGTATCTATGGAGAAGCTTGTGGGCGCAACACTTTTATGTCATTTGCGCGGACGGAAGTAAGCGTTCATATATGTATATATATATATTTAATGAGGTCGGAAAGCTTCCTTCTCCCTTTTACATACATTCGTACAAATTAATATACCCTAGTTTTAATACCCGGTTCTTTTAAAAACAATTAAGTGTAAATAGAATTCGTGCGAATGTCACATATATAAAAGGGACAAAGAAGCTTTTCTGACCATATAAACTATATATATTCTTGATCAGCATCAACAGCCGAGTCCATCTAGCCATGTCCGAACGTCCGTCTGTTTGTCCGTCTGTCCGTATGAACGCCTAGATTTTGGAAACTATAATAGATAGAGAAAAATAAATTGCACATTCTAATTTTAGGGATACCAGTTCACCACAAGTTTATTTTAAAAATCAGCTACCTCCCTCCGCAGCCCCGCAAACCGCGAAATTCTGTGACATCATTGGTAGGGCCAATATCTATCTGTGTTGCGAAAATCAGCCGGTCACGCCAACTTTTGTTCGCGAAAGTGACAAAAATGAGTTGCTATGAATGTAAAAATGAAAAGTTTCTCCATAGAAACAGTTCTCATACACATACACACCTACAAAATAAATTTCCAAAATTTTTTGCTCCCAAAAGTAGGTAGGTATACCTTGTGTCAAAAAACAGGAAAACTTGAGAACCGGGTATTTATAGTCGAGACTATAAATACTATAATCGTTCTTACTTGTTTTTTTAAACCAGGTATAAACAAGTTAGTAAAATAAATATAACAGAGGGTATATACAATACAATCAAATTACCAAATTCTTTATTACAAATACATATCGGCTTTAAATGTAATATTATGTGAACAATTTTACAACAACGCCAAACGACAAAGACACAGCCTAAAACTAGCCACAAATCAATCCTATTAATTGCTCATATCTATTTTATTTAACCGATATTTATGTATGTTTAATATTTGACGGTTGAATTTGGTCTTATAGTGGAGTAAATTGCTTTATAACGTATATGTAGGACGCTAGGTTCATCAATATTTAAAATTCATTTGACTACAGCATGCTTCCATAATATCCAAAAATTTGCAAACCCTATCCTAAACAGAATTATTCCAAAAAATGTTGCTAAGTGCTATATCTATTTGCGCAAACTGTGCTTTTGCTGATTGGATATCACAATTAGTAGCTTGTCAATTACCTTGCTCGCTTGTTGCTGCTGTGAGATGAGTGCCTGCTTCAGCTCTTGAATCTCCTGAGTCAGAAATTCAATCCTATCTGCATTGTCATCAATTTTAGTAGTCAAAGTATTAAACTGGCCAGCATCGGGGTCTGCATCAGGTAGCACATAGCCAGTGGAGGTACAACTATTATTGTTGTTATATTTGTTTTTGTAAGTTAGATAATTTTCGGGGGAATTTTTTGAGGAGACTGTATGTCCAAAGTGCTTTCGTAGTTTTCCCACCTCGTAAGCTTTCATAAGAATTTCTCTAGGCAGACGTTTTTCACTAGGATTCAAAGGTTTTACACATAAAACTACCCTGTATGCTTGCGGGGAAACCAGAGCCGTATAGTGTAATAAATTCCTTAGCCATGTTGGCAAATAGCCATTAAATAGAGCCGATTCTATGTAGCTAATTAGCTTGGTCTGACGTACTAGTTTGGATAGGCCAGCTGTCTTTTTTAATCCTTGTATATCGTGAACTGCAATGCCAACTAAAAGATTCATTAGTATAATGGTTACAAAGAGTAAAAAAAGCACGAATGTGATTTGTGCACTGACCTCTAGCAAAAACGGAGGGTCTTTGCCATCTGGGTCGTTTATAAGCAGCGATAAATCTTGTTCGCCAATCATCATTACAAGCACAGTAATAAAACCCATGAAAGGATTTGCAAAAGAAGAAGATGAGGGAAAAATTACGCAAAAGCTTATTGTAAATCCAATTAGCATGCAGGAATATGCCATGAATAGCTTAGCAAATTCTCCTTGTACTCTCGTGTACATTGCTACATAGACGTCGAAGACCGGCAGCTGGCCTATCATTAACATCAAATTTGTCCAACCAAGAAGTACTGCAAAGGCGCCAATGTGATTTTGAAAGGTGTAGGTCTGTTTGGTGTAGATATAAGATATAACAAAAACACTAGTGATCACGAACCACTCCATGATGTTCTCCACCTGTGTTACATAGTGTTTAAATGAAGAATAGCCAGTGATGCCGTAGAGCTTACGGAAAATCTCGACTATGGTAATTGCAACAAGCACCCACCACTGCATTTCCATAACAAAGGGGTTGTTCCGCAACATGTCCCCAAGAATAGATTGTTTTTGGCACAGCTCTTGGGCCTGGATGGTCGTATTGTCGTCCTTGCTCCCATTGTAGCAATTATGCGCCAGAGCTGTTAGCACATAGAGCGTGAGAAAGAGCACGAAGCTAAAGCAAAAAATGAGTCGCCCAATGTAGTACTTTCTGATTTTTCCCCACTTGATGTACAGAAACGATGAACACAGCGGATGTTCTAAAATTTCTTTTTGTCCTTCGTCGACAAATGTGTTCAGATAACTGATCTCGCGAGGATGGCAATGCTGCAACAGCTGACGAAAGTCGAGTTCCAACTCTACTTCCCGGTTTACGGGATCCTTGGGGCGAAAAAAATCCAAACATATACACACATGTATACAAAAATTACTAATTCTTACCTGGGAGTGGTGCAAAGTAATAGCAGCATCTAGTTTCTGCCGGATCATAGCCACTGAAGCTGGTGTTTTTCGGGTGATCACATTTAGAGCGGAGGTGCCTTTTTTCGACTTCGTGGTCACGTCGGCCCCATGAAATATAAGCATTTCCACACACTGTACTAAACCGTCTAGGGCAGCGAGGTGCAATGCTGTAAAACCATACGTATCTTTGTGATTCACATTGGCACCCCATTGAATAAGGGTCTCCATAATATCGAAGGCATTTTCCGATTTTCCCACCGCTGCATGGAGAGGAGTGCGGTGATCAAAGTCCTCGGCATTGGCGTCTGCATTTCCATTTCTTAATAGCGATTCAACGCATTCCAGGCTGGAGGTTCTTGCTGCCAAGTGAAGGGGTGTAAAACCCCGATGATTTTTCAACTTAGCATCGGCTCCTTTGGCCAACAAAAGTTCTACACACTCAACATTTCCCTCATCCGCTGCCAAATGGAGAGCTGTGGATTCTTTTTCGCGGATACAAATTCTCACATTGGCATCTGCGTTGGGGGCATTTAACAAAGCTTCAAGGCATTGTACATTTCCCAGATCCGCGGCTAGGTGGATGGAATTAGTACCATTTGGTTTAAGAGAGTTAACATCGGCACCCTCGCTTATAAAAATCTGCAGGCACTCCAATGCATTTGATCTAACGGCGCAATGGAGCAGGCTCTCCTCGCAGTTAGGCTTATTAGTGTCTTTGGTTATATTCGCTCCGTTATGAATCAGAAATTTGGCAGCATCTGCCGCATTTCCAAAGGCTGCACAATGCAATGGCGTGTAACACTTGGGTTGAAGGTTGACGTTTAGGCCCTTGGCGATTAGCACTTCCAAAGTGGCCAAGCAGCCACTGAAGGCACTCAAATGCAATGCCGATATACCATTCTGATCGCAAAAGTAAAGATCAGCGCCAGCCTCCAATAAACTTTCGATCAGATCCCAACGTTTAAGGTAGGATGCCCACAGGTAGCAAAGATTTTTCTCAAGCTGAGAAGCAGACTCGAAATGTGTGGGGATTCCATCTGCAACCATGTTACCTTGTTCTATGTCCTCAAAAAGACGTACACGTCCTGCAGCGCTCTTCATTTGATCGATCAGGCTTATTCGCAGGGTGTCGTTACATATCTGCACGCTTAACTCGCTAGTTGGCTCTTCAAAGCTGTCGTACATGCTCGGTGCACTCTCAGCCGGCGGCGATGGTCCACACTCCATGTATTCAAATTCTCCAACGGTCGGATACTGTGCTTCAATCATGGCGTCAGTGTTGTTTCTCCATCGTACCATCAAGTTCGGTGGAATTGATTTGAAGCTACCATGACAGTACGAATTAAAGTTAGTTAGTTTGTGGTAGAAGGGATCTCAGCAAATGCAAAAAAATTGTTTGAATGTCCCTAGAAACTGTAATTGTTTATGTTATATAATTTTTATTTATTTTTTTTCGGTTTTTTAATGTCGCCTCTAAATGGTGTTGAAATTTAAAAACATTTTATCATGCAGTTGTTAATTTTGAATTCGATAAAAAAATTTCTAAAAATCGCTTAAATTTTACAGGCTTTATTAAGAGTTGAGAATTCGCCACAAACTTAGCTAATGGTATTACATTTTGTTCTCTCATTTCAAAGTATTATAATGTAGACCAAGGGTGTATGAATACATTTTTTGCTACAAAGTTGGCTGTTTGTGTTAAGCGGTCTTTCGTGGTTCTTTTGCACTTGTATAACTGCGAGCATACATGGTATACCGCTTTCGCTTAGTATTTAAACTGAGTAGGAACAGACGGGCTCAATACGTACATCGTTTGCAACCATATCCACGGATGATGCCAATTCGCAAGTGAGCCGTTTTCAATTTCTAGTTTCATTTCCGAAAATCATGGGAGAGTCCGGCACGACAGTCGATTGACTGACGAGCTTATTGGCCCAGCAACAAAAAACAAGCTACGGATCGGATCATATTAGTCTTGGATTCAGACGAAATAAAACGAAACGGGAGATGGTTCACAATAGAGGCCTTTTGTGAAGGCTTTGACAATCGAATCTAACGGGCGGAAAATGCAAATATGTTGTGTGAAAAACGAGAATTTTTCACTTCCGTTTTGCTGTTATTGTTGCGATTATTTGGCCGTTCGTTGTTAGACGCCGATCATTTAAACGTTTAGCTTTAGCCCGTTTTTCTGAGCCAACTACCAACGCGTCCGTCTGCTTTGTTGTTTCCACACCGACTAAGCTTTATAAAAAAACGTAAGCTTTGGTTCAGTCGTCGATTAATATTGAACGAGATGTAAACTGGAGAGCGAGAGACCCTTGCAGAGAAGATACAAGAGCGATACTAGAGAGGGGCATATTAATTGAATTCGGTTGGATTGGGAGCGATAATTTACTCAAATCTTGAATTCAAATGTTTTTTTTTTACGAGATTTCAAACATATAAAAATTGTATGAATAAAATGAAGAAGGATAAGTTTTCAAACTTTATCATTTGTGTCATCGGTATCTTCTCCAAAAATGTTGGTTTTTTATTAATCAAATTATTCAATTTTGTATTATTACTTCTCAAGAGTAAAAGATAAAAACCGACACGATTGAAATTTGCTATCGTAGTGATAAATTCAACCACATTTCCTGTAAAAAATGTACATACAAATGTACATCTTTAAAATGATTATTATTATTCCATATGTTTTGTTCATTGTTTTGCTTAAATTGGACAACTTTATCAATTGTAAACTTTAAAATTTTAAGCTTTGCCAATAGAGGGAATTGAAGTATACACCACCCCTTGGTACTGGGAAACAGTGTGTACGCTTTTGAATTTCTTCTATTCAATTTAAGGAACGTTTTGCTTGCATCATAAAAAGTTTATTTCACCAATAACCGAATTTAACCACAAAAAAACCGGACGGCTGATGAAAATAAGCAGTAAATTGTAAAAGTAATACCTTCTAATAATTTTTGGAACTATGAACAGAGATAAAATATACAATTTTTTGTATTAATATTTTAATTTTTAATTTTTGTCTTGGTTGAATTAATCAATAAAGAATAAAATAATTATCCAATTTATTTATTAAATTTATTTGTATGGCTAAACAAAAGTTTGTTGCTTAAATTGTGAAAATGTTCCATGGTATTGGATTTTTTTTGTGTATTTTAAAGAAATTGTATTGTACCCAGGTAATTTTGCAATTGAAACTGCCGGATTGACAACTTCGACTGGTACGTACCGGTTATGTGCATTATTTTCCGTGAGTGGCTGTTCCACTTCGGTCTTCGTAACGACGCTGATCGAACGTGTCATGCGACGTGGTTTTGTGCTGCCCTCCTTATAGCCGAGATTCTCCATGACTACGTCGAAGGCTGTTGTTGATGGTGTCTACTCTTTATGGTTTCAAAAATTCTGAAACAAATACAAATTCCTTATTTTTATTTAGAACCAAAGAATATAACCGACTTTCATATATTTAAAGTCTGCAAAGATAAGTAAAAGTAAAAGGAATATTTATAGGAGCATGTTGTAGGGATTTTAAATGGCCTAGATTTGCATGTCATATACAATGTACTTTAATGTGTTTTGTACAGCTCCCAAACGATCTGAGGGTATTTTCTGAACTGTCCAGTTAAAATGATTCTACGGCTTTTTGCCTCCGTTGATTGCGGCACATGCGGCTGAAATTATCTAAGCGCCATCCGTTTCGCGCAGCGATAAGCGGTTCACATCATTATGATCATACTTGTGCTTAATATTTATCAACACAAAGATTTCTGAAGATTTATCTCTAAAATATAATCTTTCAAGTTTGGAAAGATAATCTACGTTTATCTTTCAACAGCATTCATAGCTTGATAAGATTAGCCAACATAATTTAAATATGTACATACTTATCACAAGTTGCTGACTTAAAAGTGTTTTTTTTTAGTCAGATATGTAATTTTCCTAAATTTTATTAGGTAATAAGTACAATTGATGAAAGTATAAAAACATACATATGGTTTATTATTGGGACGTTGTAATCACTAATTACTATCACTATACTCAGTTTATAGTACTCACAAAGGTGCTGGACTGAAGATCTGAGTATTAGACGAAGCGTTAAGCTTGTTTATGTTATTTATAATTGACGAATTTCAAGAATTACATGTTTAAGAAAATATAAATAAATTATAAAGGTTAACAAATATTGAAATGTGGGGATACGACTACTTAAGCAGTTAGTATTTAATAAATAACGGCACAGACTCTACTTAAAATTAAGCTAGCCGCTAAGTTGTACCCGCAAATAAATCATTTAATGTGCGTAGTTGGCAAAAACCAGTTTTGTGTCAATTTCGGTTGTTTGTTGATTGCTGACTGCGAGGTTCAAAGATCGCTAATAGAGTGATTAAATATTAGATTAAAACGCCCACGTGTGATTACTATTTAGTGTCGTGCCAAATTTACCACAATATTTAAAAATATCTTTTCGCAGCATAAATTTTTGCAGGTACGAAATGAAAACTTGAGAGAGCCGTTGGCAATGTAAGATACAACAACTTTTGATTGCCGCCGTTCAGGATCGTCGCCAGACGTTCATTTGCTTTCTCGACATTTGTTTGCTTTGCGTTGATTCAATTATGATTGACATCAATTTCCAACTTTTCTTCGCTTATGTTGCTATCTTACGATGGAGCTGTGTCAAATGGAATAAAAGGGGATTATTATATGAGTAAACGCAATGGGTTGAGTATGACTTTTGTGAAGCTTTCGTAATGCCCTTGAACCTGAAGCGTGTGCCGATCGCGCTCTAGTCTCACAATACTAAATACAATCTTCTACTGCTCGCCTGTTTCTATGGTTAAGATTATGGGTGCGATTTGCGCCGGGGTAAATCATAGTTGTCTGATTTTTGCAACATAAATACAAATTAAAAAAGAAAAACAACAGGGTGTATTGAATTACTTAATAAAATTCAGGAAAATTTTGTATCAGGTAGAAGGAATGGTCTGCGACAGCACAAAGTATAGCCAAGTTGATTTAGCCATGCCCGTATGTCTGTATAAGCGCCTAAATCTTGTAGATTATAATAGAAAAAAAATAATTGCATATTCTGATTCTGGGGATATCAAGTTTGTTTTAGAAATCGGCTACTTCTTCCTGCTCACTCATTATCGTCGAAATTTTGTGCCGTCTCCCATATCATTTTAGAAACAGTAAATTTGAGTTCGATGTTGGCAGAAAATGATGTATGTACTTGTGTTACACACACTCCGAATATCTTTTACGCAAAAACTACCAAGTTTTGGTAGTTTTTATTAGTATAGCCAATTATTAGTATAGCCAATTTCTATCTATACCAACAAAATTAAGGTAGTGTTTTATTTTAATCGGCTACCTCTCCTCGCTTATCCATAAACCACGTTCTTATACTAGAGACTACTAATTTGGATTTAATATTGGTAGAGCTATTATTTTCGCATTGGTACTCTGCGCTCGTGGCGAATATGTGTTGCACATACAATTTACTCTATAGAGAAGCAAACTACGAATATTTCTTACGTCTATCAATTTAATGCTACAACTAGCATATTTAGATCGTTCTTACTTGTTTTAGCATTTCAATTGTTGACGCCACAAAATTTTGCGGTCACGGGAGAGTGGTTGCACATTTTGGATTTTCTTTATCTATGGCTTTTCCCAAATTCCTTGGTAAAAGCTTTATTTACCGAGCATTGCTACATTTTAATTTAAAAAGTATACATACGTATGCTAGAAAATTTATATTTACGTTTAAACTTTTCCTATTTTCGATTATGAATTAAAATAAAGTACTGTTCAAGTTCAAGGAGACTTTCTGCAATAGGTATCACTACTATAACATTTGTAAATTTTTATGTTTCAGAGGATGTTATTTTCGATACGATATTTATGGCCAATACCAGTGCACCTTTTTTACGATTTGTTAATGCATTTTTATTTTTGATTCATTCTTTTATTCGTAATATTTGAAGGAATCTTACAGAAATATATTTTTTTATCTGTTATCCGAGAATTGAGAAGCGCGCTCAACGACGAGAGATCGACTGATAAAAAGAACTACGTCGAAATGATAAATAATATAAGTGCGCAAAACTAAATTGCGCGAACGAGCAAGAACGAATTCGATGTACACATGTATATCCCCATACTCAGTTTTGAATTGAGTCGAGAGCGACATCTTCCAGCCTTTTCTCGGTTACTTGTAGTCCGTCAGTCTTGTGTCAAACTATAAAATCAATTAAAATCATAATAAAACGTTCCCCGAAAATGTACACGTGTTTAAGTACGGATGCAATAAATGCCGGTAGGAATATATTCATTAACTCCTCCTACCATTCATTCTAAGCAATCCAGGCGTTACAACAAGAAAGAACTCATATGTTTTAAGTTGGGTAGGTCAAATTTACGGGGAACCAGTTTTCGGGTTGATACTCGTATGCCAATTTTGTACACCTAATTTGCCATTTGCTATTGGAAACCTTATTATCCCCCCCATAGCATTCATTGTCGGGTTCGTTGTGTATTCCAAAAATTGTGTTGGAGTTACATATATGTGTTGAAGCCTGTTATAATATTTATTATCATTGTTAGTGTAGCATGAAGTCTGGTAATTTTTTTGAACAAATCAAATTAATTATTTTTTTTACCCCTTTGGCCTGAAACATTTGGATGATTAATTGTTATTGTCAAATTGGCATATCCAAATGTACATTACCTTGCTTTTAACATTTTCGCATTGTCCCTTGAATAACTATGAAATATCATTTGGTTATTTTGTTCTCACCGTTATTATACCATGTACCTTAAGGTACAAATGGTATATTAACTTTGTGCAAATGTATGTAACAGCCAGAAGGAGACATCTCCGACCCCATAAAGTATATATATTCTTGATCAGCATTAACAGCCGAGTCGATATAGCCATGTCCGTCTGTCCGTCCGTCCGTCTGTCTGTATGTATGAACACCTCGTTCTCGGAGATGGTAAGAGCTAGAGGTCTAGTTCTTTTTGCTTTTGGTGTGTTATTATTGCAGGCAGATCAAGTTTATTTCAAATTTTTGCCACGCCCCTTTCCGCCTTCGTAATTTGCATAAAACTGAATGTTCCTCGACACATTAGCCCATAACTTCCACAAAATAAGAGGTAGAGACTTATTTCTTTTTGCATTATGTTCGTTTAGCAATAACGCAGATAATGGTAATATTGTATTTTTGCCACGCCCCTTTCCGCCCTCGTATTTGCAAAAAAATCGATATCTTCGAAATGGTAAAAGCTAGAGGCATAATTTTCAGTCTAATAGGTCCACTGATCGTCAAACACGTACGTGCAAAATTACGTATGGATCGGACAATAAATATAGAAGATATGGCCAATTAAATTTTTCCCAAAAAAAAATAAAATCAAAGAAATGGTTCATAAAGAAAAAAGGTATATGGTATCTCGTTGTCGAGAAATCTCGACTACAGCGTTCCTACTTGTTTACTTTTTGTTCTAACGTTATTTATCCTGACCAAGAGGCGACGGCGTTTAATATTCCGCTCGAATAGAGAGGATAGATTCGAGAGCGTTAAGAAGTTTAGTATTAAAGATTTCATATTATCGTTTTTTAAATAAAAATTAGTTTTCACATAGCACGAAATTATAAATTCAGGATGTAGTTTGTTGGTTTTTTTATGGAAAAGATTGTTCATTTATACACATTTACAATCCCAAACTTAGATATGAGAGGTAAAGTGAACTACTTATACACAGTGAGTCACAGCTTATTTATGCAATATAATTTTATGGTTTTGAAGACGAATATCTCAAAAACCAAATTACCTAGAGCCATAATATTTTGTGGCTTATTAAATATTTATTAAATACTAATTGCTGTTAAAAATCACAAAAGTAGCCCCTGAAAACCTGAAAAAGGTAAAAAATATCCGACTTAGGAAAAAGAGAATAAGAAGTGTGTTATAGACAAAAATGGCGGTTTTATAACTTAGTTTCAATTGTATAACCAAGGTTTTACTGTTATAACAATAGGGGAAGGCGGGGTAGGCCGGACATAGTTTTAATTTCGGCCAAAAAGTCACTTAAAAGTAATTTTTTCTGAAAATTTAAAAACGTGGAGTTGTAGTGAGAATCACAACCTTTTTTTTAATAACATTTTTTTTTTCAATTTACCAAAATGTAAAAGTTATAGCAATTGGCGCAAAAAACGTGATTTTGCGATGTTGAAAAAAGGCGGGGACAAATGGACAATGGTGTGTAAATCGATTATAACATGAAAGTTAATGATGAAAAACTTTTATTTATGAATGGAAATGTAGTAAAAAAAGATAAACAATAACAAAAAAAGGAATTGGCTTAAGAAATTATACCGAATAGCAGTGGATGCAGTTGTAAGTGTTCGGGTCTTCTTTGGGATAGTACCGCGTGCTCACCCGTGCACGAAACTATCAGAAAATATCGAAATACTGTTGTTTTGTTGAAATTCTGCACTAAAAATCACTTATACACGTAAAATATATGAAGTTTGCGTGTTAAATGTCGAAAACTTATCAGGGGTCCATGCCTCCCCGAAAGCTCATATTTTCAAAATAGCGGTAAATAATGGAAATAATAGTGTGTCGAAGGGCTAAAGGCTCCACTAATATTATAAACATATTTACCTGGATGTATTTATTGACAAAAGTGGAAAAAATCAACCGTAGAGGTAAAAAAAAATTCCGTGATATGAAATTTCGGTTTGTTGTCGCGGAGAGGTAACATCACGTGTTCACAACTCAAGTGCTTATTATAAAGTGAGCTTAGTATGAGACGAGCCGATTGCAGTTTGTTGCAGCTTTCAACCTGTCCTAGGGAAAAAAATATCGCCCTTGTCCATGCTCCCCCTGTCGTCGGTTGTACCCCACCTTCCCCTACGCAATCATTTAATACGTTAATTTTGGGACAATTGAACATATATAATTCTTTTTTAATCAATAAAAAAATGGTAATTATAACATTTTTACCTATCGAATGGTCGGTATTGGATTCGCCACAGTCCAAATCAACATTATACGTTTTTTTTTTTTTCATAAAAATGGTAACCATAATAAATGCAAACCCCTTTGCCCCCAACAAATTTTTTTTGGATCCAGATAATTTATTTATAGCCCAAAAAATAAGCCTAAAGCAAACCATTTGAGGCCAACTGTTAAAGTTGTATTGGTAGTGGTATTTGTCTGTATGTCATCCTTGATAGAATCCAGTACCGATTTTGAAGGAAAATTTTCTCCAAAGAGCCAGATTTTGAAGAAATATGACACGAAACACCTTCCCAAGACATCAACATCATAGAAACGCAGTAGTCGAGATTTCTCGGCAACGCGATACCATGTACCTCTTTTCTTTATCAACCATTTTTTAAATAATTCTTCAAATTTTTTGTTTTTTAACAATCAGCACACAAACATACACTTCTGTATGTATTGTGCATACATACACACACTTCTGTATTCAAGCTAGACAGATTACATGAATAGACCCCAATTCAAATTAGGAAAGGGACAACAGCTGAAAATGAAATTGTAACAATGGAACAATACGATCAAACCAGTTGAAGCACAAAATTCTCAAACTGATTATGAAGAGATAGAGTCTGAATACACCGACATTATAGAAGCAGCAGATCAAACTTATTAATATGACTACACAGTCTTTAAGAGAAAAGAATTATCAACCATTGTTTTTATATTATGTTCTTTGTTTTTATGTTCTTTAAAAAAAGAATAAGGGTATATTGGATTCGTGGGAATGTCAAACATGTAACAGGGACAAGGAAGCTTTTCCGATCCTATAAAGTATATATATACTTGATCAGCATCAACAGCCGAGTCCATCTAGCCATGTCCGTCCGTCTGTTCGTATGGACACCTAGATTTTGGAAACTATAATAGATAGAGAAAAACTAATTGCACATTCCAATTCTAGGGATACCAGTTCAGCACAAGTTTATTAAAAATCGGCTACCTCCCTCCACAGCCACGCAGACTGCGAAATTCTGTGGTATCCACAATCTTAGCTCTATAGGCACTAATTTTGAATAGTACATTGGTAGGGCCATTATCTATATGTGTTGCGAAAATCAGCCGGTTACGCCCACTTTTATTCGCGAAAATGACAAAAATGAGTTGCGTTGAATGAAAAAAATCCAATTTCTCCAGAGAAACACTTCTCATACAAACACACACCTACAAGGCAGATGAAGTTTCTTTAAAATTTTTTCATATTGGACAAAATAAGAGCTAGGGATATATTTCTTTTTGCAGTATGTTTAGATATTACGCAGATTATGTCAATTCCGGATTTTCGCCACGCCCCTTTCCGCCCTCTAAAATTACGTCCAGATCGAACCTGTATATGGTTCTCGTACAGTGGCGTGCAAGTCTGAGTACATGTTTGCAACTACTAACTTTTGGGATCGCATAAAAAAGTTATTAGTAGAGTAAATTATCCAACATTTTTTGTGTTTATTCTTTGAATATTTATTAACAAAATCTTATACAAAATATAACAAAAAAAACTAACGGGTCTGATTAAGAAATAAAAAACAAAAAAAACTCGCATGTACTCAGTTATGCTCATTTTGAACACTTTTCTACAAACTCTTATTTTTTAATACCTGGTCCAAAAATTACGCTATCTATGCGATCTGGCATACTTTCTACCAAATTTTAATGATTTCTTTGGGGATAGCTCTCCATTCCTGTTGGACTCGTTGAAACAACTCGTGCTGGTTTGCTGGTACCGATTTGTAGAGTCCCAATCGTCTTTTCACTATCGACCACAAATTTTCGATAGGATTGAGATCAGGACTCTGTGCTGGCCACACCATTGACCTGAAACGCTGTTCAGAATATCGAGGTAATCTTCCTTCTTCATAATTTCAAAAATTTTTTTAATTGGTCCGACGCTCCACCAAGTAAAACAGCTCCAGACCATGGCATTTCCTCCTCCATGTTTCACTTTTTCTTATACGTGGCGTCTCTGCAGCGACTCCTCAGGCTTCTTTCAACAATATTGCTTACCATCCGACTGGTAACGATTGAATTTTCATCAGACCATATAACTTTCTTCCAGTCGTCCAGATTCCAATTTTTATGCGCCCTCGCAAATTTTAATCGCGCTTTTATATGTTTGTCGGACAAGGCCGGTTTTTTTTTTTTTACTTCTGAGATGTGTCCAATGCGCCCAAGTGCTCGACACGCTGTCCACTGGATGACGGGCTTACCTATGGCTGCGGATGCATCCTTGGGTTTACAATTTCTCTCTTTTTTAATTTTTAAGACCCACCTATATGACAAACGTGCATATAGGGAGAGTGATATCACATTTCAACAAGATGGGGACCCAAAGCACACGTCCAAAATCGTTAAAAAATGTATTGCAAAACAGCGTTTCAGGTCAATGGTGTGATCAGACCCGTTAGTTTTTTTTTGTTTTATTTTGTATAAGATTTTGTTAATAAATATTCAAAGAATAAACACAAAAAATTTTGGATAATTTACTCTACTAATAACTTTTTTATGCGATCCCAAAGTCAGTAGTTGCAAACATGTACTCACACTTGCACGCCACTGTATATAGAAGATTTGCCAATTAAAGAATTACCCACCCCTTTCCACGGCAACGGCATGACGCTGCACATGGTGGGTGACGTCATCCGTCTCTTTTTTGACTTCGATCCGTCCACACGTGTATGCATACAGAGGTGTACAATAAGCAAGCATATACATACATAAGTGCTTGTATGTGTGCACATGCTGATTGTTTGGATGTCAACAAACAAAAATTAGATGAATTTGAAATAAAAAATATGTAACATATCTTGTCGAGAAATCTCGACTACAGCGCTTCTACTTCTTATATATTTTTTTTAACCAAATTTTTCCGATTTAAATGGGCTACCCTGTACATATATTCCTTGCTAGCATAAAAAACACAAGGTTGTGATTGCTGACATTTATGCCTATTTAAAGGGTAAAAGTTTATTGTTGAACAATGAAGGCATTACAAACCTAAAGAAGCGTTGTGCTGAGAGTTTATATTCAGATGACAACTATATTAGTAATAATAAAAATTTTTTACTAGCTAGTCGGGGACTCTACAGTCAAAGAATCAGGAAGTTACGATCACTTGCACCCCCCTAAAAGGCTGTGGCGAATCTCATATATCATCATTCCATCATTATTTAGTTGTAGTATCTAGTTACTAGTTATAGTATCTAGTTACTAGTTATAGTATTATTTAGTTATTTATCAAACATAAAACTTCTCCCTGGCTACATAACTCAAACATAAGGTATAACACTGATTACGGCTGGGAAATTCTTAATTGAATATGCATTTTTTCAGTTACTCTTCCCCCTGCAATTTAGCGAACTACTGGGCAAAGTCGATGTGGAAGCCAATGTAAAGGGTGGCGGGCCTTCCGGTCAAGCTGGAGCAATTCGTTGGGGCATTGCGATGAGTTTGCGCAGCTTTGTTGATCAAGAGATGATTGAGGCAATGCGTCTGTGTAAGTTTTACTTCTCAAATTTATTATGCATTATTGCTAATTGCAAATTATATTCAATGTTTGCAGCCGGTTTGTTGACACGTGACTATCGACGTCGAGAGCGCAAGAAGTTTGGTCAGGAAGGGGCACGCCGAAAGTACACATGGAAAAAACGTTAAATCTAAATCTTCAAAATATTGAATATCGGCAATTTAAGGTTAAATAAATTTAATAAATGTAAAGGCCAATGTGTGCTTGTGACAATTTGTTTACATTTGGTCGAGAGGTCTTAAACCTAGGAGTCGCATTCCTTGTTGGATGGTGCGTTTGCTAGCGTGGAAGAGAAGTAGTCTCTGAGATTGCTTGAGTTTGCAATTTTCCTGCTTCACTGGCAACCGTTTTAGCGCTCTGCTGGTGGCGTTGCTGAATAATAGAAAATATTAAAACGATTAATTAGGTGTCATGAATTGTCTTTCAATCAAGAGCCCTGAGTACAAAAACAAGAATCATTATTGCAGCATTTTTTGTAAATTAAACTCCAGAATAAGAAAACGTGGTCTATGACTTCTTAAAAATTAAATTTAAGTCCCCTAATTTTTTTAATTTTTTATTTTCTTTTATATATCTTGAACTCAGAGAATGTTCACTTAAAAATGCCTTGTGTAAGTAAATAAACTTTTGTAAATGCTTATGCAGGTCGTTGATGGAATATGTATAGGATTTTATTCTGGTCATGACCAATTCGCGGTATCGGGAGCAGACTCCTTATATTGAAATATTTATTATATTATAGGTATATAAACAAATGAATTGTGACATTATCTCAGCGGCTCGGCGATTTTAGGTCGAATATGTCATGTCAATCTATTACAAAAAATATAAATATATAAAAAATTGTACTTTCAGATTTGGCGTGGATTTTTTCCCGTCAAATCACAAGATTCATATAAAATTATACCGCTAAAAAAGCCGAAACAATATATACTTGAATGATCTTTATCTATCTGTTATACTTGAAGAGATACTTGACTATAGCTGTTTTCTTTTTAATTTTTTTCAAATTTAATGACGTTCTTATAATGCTCATACATAAAATGCAATAAACCAATTCATAGTATTTTTGCCATACTTACCACAACCCAAACAGATAATTAACTAGTACACAGGCTTCCAGCTGTTTCTTTGCCTGCCAGACACTCTGATCAAAACGAGCTAATTCAAACAATACATTCATAGCATCTACTGGCTCCTGTTTGAAGTGGTTCCAGTCAGGCTTAATGTTCTCTAGGTCTACATCTCCAAATTTATCTAGTAAGCTGTGTAATCGGGAGTGGGTATATTGAAGCTTAATACCAGTGTCTCCATTAACTTGAAGAGCTTGTTGCCAGCTAAACTCATGATCGCGCTGACGACGCTGTTTAAGAACATTTACGAGAACAGCCGAGACGCCTAGAATATCACATACGTTTTCATCATCAAAATGGAAATTCTTTCTAGTTGCTAGAAAAAAAAAATGTAATGAATAATAATTTGTTTGGTTTGTAGTTTTAACTAACTTTCACTAAGTTTCCGTTTTTCGCGCATTATTTGACGAGCTTCATCCAAAACATCTTTTAAGAAGATGGCTTTTCCCTGGCGTGTGCTCATTCCATGAATTCTACCAAATTTAACGTGCTGCAGCTGGTCTTGATTTAAATCTCCATTTAGCGTCAATGCTGTTTTGAAAAGAGCGTTGAAATGATCTGTTTGACTATTGTCAACCACATATAAAATACGAGAAAACTGAAAGCGATCCAGTCTTTCCAGAAGAGCAACTATGTCTCGGGCCAAATATAAAGTAGACCCATCGCTCTTGATCACTGGAATGCGTCTTCCGTCTACAACAATAACTTCACGGCCATCGGGGTCTCTGTGCAATAATCCACCGTGCCGCATACTTTCCAGAACTGCCTGGCATTGTTGCTGGGAGTACTGGGATTCCCATTCGTAGCTGTCAAAATGGACGCCAAGTCGGCTGTAGACTTTTGAAAGTTCTTCCAGGGTGTACTGACGGTACTGTTTCCACTTTTTGGTCATGGCTTCGTCTGCGCCAGCCTCCAAGGCTGAAAAAAGGGCCCGCGCATGCAGAGCCACATCTGGATCGCTCCTCGCTGCCTTATTAGCGGCAACATACGCCTTGTACATAGTCTCTATGGGCGATACCTCCATCTCCTTGTCGGCCACATTGTTTAGCTGCACTCCAAGCGCCAGCAGACCGAATTGAGTTCCCCAATCTCCGAGGTAATTTAGACGAGTGGTTCGATAGCCCAAGTGTTGGTGAATATTGGCCAAAACATTTCCGATAATAGTGGAGCGGAGGTGTCCTACGTGGAAGGGTTTGGCAATGTTTGGTGAGCTGTACTCCACAACAACATGTTCCTGACCCTGCATATAGGTGCTGGTTGCGGAGGGTCGCAGGAGATTTTCCACAAAAGCTTGTGGGTGCAGCTGAAATTCTAGCTTGGCTGCATTGCGTCCCGTACTGGGAATGACTCGCACTTTATCCACAAAGTTGGAGTCAAATGGGTGCTTTTGATCAGTCGTCACCGCTCTTATGATCTCTTGCTGTTGCGCAATCGCAGCGGGAAAAGTCCACTCCAGGGTTGGCCGCCACCCATTCTGGAGTTGACTTTTCGGGGGCAGCTCCAACGCATGGAACAGGTCATTAAGATGCGGAAGCTGGCGGACAGGAGAACTAATAATTCAAAATAATTGATTTTTAAACCAACCCACCTGCTGACAAATAGAGCGGCGTATACGGATCATATGGAAAATATTGACAGTGGTGGCAAAACAAGTCTTGCATTCGATATTTTTAAAGCAGCTGACGGCTTGGCGCCGTTTCCAGCACTGGATGTTATGAACCATTTTTTTTTTATTAAATGTTGCTTATGCTTTAGGAATAAGCACCGAAAATATCGTTTTTCCTATGTTTAAACCAATGTAATATAATTGATTCACAGAAACGACCACGCAAGTAATTTCGGCTCAACAATTTGAAATAACTCCCAATGCCAAAACAAATTTTAAACCATATTGAAATAATTATCAAGACAAGGAGATTTATTTAATACTTATCTTACTAATGGAAAACATAAATCTTTGTGTATTTTTCTGATGATCTAAAAAAGGATAAAAATATACGTCTCTGTGAAATAATTTATATAATTTTTTTCATCAGTTGGGTACATTTTTATTGTTACATTTAAAAATCCCATTTCGAAATCAGTTTTTTTTTTATATATTGACGACAATTTAAAAATTGTTGTTTGACAGCTGTTCATTTCTCTGAATTTAGCAATTCAATGCCTTCTTATGCTGATTGGTAACATATTTTATATTAATATTTAATTTGTTAATTTGTTTTTGTATTTGAATAAGTCCAATAAAAAACGTTATGGCCAATATTATACCACTGTAAACATATGATTGGTGGGGCTTATGGTGGAATTTCAATACCGGCTCTCTTTAGGTTCACAATTTACTTCCAGACCCTGCGCAACTCCAACGCCGACGCTTTGGTACACAACTGCTAAGTATCTCAGTCGTTTTCTTACCTTCGACAAATCGGGTTCAACTAATTTTAGTTAAAACCATAAGTAGCAGCAGGGTAAAGCGGAGCAGTATAATATGAGACTTTCTGTTTTGTACAAGTTTTCAGTCTTGAATGCTTGCACTCGTAAAAAAATCGCTTCTGTGACCACAAACTGACGCATAACCTTAATCGCAAATATACAGCTTAAAGGGGCCCCAGGGTAAAAGTATTGCATACCTCAAAACTGCGAAAATAAATACAATAAATATTAATTTGCTACGCTAACTTCTAAGTCTACTTAAATATCATTGTTCAATAAATATGTATAGCTGAATCAAAAAAATTTCATATTGGGAATTTATCATCCAAAGGTTAAATAGTCGAAGGCTTTCCGTTGCCCTTATAATTTTAATCGCATATGTGAGCGTGCATGAGATCATCACTGAAACAGTAAAAGAATAAAACAGTCCAGCGCCTTCTGGTATGCAATACAAGTGCTCACGTCCCCATTGTTTAATTCAATTTGGCTTATGTTTGAAAAGGCGAAAATACTTTTCTCGTAACGCAATTTTTAAAAAGTGAACAAAAGAGAAGGAAATCTGTGAGAAGACCAAAAGTGATAAAAAAAACTCAAAATCAATTTTGAAATTGGCTAAAAAATACTCCCGCATCGTGCACCTCTATCTTTCTGGATTTTATTTAACGAAACCAAAAGCATTTCCCTATGATTGGCTCATTCTGGAATCTGTGCAGAGCGTGCCCATCAATGCCGGTAGACAAGGTGAGCACTGTTAAACGAAAAATCCTAAGTAATACATAGAAATCCAGACTTTAAAACCAAAAGTTTTAAAAACATCCAAACCAATAGTTCACAGTAGACTACTGCATGAATGCATCAAAAACGACAAATGAATCACTCATTCTAGGTTGCGCACCCTTTTTTTATCACAGTATATTTGTTGTGCCATTTTCTTCCGGCCTATAGAGTATAAGGTACATTAAAGAAAGACTGCAGTATTTTTAAGAACACTACACTACTGTACAGACCTGTCATGCTACAAATGAGTAAATTCATGCAGAAGTCTAGTGCACTTAACCACTGGTCTCTTTGTTATTGTTAAATATTATGTACTACTGAATTTCAGACAAATGTTTAAAATTGGGTTTTGATTGGTAAAAATCAAACGTGCAATAAAAATATTAAATTAAACTTTGTATTTTTTTGCATATGGACATTTTAATTTGTATTCTGGCGAAATTTTTGACTATGTAGTCAGTTTATATAAAATAAAAAGGTCGTTAAAAAAACTGACGAGCAGAAAAATCAATACCGTATTGCATGTGGCTCAGCGAGCTCTGTAGCTTTTGCCGGCTGGGGTGCCTCCTGGTACATAACATATGTACATACATATGTACATATATCGATTCCGAGATACACGTCGGCAAGACTATTTTAGCTCGGATATGGTCGGGCTCATTTTTTAGTGTTGGTTTCCAATGACTGATGAAAACACCTGATTCATCGCCCTATTGCATAGGATACATGTTATTATTCAAATCGATTTCAGAATAAAATTCAGACATATACAAGTATATGAAAAAATAATATTTCTTGCTTGATAACTTCAAATTTGTAACTTGCATAAGCATGATTTTTGGATATTTTCGATCCCAGTATAGGAAATCATATAAAAAAACAATATCAGAGTGCGATTAATTTTGTTTTTATTTTAGCTGAAGCGGTCACAATGTATCCCTCCCATAGAGTTGAATTACTCAATAGTCAACGCGCATGTGCGGTTTAGAGCGACTTGCCAGCCGGCTTATGTATGAATTTTGTTGTTTTATCTCGACTGATTCAGCCATATAAAATCCTAGCTCAAATGGCATTACATCAGCAAAGAACTTTAATGCCTTTGTATCGGCACCCCAAACGTTCTTAAGAATTGATACGAAGATATTTACGATGGTACACCACTAAGTGTCTACATCATTGATTGTATGTCTCTCGCTTACCGTGTGCTCATTCCAAAGACTTAGTCACCTTTTATCGATCCGCCAATATAGCAGTCAGCTGGGCGTCGCCCTGTTATAGTTTTACTTACCGTGTGTCGCATTTGCAGTTCTGTTTTGTATTATTCACGCTCTATTAGTTTGGTGGCTTATGTCAGCTAGAGGTTTAGTATTAAAATTGTAGACGCCACAAAATTTCGCGGCTTATGGAAGAGCTGATGATTAAAAAACCAACTTAGTTGTTTATGCGTACGGGTATGCGGAGGGTAAAAATTGGCTACGCTAATAATATATCCAAATTTGGTTGTTCTAACGTAAGAGATATTTAAAATTTGTTCGTGCAAAGGGGTGGCCAAAATATATTTTCCCATTTGCGGGGGCATGGATTCTGCTTTTGACTGATTGATTTTGGCAACACGATTGTCTATATGTCTATATTCTACCAACATCGCATTCGAACATAGTGTTTCTATGAATAATGTAGCCAATTTTCAAAACAAACTTGTGCCTTATCCGAATTCCTTGATTCCCAGAATCAGAATATGCAATTATATTTGTCTATCTATTTGTCTAATTTCTTATCAGAACATAAGAGACTTACAAAGTAAGCTATCTAATCTTTTTATTAAAAGCTATACATTTGTATCCCAGGTAATTGTGTTTAGTAAAACTTGGTTGAAGTCGGATATACTTAACGCTTCACTCTTCCCAAGTAAGTACTCGATTTTCAGGCGTGATCGTCTGCAATAAAGAGAGGAGGAGTACTAATCGCTGTTGAATCCAAACTTTTTTCGGAACAGGCTACTCTGAATTCGGAGATATCGAATTTATATGTGCACAAATTATATTTCCTTAATTAAATATCTTCATAACTTGTTTGTATATCGCTCCTTCGTCTGGATTGCCAACTTAGTGGCTCCATTTGGCAGCGATTCAATCCGTATGCCACTGTCTGATACGGACCAATTGGTAGTTTTGGGAGATTTTAACTTGGCAGAGACTTCCTGGTCCACTTCAGATAATGTAACTTTTCTAAATCCTACTGTAAATCAGGACTTTATTGCGGGAATGTTTGACATGTAACAGTTAATTACATCCAGAAACTTTCTTCGGACCATGTACAAGAAAGACCGACCACAGCTTCTAAAACCCAATGCTAATATCGATTTTTTCCAAGCTCAGCTTGAGCAATGCAGTCCTGTGGCTGACGAAATGCGAAGAGCGGAGGAGATTGATTGCGCTATTGAACAGTTCCTGGGGTATAAAAGAGGTTGCGGAAGGTGGCACACACAGACAAAGGCAGAACGCAACAGCACCCATCCAGTTGCAGCTCAGGAAAGAGTAAATTAGAACTGATCTTCCAGCTTTAGCAGATTGGATAACCGCCTACACCAACGCGAATTACAAAAGGTTTTAAACCCCAGGTGTTTGATTGCATATCTGCAATCATCACGAACGCATACGTCCTCTCTGCCTGTTACATACATTTGCATAAAGCGAACGCAGTCAAACAAGGCCAAACCCAAATGTGGTGGCTACTTGCAGCAAAAAAATCGCTTTACAAGGAAGTAAAAATTTACAAGATTTTACCCCCTGGCCTATTGTTGGGATCCAGGTATTTGGAATCGCAGAAAAATCGCATCCTAACCAGCTAAGAGACTTGCAAACCAATTACTTCAGGAAAATCACAAGAGCCCCCTGGTTCAATAGAACCAGCACCTGAAAGTAGAATCTGGAAAATTGCGAGAAACTACTCGGGAAGACTGGCCCGTGACCCAAACATCTGCGCTATGCGCATAAACGATGCTGGGGTGAGTGAAAATATGGCTAAATAGAGCACATCCTCAAGAGCTGCCGCAACTGGAGCTGACATAATAAGTACATTTCTTCTTGGGAACATGTCAATTCGTTTTCTTATTTTCTTTGTAACTACTGTAAATTGAAGCTTAGTTTTAGCACTTCTCAGTTGCGCCTGATTTTCGCAACACAGATAGATTATGGCCCCACCAATGTACTATCCAAAATTAGTACCTATAGAGCTAAAATTGTGGATGTCAAAGAATTTCGCGGTTTGCGGGTCTGCGGAGGGAGGTAGCCGATTTTTAAAATAAAATTGTGCTGAACTGTTATCCCTAGAATTAGAATGTGCAATTAGTTTTTCTCTATCTATTATAGTTTCCAAAATCTAGGCCTTCATATGGACAGACGGACGGACAGACGGACATGGCTGGATGGACTTGATGATGCTGATCAAAAATATATATACTTTTGAAGGTCGGAAAAGCTTCCTTGTCCCTGTTACATATTTGACATTCGCACGAATTCAGGGTATATTCTTTTTTAAATGAACCGGGTATAACAAGTAGGAACGAATATGGTCGAATGTCTCGACTATAAATACCCGGTTCTCAGTTTTTGTCTGATTTTTAGAAAATTATAATAGCATTGAAATTGTGGGAACAACAAATTTTCGTTATTTGTGTTTCTACGTGTGTGTGTGTGTGTGTGTTTGAGAAATGCGCGCAGGTTTCTATTGAGAAGCTTGTGGGCGCAACACATCTTTGTAATTTTCGCGGTCTGAAGTGGGCGTAACCTGCAAATAGATATGGGCCCTTCCAATGTATTATTTAAATTTAGTGCCTCTAGAGTTACAATTTTAAACTGAACTGGTATCACCAAATTCTAAATATGCAATTAGTTTTGCTCCATCTATTATAGTGTCCAAAATCTAGGCGGAAACGCTTCCTTTTCCCTGTTACATACATTCGTACGAATGCACTATACCCTTGTTCTTTTTAAGAACCGGGTACAAAATGGTTAAAAAATTTTGTAGTATTTTTCTGATGCGTTATATGTTCTTTTTTATAGCAGCTCCACTCGGAGTATCGGAGCACTTACCGTTGGCATGAATTTACGGGTAACTCGCGACCGGAAGTTGTGCGACGGGCACCAGCTCCAAACCCAAGTCAGTTTGTTGGTGAGTGTACTATATGCGGATTTTTCAAAAGATACTTAGAAACCATAGTTCCTAAATAATAGTTGAAAACTACTAATTTATATGTATCCTTACCTATTTGATCAAATAAATTTAACTCTACTAAAAATGTTCAGTTGAAGATTAGAATCTGCCGAGAAAATAATACAAAATAATTTATATGAAAATGACATAGGAAAAAGTAAACGCATAAAAAATTAAAAATTAAAAAGTGTTTATTGTGTATATGAATATAAAATTAAAAAATTTTTTAACTTTATAATTAATTAATTTTTTAAGTAAATTCACGAATTTATATAGAGACATCATTGTAGAAAACGTGTTTCGTTGTTGATCTGATTTAAATTTGCAGGTGTAACCAATGAGCCGCCATTACCTCGACGAAAAAAATGTCCAGAGCTAGCATATAAGTCTCACGAGTTTATTATAGGTTCGGAGTATACGAATACACGACGAGATGCCAGTGCAAATCGTCTGGCAAGGGTAAGTGACGTTCCCCATACTACTATTCTAAATATTATTATTAATGATTAAACGCAATATGTCGACGCATTTTCGCGAAAGTATCGTATGCCACTTTATTTCGAAATTGAGATTTTAATGCAAAATTGTTAGGCACCTAATGTCTCACTACCCCCTAAAATAATTTAACTGAAAGAGCTATAGTTCCGATAAAAATTAGGTTTCCATTTTTTTTGTATTTTTTTTTTTCATTTGAATAAAAATACTTCAAACGCACAAAAATAAAGAAATAAGGTATATAACATATATATACAGCTGTGTTCACTAAAATAGCAGTGCTTATAACCTACCCGTTTAAAATCGAAAATTACTATTTTCAAGTACTCCTAAGAGATTAAGTTCTTCTCCTGTAAAATTAGATTTTTCTACATATGATACTTTCGCGGAAATGCGTCGATATGTTTTTAACTATATACATATTAAAAAAAGGGCACTTTTTCTATCCTTTCTCAATATATTATTAATGCGTGTCTGTGTTTTCGTAGTCAGAGGAACGGGGCGCGCCCTCGCGTCGCAGCAAATCGGAGGGGCCCCCGGGCATGGCCAACGGACGCCCTTATCCCATTTCAACGGAGATCGATGGAATCACAAGAAAACAGGTACGCATTTATTAGATGTATTGCACTAACCACTTGGGTGCTTATATACACTAGCCAGAAAAAGTGTGCGTACAAACTTGCCTCGCAACTTTGATGTTGAATAAAAATAGTTGTGGTGAAGATATTGCCTTAATTTTTCTTAAATTAACGCTACATCTATTTATTAAAATTATAACTTCATTTATTTCCATCAACAACTTATTTAATTAAAATTAAAAAACAAAAAGTACACGGGTTTATGGGCAAGAAAAAGTTGTTGTCGAGAAATCTCGATTACAGCGTTTTTACTTGTTATACGTTTGAAGAGTCCAGTTTCCTTACATTGGTGAATTGTAAGGTAGACTTAAAGGTCGAATTGTACCAATATCTAAGAGTTCCCGTACGTGTTTCGTTCCCGTACGTGTCCCGTACGATTTACTTTTTTAATGATATAGGATATTGATAAATATTTGAATATATATTTAATCTGTTTTAGTTCTTATTTTTGCCTGAATTATGGTGGTATAGGTCAGATTTTTGTTTGGTTCTGATAATAAATTGGGGTGTCAAGAAATAATTTGGTGTAACTTGGTCCTCTGGGAGTTTGTTAAATGTTCTGTTGTGGGGATAATTAGATTATTAGGGAATGTATTAGGGAATGTGTGAAATTACACAAACAAAATTTGTAGAACCAAAAAATCGGACGTAGACCATTTGTTTTGTGGTCTGCTCCCAAGCTGAAAATCTGTGCCCATCGCTGATTTGGAGTGTCTTCATATTCAGTTTGAGTATCTTGTATTAGGGAATGTGTGAAATTACACAAACAAAATTTGTAGAACCAAAAAATCGGACGTAGACCATTTTTTTTGTGGTCTGCTCCCAAGCTGAAAATCTGTGCCCATCGCTGATTTAGAGTGTCTTCATATTCAGTTTGAGTATCTTGTGCTTCAACTAGTTTGATCATATTGTTTCATTGTTACAATTGCATTTTCAGCTGTTGGCTATATTTCTGTTGTCTGAATGTTAAAGTTTCTTTGTGTCTTTCTCATGGGTGGACTTTGTGCTGGTGCTGGATTTCCCTTTCCTAATTTGAATTGGGGTCTATTCATGTAATCTGTCTAGTTTGAATAGTTTTGTTGTCCGAAATAGTTAAATCTGGGGATCATAGAAAGATACTGTTATGGGATACTGTTGTGGGATATTTCTAGGTGAATATGGTGGTCTACTTTGGGGAACAAGATTATTAGTTTGTCGGTGTCCTGATGCTAATTTTTATTTTTTTTTTATTTAAACATTGCTTTTATTTCTTGAATATTCTTTTTCCGAGACTAACAAGAGGTGTATCAAATCTTAAATTTTTAACTTAACTAACAGTCAAGTTGACTGGTATAAAATAAGACGGCCCCTAAAATCGATTGTTGGGTTGGGAGGTCGTTGCGTCGCAGGCGGGATCCGCTGGAAACCCGAGTCAATCGCCGAGCTAGCGAAATTTGGATGCGAAGACAGCATATCTTGGTAGGACTCTTTTTGCTTCTGGATTTCGTCTTTCACGGCAAGGCTGCCCAGAGTCCGATTGTTTCGTTGCAAACATACCCAGGTGCCCCAGTGATAGTTCTCAAGATTTTTGATTGTGCTCGCTGTATGATGTCTATGTTGCTGCTGCTGGCGATTCCGCACAGCTGGGAGCCATACGTCCAGCTTGACTGAATTGTAGAGTAGTAGCTTGTAGTTTAGCCACAGTGGCGATCGTGAGTTTATGATCCAGTGGAGGCTGCTAGCTTTTAGTTTTAGGTCCATCTTTTTGCATTCGATGTTTTTACGCCAGGTTAGTCGTCTATCAAGGTGGGCGCCTAGGTACGTTATTTCGTTAGCTTGAGGGATCTGTATACCATTTAGTGAAAGTGGAGGACATGTTTGTCTATTAAGAGTAAACGTTACATGTTTACACTTTTGTTCGTTTATTTTAATGCGCCAGTCGGACAGCCACCTTTCCAATGCTATGAGATGATTAGCGAGTTGGTTTGTTGCTTGGGATGGGCATCTGGAGCGACTAAAGATTGCGGTCGAAAGCTTGAGATACGTCGGGAAAATAGCGCTACAGTATTCTCGCTGTTCGAAGGCTGAGCGAAGGCTGATACTGCCGCATTATAACCGGCACATTTAGCGTGTGTCAAGTTGTTACACAGCCAGCAGAGAACACTCGGCTGATTGCCGGAAATGACTTTGTGACATTTCTTAACTGAACAGACCAATTCGAAATCCATAACTAATTAGTTAATATTTACGTATCTTTAAATGGATAGAAGCACAGAGAGAGCGGAGTGTAACTACAGAACGAGACTGCAGTTACGCGAATACTGAGTAAATAGGAGTGGGAGGGAGGTAAGAATCACAACGAGAGAAGCACATATTAAAAAGGTATAAAATAACAAAATATTTAATGCCTATTTATTAACTGCACATGCGGAAGCGATACGGTTGTAGAGAATAACAAGTTGAAAGTTTGTTGGAGGTTGGCATTTACGGGCTTTATTCTCGCGTAAAATGTTACAAAATTCACACATTAAAAAAAAACGCGTCCGTTCGCTTCGAAAGAAGAAAGAAAGTCTTGGCTGAATTAGTGGAAGGACAAATGAATTCGAGGCAGGGTTTGGCTGGAAGACACTTTGGAGATGTGTAGCGAAATTTCCCGAAGAGTTCCTATCGGGGTGGTCGTTTCAATTGGGGCGCTAAGATTTGGGTGGGCAGAGGATACTTTGTGCTTGTTGGTGAAGGATTCTGGATGTACCTCAGCTGTGTATTTTCTTTCTGTTAGTGAAGGACCTGGTCGAGAGATCGGGTTGCTTCCTTAAGGCGTTGCTTTGAAGCTGGTGATCTGCTTTTTTGCCAATCACGACGCGTTTGCCTTTTTTCTTGCACGAGCTGTTCGATTTGCTGATTGGATTTGTAGTATTTGTTTCGGTCTACTTCCTTCTTTTGAGAAGTAGAGATTTTAGCTGCTGCAACGAGTACTACTTCCAGGGCGATCGTAGTGAAGCTGATGTCCGATTCCATGTTAAGCTCCGGGGCGAGTTTTATGTGGGCACTCACGTACTTTTTATACCATGTACCTTAAGGTACAAATGGTATATTAACTTTGTGCAAATGTATGTAACAGCCAGAAGGAGACATCTCCGACCCCATAAAGTATATATATTCTTGATGAGCATCATCCGAGTCGATATAGCCGAGTCGATATAGCCATGTCCGTCTGTCCGTCTGTCCGTCCGTCCGTCCGTCTGTCTGTATGTATGAACACCTCGTTCTCGGAGATGGTAAGAGATAGAGGTCTAATTCTTTTTGCTTTTGGTGTGTTATTGTTGCAGGCAGATCAAGTTTATTTCAAATTTTTGCCACGCCCCTTTCCGCCTTCGTAATTTGCATAAAACTGTATTTGAATTTTCTTCGATAACTTGAACAAAATAAGAGCTAGAGACCTATTTCTTTTTGCAATATGTCCATTTAACTATTGCGCAGATAATGTTATTTTTGGATTTTTGCCACGCCCCTTTCCGCCCTCGTATTTGCAAAAAAATCGATATCTTCGAAATGGTCAAAGCTAGAGGCATAATTTTCAGTCCAATAAGACCACTGATCGTCAAAAACGTACGTGCGGATCGGATAATAAATATAGAAGATATGGCCAATTAAAGTTTTACCCGCCCCTTCCCTAGGCAAACGACATGCCTCACACGCTGGGGTGACGTCATCCGTCTCATCTTTGACTTCAATTCGTTCGCACGTGTATTCATACGGTATTTTGTGTATGTGTGCACCTGCTGATTTTTTTGATGTCAACAAACGAAAATATGGTGAATTATTTGAAATGGCCAATTAAAGTTTTACCCGCCCCTTCCCTAGGCAAACGGCATGCCTCACACGCTGGGGTGACGTCATCCGTCTCATCTTTGACTTCAATTCGTTCGCACGTGTATTCATACGGTATTTTGTGTATGTGTGCACCTGCTGATTTTTTTGATGTCAACAAACGAAAATATGGTGAATTATTTGAAAAAAAATAAAATAAAATCAAAGGAATGGTTTATAAAGAAAAGAGGTACATGGTATCTCGTTGTCGAGAAATCCCGACTACAGCGTTCCTACTTGTTGTATTTAAGTCAGTTCGTTTTTAGTGATGTCAGGCTGTAGGGGTGTTTGGTTATTTTTGGGGTTTTAAGGAGCGTTAAGAGCACAGGTGAGTGGTCTGATGATAAGTCCGAGACTGCTTTGGCACTTAATAGGTTGCGAGGTATGTTTTTTGTCACCGCAAAGTCAATAAGGTCTGGATGCTTGCGTGGGTCTGTTGGCCTGTATGTGGGACTTCCATTTTAAAGTTGTATTTGCTTGTAAGATGCGTTTCCACCAGTAGCATAACGTCAATATGGTTTTCGTTCAAGAATTGTGACAATTCTAGTTTATGCCGTGATATTCTTAGAGTCTGCATAGATTATTTAGACTGTTGTGCTACCAGCAGCTGTATTACTAAGTGTTCGCATGGTCGTTTTCATGAATGACATAAGCTCTATAATACTTTGTTGGAGGGTAAGCATCATAATTTCCGTTTTGCTATGTGTTCTGGGACCTTTTTGCGCTTTGTGAGTTAGTCTGAATTGGATTTTCCAATACAGATCGTAGAGCATCGGCATAGGAGAAGCCGTTGGTGGGGTTTAGGGGACCGAATGAGGACCTCGCAGCCTTGGCGAAAAAAAGATCTTGGGTAGCTTTTAACGCAATGAACACAGGACCGACGGTCTATTTAATTTGTTTGTGTTTGACATTTTGACAACGTTTTTTCTGTTGAAATTTACTTTAGTTGAAGGATTCTTATAGATATGAATTACAAAATTTGATGTTTTTTAGTATTGTCTTGTAGTGTTTATGTGTCAAATTATTCTACACTGAAATTTTAAATCAGCGGTGGGCTCAGATTTTCAACTTGAGGGCCGGCCAAAAAAGAAAAAAAAAGGGTCTCCGTCCAAATTTTTGGTTCTACATATTTTGTTTGCGTAATTTCCCACATTCCCTTTTCACCATCAACTTCGGATGACGTGCACATTTCGATTTCCTTTTGATCTTCGCTTCACACATTCCCTTTTCACCGTCAAATTCCGAGCCCTTGCGCAGGTAGATTCCCTTTTGCTTGAGACCTTCGGTTCCGAGTTCCTTTTTCACCGTCAAATTCCTGGCACTTGCGAGCTTTTTGTTTTTGGGAGCACTGGGAACCAAGTGAGCAAGGGAGTGGCCATGGCTGTTGTAAATGACAAATTTTAATTATAATTTTAGTTTTAATTTTGAAATTTTTTGAGACCTTTACAATTGTGAATTCAGCATTTTGGGCTTTTTGACGTTCTTAGAATCGATGATCGGCGGAATGTTGAGTGGTCAAATATTGTGCAATAATTTAATTACAATGTCGCTAGGTCGGGTGATGTACAATGTTGTGGTTAACTTGTATGCATAATCGACAAGTGTATACATACAGAAGTGTATGAACCTATTCACAATTATCATACATACATACAGAAGTGTACGTATATATGCCCGTGCTGATTGTTTGGATGTCAACAAACAAAAAATTTGTTTAATTATTTGAAACAAGTAGGAACGCTGTAGTCGAGATTTCTCGACAACGAGATACCATGTACCTATTTTCTTTATCAAACATTTCTTTGATTTTATTTTATTTTTTAAAATATTTCACCGAACTTTTAATTTCCGTTAAAAAAAAATGTGTCGAAGAAAATACAGTCTTATGCAAATCGCGAAGGCGGAAAGGGGCATGGCAAAAATTTGAAATAAACTTGCTATGCCTGCAAAATTAACACACCAAAAGCAAAAAGAATTACACCTCTAGCTCTTACCATCTCCGAGAACATAGAGACGCACAGACGGACATGGCGGTTGATGCTGATCAAGAATATATATACTTTATGGGGTCGGAGATGTCTCCTTCTGCCTGTTACATACATTTGCACAAAGTTAATATACCATTTGTACCTTAAGGTACATGGTATAAAAATAAAATGTTTGATAAAACAGACTGGCACATGTTATCTCGTTATCGAGAAAAAGAGTATCCAATCTTCGTCATATTCCTATAAAAGAAAAATGGGTCGCTTCTGTCAAAATACCCTTTATTTAAAAAGACTTACATTAGTTTGATAAACGCATATCTTATGGCGTCATAAAATCAATAAAAACATGAAAAAAATTATGCAATCTTCGATAGGCTGAATCCCAAGAACACACTCATCAGATACTCTGTTTTTTGTTATTTGGGACAAATCTTTTACTTGTTCGTTCTCTGAGGTTGGCATTATTCTGCCAAAGTATTTGGTAGCATGAAAGAAGAGTATGGGTTTGTACTTGAAGAGATGAATTACATGAAGGAATTTTATGTTTTGTGAAGAAATTAAGGCGAGTGCAAGTAAGTGAGCGAGTGTGATTTGAAAATAAACATTTTCTGCAGTTCTCTGGTACATACGTATGTACATACCTCATTACTATTCAATGCATTCGGTTTTCGAAAAAAAGTAATAGCGTTTTAAATATTGAATTTATACTTGTATTGTGTTATCTTGTCTTTTACAAATGACTTCCCACGGTTTCTTCTGTATATATTTAATATTTATTTTTTGTATTACAAAAATAATCCATTTACCCCATAATAATATATAATACTCATAATTCGTATAACATTCAATGTAAAATTGCAATGTTTTTTCTCGTTCTTTGTCTCGTTTATTCTCTGTATTCTTCTCTCCAACTTGCATTCTGTTGTTTTGATCTTCTCTTTCGCAGGCGGGTGAGTCAAATGGGCTATTCAAAAAGACCATCACAAAATTGAGCACAGAGTACCGCCTGCAATTCGTTTGGCCCACGGTCCGACGGATTAAGGGCGGCAACGACCCGACGTCTAGGGCTGCTGCCGGAAATTATCCAAGAAAGTCCATATCGCTAGGCGCCATTCGGTCTGGTGTCCAGATTCATACTCAGAATCCGAGTCAGAATCAATGTCAAGTCCAGATGGGCCAGGCCCACAATCACACGCATCACACGATGATAGGTTCCGGTGGAGGGTGGCCTACGGTGCATAAAAAACGAACAACATGTCAGAAAGAAGGTGCGACAAACAATTGTCGTCGCTTATAGTCTATTTACCATATATACGCCTACTAAAAAATCAAGACCTAAAGAAAAAATCGAAGCGTATTTTCCAAATAGCTTAGTTTCTTTTTTTACAGATACATATATATATGAAATAAACAGTTTTTACATTTTAAAGCGAAAAGATTTACCAAACTATTATCTATTTAATTTGACTTTATTGTAGCAGTGTACCGTTTTCTCCGAACATGCTTTTATTTTTTTTTTTTGGGAGTTTAAAATGCCAATGCATAAAATTAAATAAAATTCGTAGTTATTGGCTTTCATATTGAAAGACGCTAAGTGTTTTGAAATAAAAATTTGTTAATCAAACTGTCAGTACTGTCTATTTAAAAATGTTTTTATATTAAAATCAAGTTTTCTATGAACACGTCGAAAAGTTGTTTAACCAATATAAATATATACTTTTACCTATTAGGAATATATTATGATTATTTCGTTTGAATCGCGTATATATTTAACTTTTTATCAACTTAAAAATACATATACATTATATTTCTTCAGTTAATATTTTTCGAGTAGATAGAAAATAAATTATTGTGTATAGAACGAAATAATCCAAAATTTACATTAACTCTGAACGTTAAAACAGGTTAAAAGCATTTAAATATTTGGGTTTTGACAGCTGACGTAAGTGTTTATATAATTTAAATTGGTTTTAGCTCTAACTTCCCAATAGTGTTTTTTTGTTATGAAGTCAAATTTCATTGTCCTAATTTGCCCTGACATATGTTTGATCAAACTTAAATCAAGCCCATCTTACGATATTGGATAAGTACAATGGCAAACTATAGTCAAGGCATGTGACGGCAGGTTGTGCAAAACGAAGTCTATTTTTTAAGTTTCGTTGCATGATAATCAAAATAATAAATATTAAGGTGTATGGCATCGTTCCAAACAAACATTAATCAAATAAACATATAATTATTTTTATATTATTTGTTCACGTTTCGGTATATAGCTAAATTTCAACTTTGTTTTCGTTTTACATACATGCGAAAAAATGTTTATATTATAACAAAATTGACGCATTAAAAAATGCGTCTATAGTAGGTAAGACAGCCGAAAATTAAAAAAAAATGTGTACAACAAATATATCGCCATTATACATATGCTACCTATACCTCACAACATAGTTAAGTGTATCGCATTTCAATAGCAATAGAGGCTTAAAAATGCACTAAACTTCTGCTTCAATATTTTTTTTTCAGTGTGCATATATGGTTTATTTAGGAAAAAAATGACATTCAAACAAAATTCTAATTACACAAAAATGCTTTTTTTTAATGTCTTGAACCATCAACTTATAAATAAATAATACAAAATAAAAAACATTGGTTGAATTTCGTTCTATATTTTAAATAATAAAACATCAAAAATCTTTTAGAGAAGTGTAAATATAAAACAAAAATGTTTGAAAATCAGGTGCAATGCCCTTTTCGCTTTTCAATCTACGCAAATTAAATTCAAATTTTGTTTATCGCTCGTGTTTCGCCCCAAATTTTTGACATTTAATCCTATTATATGGGTTTGGTAAAGATACAATTTAGCTCAAACAAAACACTGTGCAAATAGGTTATGGTTTTTACTCTATTAGTTAATTACTAAAATTTTACAGTTAAACTATTTGGACCCCAAATTGTATAGTGCCTTGATTCTTGCCATCAGCTACTTTCCCCACTTATCTTTACTCCAATGGATATTGGCTTCCGTTATTAAATTTTGTATTTGTGTGATTTCAGCTACCGTACATGAGTTGGAGCCTTTGGTTAGCAATACGGACGATAGCAAAACGCTCGAGAAGTATGAACATTAAATTAATCTGTTAGTCGAACAATAATTTGCTCATGAGCTTGTGCCACATTGATTCAGTTATTTCGTAAACAAAATGTCCATAAAACCAAAAGATCCATCAAAGTCATTTTTATTCGCACCTGCAATTGAAGCTTATTGTAGCTCACATAACATAACGGCACCCTATCTGCACTCCCCATTAAGATAGAGATTTAATGGTTTTCCCGATTTTTACAGACAGGTAACTATTGTGGAGCGTCAAGTAAATCTCAGGCCGTTCTCGCAGACGATTGACCAGGAACGACTAAACCACTTCATTACGAAAAAAGAAAACTTCGGGTTTTCTAACATAGTCATGGAAAATGTAGACAACCGGCAACAAGCTCCGGAACCGGACCAGGTCTTGGTAATGAATGGTACTTCTCCGCCGCGGTCAAAACCAAATTTGGAGTTGTGGCTCAAGGAAATGGTTGAGCTGCGCAAGAAGGCTGGTGAATACAAGGTAAAGATTTTATATCTGAGATTTTTAGGATTACCATTATTTTTCAATTAATTTTATTCTCTTTTATCATTAGTGTCGGGGTTGGGGCGTAGAAATAGATCCGGACCTGTACAAAAAGCAGAAGGATCTCTGGGATCAGGTTTCTAAGCGGAGCTCTCTTTCAGCACTTTCCCTAGCTTCTTCGGTGCATAGGTAAAAATGATTGTTATTATTACCTTTTTTTTACAGTAATCCGGATGAACATAAAAACACTATTTCTATAATTAAGTCAAAATGAATATGTCAGCACTTTTGTACACACATTGGTTAAGTAAAACACAACCGGATATGAAAATAAACACTCTTTTGTCTGTCTATATATACGATGAGGTAATCGAGACTATTATACATTGGAAAAAAATTCTGCTTCCGCCTGCAAAAATTACAAAATTTGAAACGTTTGTCTCAAGTTATGCATTCGAAGCATAACCCTAGCCGAAGGATCATCGCCCTAAGCAATTCTCGTATGGTGCCAAAAGTACCTAAAATCACCACAGGAAGCTGTTCGCTTTAAATAACTATCAAATAAAATGTGTCATTTTATGTTCTATGTCTAATCTTTTTAGGCCAATTACAAAGGAGGAGAAAGATCAGGAAAACAATAAGAAATCAACGCCATTGCGAAAAGCGTTGAAGCCTCGAGTTCCTGGCCAAGGTGGATTGATAGAGGATGAAATTTCAGCACTGCCAACACGCTTTTCAAATATACGACACCATCTTGAACGCACCACGGGTCCGGGTGAGTAATCAAAAATGGGGACGATTATTTCAATAACGAAACTATTATTTGCATTTATTTAATGTCAGACGTGGAAGAAGGAGCTTTGTTACCATCGCCGACGCGTGAAAAACTAATGCCCGCTATACCTAAAAGAGAATCGGATTCTCAACGCGGAAGTCCCAAGAAAATTGCTTTGTCGAGACATGGGTCGCCTCAAAAGGGAAGTCCGCAAAAAGGAAGCCCAAAGAAGGTATTTAAAAGTAAGTAATTGCCACGACGATAAATAGAAATGTATGATATAAAAGCATATATTTATACGCGGTTCTTAAAAAGGACAAGGGTATATTGGATTCGTGAGAATGTCAAATATGTAACAGGGAGAAGGAAGCTTTTTCCGACCCTATAAAGTATATATATTCAGCATCAACAGCCGAATCGATATTGCCATGTCCGTCTGTCTGTCCGTACGAACGTCTAGATTTTGGAAACTCCGCACCCCCGCAAGCCGCGAAATTATCTATATCTAATTTGAGCTCTATAGGCACTAATTTTGGATAGTACAATGGTAGGGCCATTATCTACCTGTGTTGGTTACGCCCAATTTTGTTTGCGAAAATGACAAAAATGAGTTGCGCCCACAAGATTCTCCATAGAACCATGGCGCGCACTTCTCTACACACACACACATCCAAACACCAAATTGCGAAAATTTGTTGCGCCCAAAATATTATAATATTATATTATAATATTATAATGTGTCAAAAAACAGGTGACACTAGGATCCGGGTATTTATAGTCGAGACGCTCGCCTATAATTGTTCTTGTTAAAATTAAGTTTCGTTGGAATTACATACGGCCCCAACATTTTTATACTCCCTGCTATTAAAGACTTGACTTATGTTGCTTTTATGTTGACTAATGTAATGCTGAAAATGATTTCATAGTATTTTCGTTGGATTTCCGCTGGTAATTGAGGGATTTTTAGTTTTTACACTATAAGACCATAATCATTTATTAGTAATTTCTTTTAAGTATATGTTAATATTATTTCAGCTAATTAAGACCTATTATAAATATTTAAATTTGTTTGATATGTCATACAATTAATTAGAAATTAATTAGGTCCAATACTTTTGCAATAGCATTCAAAAAATGCATACATTTAAAACAATTTTAAAAAAATGTAAATTAAAACATGTAAATTATACTTCTACCATCAATCAATCGAATAATACTTGTTACCAATCAAGCATATAAAATTAAAAAACAAAAAAAAAAACTAATGAATAAAAAAACCGAAACCATTTTCACCTATATGTGCATCCTTACCCATACTCCTTACCGTGTCCATGTGCGTGCTGCACAGCTCGCTCGCAATCCGTGGGTCCGGGTGTTGCTGATAATGAATCACCAAAACGACATATCCGATCGGCGAGTCAAGTGCCTACGATTCGCAAAAAGACGCCGACAGCCGGAGCCGGGAGCGGAAGCGAACACAAGGCACGCCCATGTAAGTAGCCAAATTGGAAAAGGCGATACATACATACATACACACATATTTACATAAAATTCTGTTACCAGAAATTTATACATAACTCGACTCAGCTTAGTTCAATTCAGAATAGTTCAATGGATGCGATGTGTTTGTTGCCTCTTTAAGTTCAATTCATTTTTCTTATATTTTGCAATTTGTCAAGCGTTAAATTAGTTGGTTTAATTAAGTTGCTGGTTCGGTTTCGTGTCTTATTTTTACTTCGTTTACAGACCTAAAGTTTCTACTTCTAGTTAAGTGCCCAAAAATGTAATTTGGAGGAAAGATTAAAAATAATAATATAAAAATTGTATCAACTATTTCGAATTTTCTTAATGGTGATGCTCCTAAAATTGTCTGTATACATTTACATACGTACACGTCCTTTCACGTCATTCTTCTGAGTTTTCCAGTATTCCCATTGTAATGCCGCTATTAATTGGTGTATTCATATGTTTTATTCTATAGTTTTGCATGTTGGGAAAAGCAAAATAAAAGCCTAAATATATTTATAAACATATTCTTTAAACTAAAAACTATCATTACATTGTACATGTAAGTAAATGTATGTTTAGCTCATTATCCAATCCATTTTTGGGTTATCCCAAAACTATGCATATGTCTGTATATCCTATTGTGCGATTGTGTTGGCTTATTTAGGTTATTTGTTTTATCTGTCCCTTGTTAGGGACATTTGAAACAAGATTTTGTTTCAAATAATTTGCCTTCATTATACCCGGCTCTTTTTAAAAAGAACAAGGGTATATTGAATTCGTACGAATATGTAACAGGGTGTAGGAAGCTTTTTCGACCCTATAAAGTATATATTCTTGATCAGCATCAACAGCCGACTCCATCTGTCCATCCGTCTGTCCGTATGAACGCCTAGATTTTGGAAACTATAATAAATAGACATAAACTAATTGCACATTCTGATTCTAGGGATACCAGTTCAGCACATGTTTAATTTAAAAATCAGCTACCTCCTAAGTTGTGCCCACAAGCTTCTCCATAGATTATGAAGAACCAAATTACGAAAATTTGTTGCGCCCAAAATTTCAATGCTATTGTAATGTGTAAAAAACCAGGTGAAACTGAGAACCGGGTATTTATAGTCGAGACACTCGACTATAATCGTTCTTACTCGTTGTTTGTAAATTAAAGTTAAACTATTAATAATCTTTCCAATCATAGAAATTTGCAATAAAATAACATAAATTGAGACAATATAAGATTGTGTAATCACATACATATACATTTATCGATTATGTTTTTCCCAATACCAGAATATTTTATTTTACATAAAATCAGTTATCTTAGTTTATTCTATTACAGTTAATTCTGTTTTAATTTAACCATTTCCGCATTTTTTTTTAATAAAAAACTTGGTTTATATTTTTTAAGAGTATTTTTGACTCAAGCTTTCGAAAACAATCGATACAATGTTAAAACATAGAAAGCAATTATTGAATTTTCCAATCCCAAATATCATAATAAACAAACATACCGAAACCTGCTTACGTTTTTATAGCCACCCTATCCACAACCTTCCAATCCCGCATTAAAAGTAGTTTCCAACCAACACCCAACGGTAGAGTAGACTCAGCGTCGCCATCCGCAGGGGCAAAAGTAACTGGAACATCTTCAACTAAAGCAGCAGCTACCACAGCAATGACAACAGCAACATCTGCAGCAACCGTAAAAGCAGCATTAGGCGCTAATCAGCCCAATGCTAATCGATCAAAATCATCACATGCCAAGTACAGCCGCGGCAGTAGATCAGAAAACAAAATTGTAAAATCATCGGCACAACAACCACAATTGCTGAAGAAAGACAAAAACACATCTAAAATAAGTTGCAGTGACATTGGTACAAGAAGCAATCCTGGTGAAGGTAGCGCTAGTCAAATCTTTGGAGCTAAGCACCTGCAGAACAAGCAAATGCAGCAAAAACTATTGCAACAACACCAGGGCCAAACCCTAGATCAAGAGGCAGACATAGCAGGAAAATATGCTGCAACCAAAACTGGCCAAAATCACAAAAGGCCTGCGACTATCAACATCAAACGACTAACGGTACCAGGTCAGGATAAAAGATTGGCTGAAAGTGAGTAAAGTTTCACAGAAAACTTGAAAAACTGCAAATACAATAAAATTCAATTAACTCAAACTAAAATAAATTAAAAATAAATACACCCGGAAAATGCTGTAAAATGGTAACTGGTATGCGCGAAATGTTTTTTTTTTAACTTTTTTTTCAATCTATAAGTGAAAATCATAAATACTCTATTAAAACATTGAAAAATTGTTTTTCACGTAAAAACAAAACAAAAATGTATCATAATATCATGATTTCTATTGGCCTAATCCCATAAAATTATGTTCTTGTGCCGGATCCCCGTTGAATCGTGCGCGTATTTCTTTTAATATACATATATATAAATATTAAATTGTACCAGGTAGAATTATTGTTAATAGAAACGTACTGTGCCACTGTAATATTAGTAGATAAATTCCAAAACTTTAAAATTTGTTGGTTGTTGTTGTATTCATTGTTTGTAAGTGTTGTATTGAAGGCGCGTTTATTCATGTCCCCCTGTAGAAAGTACATGCCTATTACACGACTTATATATTAAGTTTGATCGTGGTTTATATTTTACACAAGAGCGTTCACATAAGCCATACATTTTTGGTAAATTTTCTTAGGTAATTTTCTATATTATATTTATTTAAGATGTTAAATCATAATCCATACATTCATTTTTTACATGCACACACATAACAAACTTGCGTAATCATTTTTTGCGAATGTTTTAAAATAACTATTCAAACGGATACCTATATTTAAAACAAAAAGGTAACATTTAAAAGCGGAAAAGTTGTTGTGACTGCCTTTTTTAAAATATTCAATATACAATTCCCTTTTTTACCATGTAGCTTAAGGTACAAATGGTATATTAAGTTTGTGCAACAGCATCAACAGCCGAGTCGATCCAGCGATGTTCGTCTGTCTGTTCTTCTGTCTGTCCGTCTGTCCGTCCGTCTGTATGTATGTACACGTCGTTCATGGAGATGGTAAGAGCTGGAGGTGTAATTCTTTTTGCTTTAGGTCCGTTATATATGTACGCAGGTCGAGTTTATTGCAAATGTTTGTCACGCCCTTTTCCGCCTTCGTAATTTGCATAAAACTGTATTTTCTTCTATAACTTTGACAAAATAAGAGATAGATATCTATTTCTTTTTGCATTAGGTTCGGTGAACTATTATGCAGATAATGTAATTTCCAGAATTGCCACGTCCCTTTCCGCCTTCGTATTTGAACAAAAATCGATATCTCAAAAATGGTGAAAGCTAGAGACATAATTTTAGGCTCGCTAAATTCGCTGATCGCCATACACGTACATACAAAATTACGGACAATAAATATAGAAGATATGACCAATTAAAATTTTACCCACCCCTTCCCATGGCAACGGCATGCCATGGAAAGAGAGGTACATGGTATCTCGTTGTCGAGAAATCTCGTGTATTATTAGAACTATAACATGTTTTTAGCCATTTATAGATCACGATTTTGCTGTGTACATCGCATTTAAAATACATTTTAGAAAAAACTAAATCAACTTTGATGTTGCTTTAAATGTCATTTGTATGATGGAACATAGCATGGTGTTACTTATGTTTTGTGCTTTAAAAAATTAATATATGTATATTACATAATCTATAATACTAACAGAGTTTTGCTTTTTAAGCCTAAAGCCTATTAAAGTTTTTTTGAGTTTTTTCATGCTCTTTAAAGTTTTAATTTTTAAAATAAGTTTAATATAATCTTAGTTTAATTTTTAGTTATAACTACTAAAAAAAACTACTAACTGAAACACGAAATTCGCTTAAAAAAATGAAAAATTATCAACTTATAGAGCTACGGCAATATAATCAAATAATTAAGAAACGGTTTAAATTAATGGTAGGATATTAACACGTAATACTCTTAATTTTTCTTACAAAATCAACAGACGATAACGAAGATGGTCGTGAGACTGCTATATCCATTTCTAGCTGCAGTCCTCAGCCACTTGTTCCAGAAATGCCCGAGGAACCCCTGGTGAAATCCCCCCCAGAGCCGACACGTGTTAAATCGCCAGAGCAAATCATAATGCGATCGCCTGATCCAGTCAATTGGACAGTACCCTTGGACACTGGAAAAACATTCACCGTTACACAGAATGTGAAAGATGGTAGTGTAAATCTTTGTTCATGACATCATGGCTATTTATATTTGGATCTAAAAAGAAAAGGGGATATTTAATTCGTACGAAAGTATTTAACAAGGAGAAGGAATGATCTGCGAACCAATAAACTTACTCTAGAGCTATCAGGTTTAGATATGTTATTAGTATAGCCAATTATATATATATATATATATATATATATATATATATAAAAAATCACGTTGTCACTCGCCTCCGCACCACCGTAGACAGGTGGAAACCATGAACCGGGTATTTATAGTCGAGCAACTCGACTATAATCGTTCTTACTTGTTTTATATTCGGTTCTCGTAGAGTGAAATAATATAAACTTTTTATACCACATACCTTAAGGTACTAACGGCATGTCCGTCTGTCCGGCTGTCTGTATGTACCTCGTTTTTCGAGATGGTAAGAGCTAGAGGAGTAATTCTTTTTATACCCGGTTCTTAAAAAGAACAAGGGTATGTTGAATTCATACAAATGTATCTAAAAGGGAGAAGGAAGCTTTTTTGACCGATCAGCATCAACAGCCGAGTCGATCTAGCCATGTCCGTCTGTCCGGCTGTCTGTCTGTATGTATCAACACATCGTTATCGGAGATGGAAAAAGCTAGAGGTGTAAACTCGGGTAAAAGAGGTCGAGTTTATTTCAAATTTTTGCACCCCGCTTTCCGCCTTCGTAATTTTCATAAAACTGTATATTCTTCAATAACTTTGACAAAATAAAAGCTAGAGACCTATTTTTTTTGCAATAGGTTCGGTTAACTATTATGCAGATAATATTCTTAGAGATGGTAAGAGCTAGCTAGAGGTGTAATTCTCTTTGCTTTTGTTATGTTATTATTGCAGGCAGATAGTTTTTTTTTTTGCCACAGTGCATACATAAAGATGTGTAAGTATGTGTGCACATGCTGATTATTTGGATGTCAACAAACATTAAATTTCATGATTTATTTGAAATAAAAATACGAGTATATACAAAATATGTAATCGTGGTATCTCGTTGTCGAGAAATCTCGACTTCAGCGTTTCTACTTGTTTTTTTAAGCATTATTATAAGTTCCCTTTGGGAATATCTACGTTTTCAACAAATAAGTCGACCTATCTCTGTCCGTCTATCCGCATAAAGATCCCTATAAAGCACCTAGCTCTTACCATATCTTACCAGGCACGATTCTGACTGTTTAATACATAAATTGTCACAAACTTTTACTATTTTTACGTTAAGGTAAATATTATGAAAACAAATTTTTTGCCTAAACTTTAATTGTTTCCATTTTTTTTGAACTGAATATATTGCACGTCCCAACCTAAGTCTTTTTTTTTGCAGGTGAAAATTACAGTCGGCCTCAAAGCGAAATTAAAGCGTCAACGCCGGTGGAAAAGCCTCCACCGCCGCCACAATCGGCTCCACCACAATTAACCGAACAGCCTAAAATGGATGGTAAGCCATTAAGCACGCTTCAATAAAATGCAAACCTTCCATACCTAAATCATCAGCAAACAAAATGAAGTCAACTAAAAAAAAAAACAAATCAAATTTTCTTTTACAAATATAAATTTATTTAATATATATATATATATAGGTATATAGGTATATATATACATATACAAGTATATATATACAAGAACAATATATAAATATATGCATATATATATTCGAATTATTCGAATTTTATATATGTTGCTCCTCGCAACCATTACCCAATATAAAAAGTTAAATCATCGATTGCCAAATCCAACATGAAAAAAAGTACCACTACAGCAAATCAATCCTATCTCGATAAACATAAATATATTGAAAAGATTTGCTCCTGGCATCGAGTAAACAAGAAAAACAAAATTGCGCAAAATAGTGCAATCACATAGCGTAACTCAGCCCGTAGAAGCATTCGTATCATAACGAACACTGTTTCCAAAACTATTTCCCCTCCCTTCGCCAAAAATGAAATACTGCCGTCTAGCCTGGAAGTTGTGCAGTCCAACAACTAACGTTGGACTCTATGGCAAAACATTGACACCCCATGCCACGCACACCACTCAGCCAGGGGGAGCGGTTCGCTGCATGGCTCAGGATCCGGAACAACAGTCATCGGATGCGGTGATGTCGCCCCCCTTACCATCAGCTACCGCATATGAAAGGGCCCGCGACCGCTTTGATCGTTTCTGGGGCGGCACAGCCAGCAAGGAGGAGAACGTTTAGGCTAGCTAACGGTACCCAATGCTTACATATGTACTGGTATATGTCAGTTTCCTGAGCTTGCTTAAGAAATAAAATACGTAACCTTAGACATCCAAAACATACTAATGTACTCGATCTATAAACTAAAAGCTAGCATGATTTTAGTGCAAACTACAAGTGCATATACAAAAAATTGTTATATTTCTTATTTGTAAATTATTTAGTTCGATACCGATTATCGGTAATAACATGTGTTAAATGGATATTATAAAATCACTTAATGGCTAAGGGCGATGCTATACGAAAAACCCGTTTTAAAACCAGGCTGTTTGCGAGTTATATTGATTTGAATGAGCTTTGAGTAGCTTTCCAATACTTATATTAAAGTTTTAAGACCCAATTGCCTATAATGGTCCAATGGTTACCCTTACAACATTACCTATACATCACATTTAAAAAAGACAACTTCACTGCCTTTTAATGCAAAACATATACCACTTGTATACAAAATAAGCCGAGCGAACTTTGCACTATTTCGATGATATAATATAACAAAATATTGGACAAACATTACAGCAAAGACCCGTCCAAGAGTAAACACAGTTTTGCAACGTTCATTGAATAAGAAATCTAATTTGTTTTGGCAATATAACGTTGATCAATCGAAATCGATCAAATGTTAAATATAAGAAAAAAGATAAAAAAAATAGTTCATATTTAAGAGAATAAATTGTCATTATGAAAACCTTTTACCTGTATATGGCATGGACCCCCATTGTCATCCGATATATTTAATTTAATATACACACAAATGTGGAATATCCACAATTATTTTATTTTAACCTTTATGATTTTTTTATTAGTTTTAGGACAAAATTTCGTACTACATTTATTTTAAGAAACTAATTTATTGCAACTAATTTTCAACTCCCCGACCATACAAAGGTCTTTGAAGAGTTTAAAATACTTTTGAGCTATTAGCAGAAGCAAATACAGCCAATACATGTATGTATGTATGTCTTTGAATACAATAATATAAACTGCGGTTTGTAAAATAAACGGAAACATACAATAGTATAACATGTGTAAAAAGGGCTCCTATGTTGAATAAAAACAATAATAAATAAAAAATATTATAAAAATCAGTAAGCTATTGTATTCACTTATTGCAAACACTGTTATCCACTGTTATCCATGTTTATCCACGTTTTTGAATTATTAGATATAAATAAAATTCAGTATCATTAAACATGCCGAACAAAACACAGGCAAAATACAAATAATGCAATAATAAGGGGAAACCCCAAAAAAATTGAAGAGAAAAAAATAACACAACAGTAGACAGTTGCTCTTATTTATTTTTATTTTAGAATTGTTTTAATACGAATTCCAAAATAACGAAATTTATATACATTCTATTTCGTATTGCAAATACTGAATACCACATATTAAAAGAAAATGTAACGAGATCCAAATAAAAGCATGTCTCAAGGGCTTTATTTGATATTTACGGACAAATGAAAACTAAATAACTTTACATTTTTGTTTCACTCACAATAAAAAATAATTAAAAAAAAAAAACAATATTAAACATGAAAACCTAATAAAAATCTGCGCCTGCAAATTGGGGTAGCCGCACAATAGTGACATAAAAGGCACCCGAAGTACACTGCAGCTTAACTGAATAGGTTCATGATCTCGGAGATAGAAATCTATCTATAATTCCTAAACCAGTTTTCCGATTTACATAACTTTTTTTTCTTTAATTCTTAAATCATATTAAAATAAAAACCTGAAGAAGGTTTTTATAAAAACATATTATTTATTTCTTAAATTTTTTCTTTTGAAATGTTAACAAAATCAATGATTTTTTTTCGTTCATCTGAATAGGTTCACCTGAAAGATTTTTAGTTTGCAATTAAACTTGGCGGTGTAGTGACACATTTTTCATGAGAATTTTTAATTTTATTTATTTTCTTTAAATTAAATAAAAAGTGGGACGAACAAATATCCGAGTATGAACAATTATGAGAGAATGAGAACAATTAGAACAATTATCCGAGTAAGAAAGAGGACAAATTAAAGGCTACCGTGAAAGTGGTCTTAGCCATCTCAAAATCGCTCAAAAAATTGGACGAAGCCAAAATGTCCTTAGCCGAGTTCATCTCTATTTCAAGGTGTAGTTACCGCTCTAATTGTTGTTTAAATAGCTCCAAATTAAGCACTCTGCCCTTCGTGGTCCGAGCTGAGCTCAGCGACTGCAGTAACGTTGGCATGAAGCCCCAGATGCCACCAGTTACGGCAAAGTTTATCCAGCTCAGTGAGCCTCTTCTGCCAAACGGGTATCGCGTTGGTTCTCCTGTAGCCAGGATGTTATTCTCCGTGTGTAGGTCCGCCAGGGCACGACCACTCTGGTTACATTTTCCCGCACCCCAAAGACAATGGGATGCGTTCCAAGCACCACTATCACAACAAATTTGCTAAAAACTACCTACAATCCACATCTATAAATATACAACTAAATACTGGCATCCAACTCTTACTAGCCGCCGTATACTGCCCCCTTGCTTCACTATGGCTGAAGACGAGTTTATGCAGGTTTTCAACTCACTAAGAGACCACTTCATAGCCGCAGGAGCTTTTAAAAAATGCCTATTGACTCGGATAAACACATACCTAAGACTCCAGGAAAGAATCCCGTCACATCAATTTGGGTTTCGTGAAAAGCACGGAACAATTGAGCAGGTCAAGAGAAAGTCGGATCGTGTTCGAAAAACGAGAGTACTGTACTGTCATATTTTTAGATGTCTCTCAAGCATTTGAATCAGAAGAAGAAACTATCCAGAATCTCTGTTGTGTTATGATGCCTAGTGAGCAGTATGGCCTTCAACTAAACTTAAAGAAATGCCATTTTTTGAAGAATCGTATTCAATTCCTTGGGCACATCATTGAGGGTCACAAGATTTATCCATCGAAAAAAAAAAAAATCAGCTGTATCGAAATTCAAAGTACCAGAAACCCTGAAGAGTTTTCTGGGCTTATCAGGATATTTCCAGAAGTTCATCCCTAACTACTCAATGATTGCGAAACCACTATCGGATTTAACGAAGAAGAATACCAAGTTTGTGATATCGTAAGAAGCGCAAGATGCTGTTCAGAGTTTGAAATTGCTGTTGACTAACACTCCTGCTCTTAACATGTTTAATCATGTTTAATCAAGACTCTTCAATGGATGAGTTTGGAGCTGCGCTGCAAAGAATCCTGATGATGGCCAAATGCATCCAATCTATTTCATGAGCAAGAAGACTAGCGAAGCAGAGAGAAAATACTCCAACTACGAACTTGAGGTACTGACCGTTGTGAAAGCGTATTCAAATTCCGAGTTTATCTTCTTGGACTTTACTTTAAGCTTGTTACCGACTGCAATGCCTTAACCAACCCATTGGAAAAACGAAACCTAGTCACGACAATTGCACGATGGATCCTTTTTCTGGAAGACTATTACTATGAGGTAGAGACTCGCATTGGATCCCGCATGAAGAATGTTGATGCTTTAAGCCGTCATGTCCATAACAAACGACAACACATGTGCATCTTTGAAACGAGCGCAGACGAACAACTGAGTGGAATTATGAAGTTACTATTTCCTGTGCTCCTAACTCTCCTTCAAACCCCAGAAATAACCGAACACCCCTTCAGTCTGACGTCGCTAAGAACGAACTGGCTTAAATACAAGAAGTACGTGAGTGCATAGATCTCGCCCCGGAGCTTAACATGGAATCGGACATCGACTATACTACGAGCGCCCTGGAAGAAGTACTCGTGGCGGCAGCCAAAATCTCTACTCCTCAATGGAAGGAAGTAGACCGAATCAAATACTACAAATCCAATCAGCAAATCAGAACAGCTCGTGCGAGAAAAGAGGCGCACGCGTCGTGATTGGCAAAAAAAAACAGATCACCAGCTTTAAAGCAACGCCTCAAGGAACCAACCCGATCACTCGACCAGGCCCCTGCACCAACGGGAAGAAAGTGCACAGCTGAGGTACATCCGGAATCTTTCGCCAACAAGCACAAAGTATCCTCTGTGGAAGGCCCACCAAAGTCTTAGCGCCCCAACTGAAACGACCACCCCGATAAGAAACTCTTCGGGATGCTGGGCTCGTAGCGACAAAGACAGAGCTGAAACATTCGCTACACATCTCCAAAGTGTCTTCCAGCCAAACCCTGCCTCTAACTCATCCATCCTGCCACTTATCCAGCCAGAAGCTACCCCTCTGCCAACTACACCTCCGAACGAAATTGAAAAAGTAATAAGAGGGCTAAAACCAAATCCCTCAAGCTAACGAAGTAACGTACCTAGGCGTCCACCTTGATAGACGACTAACCTGGCGTAAGCACATCGAATGCAAGAAGATGCACCTAAAACTAAAAGCTAGCAGCCTCCACTGGATCATAAACTCACAATCACCACTGTGCCTGGACAAGATACTACTCTACAATTCAGTCCTAAAGCCTATCTGGACATATGGCTCCCAGCTGTGGGGGAACAGTCAGCATGACTGTTAGTTAAGTTAAAAATTTAAGATTTTGTATACCTCTTGTTAGTCTCGGAAAGAGATCCAAGAAATAAAAGCAGAGTTAAAAAAAAAAGGAAAAAAATGAAGGATTACTACACCCATTGCATAAAGATGAAACACCGCTACAACTTTTGATTTAGACTTTCTTGGTCCCCTGGAATCAACAAACAAAAATTATAAACACATCTTTGCAGTTATCGGCGCATTCACAAAATTTTGTTGGCTGTATCCAACTAAATCAACAACATCAATCGAGGTAATAAAGAGGTTGCAGGACCAAAGCAACATATTTGGAAATGTGGCGCACACAGAGGTCATTTTTCTTTACAAATAATTTCCGATAAGGGAGCAGCTTTTACATCGCAGGAATTTCTGCAGTACTTCGAAAACGAAGGCATAAAAGCAATAAAGACGACGACTGGATTACCGAGAGCAAACGGACAAATTGAGCGACTAAACTCTATTATAATCTTCGTGTTGTCCAAACTTTGTGTAGACGACTCATCAAAGTGGTACGAACATGTCGAAATGGTGCAAGAAGCAATCAATAGCACCTACACACGAAGCATCGACACGTCCCCCTTTGAGCTGTTGACCGGAGTGTGGATTAAATCAAGAGAAGACCTGAAGAATTTAGTCAACACAAAGATCAGACAAAAATTTAATGATGAAAGAAACGACTTAAGAGTTAAAGCAAAGAGCCAAATCCTAAAGATTCAAAACAAAAATCAAACACATGGCCAAATGTGGGATGTATAAGAGCCTAGACAACAGAGCACAGCGAGAAGAGTACATAAACATAACGACTACAAGCACATAAAGAGAGCGACAACGATCACAAGAGCGACAACGATCAAAGAGCGACAACGATCAAAGATGAGAGTAAAACGACGAGTAGAGAGGTAAGCCGACCGGCGAGCGCAAAGACGACCACAAGATCAACAAGAAGGGAGACGACCACAAGAACAACGCGAAGCTGGACGACACAAGAGGTGAAGGAGCTAAAGAAGTCGGACGCGTTTTATATACAGACTTGTTAATATAATTCACATCTTGATCAATATTATTCAATTGAAATAAAGTTGGCTGTATATAGTAGGAATTATAGGTGTGTTAGCATGGATACAAAAGCTTAACGCTACGAACATTTTATCGATAACAGATAAATGACATTCCACATTTGGCTTCCAACTCAGCTTGCTGTCACTAATCGTTCCCAGGTACGATTAGGTCCTTGGGGATCAATGGCATCCCATTTTTGGCGGTGTCCAGGGTGGTACCTTGTATCTCTTTGTAAAAAGAATGAGGTCCGTTTTGTCCGATTTATGCTCAACCCGACTTCTTTCGACAATTGTAGTAATTCTTTGAGGGAGTTGTCCATGACCGATCTGATTGTCGATGGATATTTTCCCAAGTTAATTATGCCCAAGTCATCTGCGTTTTTATTCCGTCAGGAGATCATTAACCACGATATTTCATAACAGGGGCGACAGTAGTAATTTCCTTGCGGTGTTCCTCTTTTCGCTTCCATGATTATGGTTGTGGCTGCCAATTCCACCTGTATCCGTCTGCAGCTCAGCGGATTTTGGATCCGGATTCTTGGGGTACTACGGCTCTTAGGATCTGCATTATTTTCTCCATTTATACGGTGTTAAATGCTCCGAATATGTCTAGGAATGTCCCTAGAGCATATTCTCAATTAAGCAATTCTTTTTCTATGGATTTGATGCAGTCGAACGTATCTATTTATACCATGTACCTTAAGGTACAAATGGTATATTAAGTTTGTGCAATGTATGTAACAGGGAGAAGAAAGCGTTTCCGACCCCATAAAGTATATATATTCTTGATCAGCATCAACAGCCGAGTCGATCATGTCCGACTTTCTGTCTGTCCGTCTGTATGTATGTACACGTCGTTCATGGAGATGGTAAGAGCTGGAGGTGTAATTCTTTTTGCCTTAAGTCCGTTATGTGTGTTCGCAGGTCGAGTTTATTTCAAATTTTTGCCCCGCCCCTTTCCGTCTTCGCAATTGGCATAAAACTGTATTTTCTTCGATAACTTTGAGAGCTAGAGACCTATTTTTTTCGCATTAGGTTCGGTGAACTATTATGCAGATGTCATTCCCTGATTTTCAAAAAAAAATAAAAAATTGTTTTACATATGTTGGTTCCTCCCCCTCATTTCTTATGATAAGGCCCTTACATAAAATGAAGTCTAGCAGTGACTCACCTCTTTTGTTGACATCCTTATTGCCCCACACCGTGTGATGCGCGTTTGCATCCGAGTCGATGATGAGGGTCTTCTGCCTCCTCAACCATGCTTCGGAGCTCACGTAGTGGTGCTTCGCGGGCCATCTGGACGGATGTCATAAGTATTGGATCCTTTCCGCTACGCTTCAGCGTTGCCGCCGTAAGGTCTTCGGTGCTCTAGTTAGACAAAATATAAGCGTAGATGCCTTTCCTGACCAGGATAGCTGTTCTGGCTCTACTCACAGTCGCCATGAAGGATGTGTTGTAGTTAAGAGACTTTAGTCCAGAGACCATGTTGCCAGACGCGATCCAAGGTTCCTGGACTAAGACCACGTCGACGGGACCTGCGGGCAAGAGCTTCACCGACGCTAACTTACTCTTATGTAGTTTTATCTGGTATTAAAAGCTTTATGGCTATGTGAGTCGTCTATCTGGGAGGCGGTTCCTCTGTGTCTTCCAAGTCTAGGCTAGAGATCTCCGTGATTCTGAGATCCTCCTCCACCTCTCTAGCCTTTAGGGTGGTTTTGTTTATGTCCTCCGCTGAAAAACACTACATACACCTCATGCCATCTTCCCGAATCTGGGGTAAAGGATGTCCTCCGCTTCTTTGTTGATCTGGAGTACCATCTTTGCCTCTTGGCATTGGGTTTTGCTACATGGATGACGTTCCAGTCCGCGGTTGGCACATCCGTGTTCTGCCACTTCAGTAGCTGAAGCGCCTTCTCTTTTGGCATAGTACCTGGGAAAAGTACTTTTGCCTTTGGTATTACTGGCATCAATGTTCTGTCCCCACCTCTAGCTTGGCCTCTCCCACAGCGATCCAAAAGACGCAACGGCACCGAGCAGCTGAACAGCTTCACTCCTTCTAGCCATCCTGTGCTCTCGAACGCGAGTCACAGCACTTTGGTTCTTCCATCCGCCTCAGGAGTTCGCCGAGAAGCTTGGACTAACTTGTCCTCCACTGCTCCTGCTTCATGCGGGCGTTGTCGAACAGAGCGACCCCAAGGTGTCTCCTTGCGATATCGCTCATGGTCTTCGTTTTAGTTGGCGGTGGGAGGTGGCTGGTTTGTATCGGGGCCTCTTGCTTGCTGGTTCCTTCGCCTTAGCCTCATGTTGGGAGCGGTAGCGTTTCGCTGCCAGTTGCTCATCCACCTTGTTCGCATGCCCGCTCTTCGTGCGAAATTTCTCCGTTACCGTCTTTTTTTTGGTATACCTTTGTTGGTATGCGAGTTGGAGAGCAAGAGTTGGCTAGACATCGCACCTCTTCTTGGCCACTGGCAGGAATCCGTCGGTGGCTTCCAGGAGGTACGGTGTCCATTGCCCAGCCGGAATCCTCATTGAGGGTTCAGTTGAGTATTTTGCCAGCCTACAGCCCGTTAAATTGATAAAAAACCAAGCGCCTATTTATTTGAATTAAATATTTTATTGCGATAATTTTGGTCCAAGAAAATGTGTCTTTAGATTTTGCGACATAATTAAACACATTTTCTGGTATTTAATTGCAGCTAATTTCTATCACCTATTTACTGATTGTAGACGAAATAATTAAGTTTACGTGCGATAATTAGTTTTTGCTTATGTTACATAAGACTATAAAATACATGATGAAGTATCTGTTATCACAGTATTTCGAAAAATAGAAAAGAATCGATCAGATAGGAAAATCCAAAACAGAAGGGGCTTAAAAAGCCTTTCCGAGTTTAAGTTTAACATCTAATTTAACAATATGGAATTTTGTCATTTTAGATTTAATAGGCTTTGATCGAAAATACATATGTCGAAAATTTTAACAATATGTTTTTACTGGTTTAAACATTATCCATTTTTATTTTATGGGTAATAAATTTTTTCTTACTTTATCCCTTCTTATTAAACATCTTTCTTATCATTCACTTTTATCATAAGCGTATAAATTTTCAAACGATGTGTCTTTTGCAATATGTGTTACCTACTAGTGCCGTTATAATAGATCTTTTAATAAGTGTGATAATTTTTTCTGATATGATCCCAGTGTTTATTCATTGTTTTTCATTAGATAAAATAATACATGTTGAACGCCTCTAAATTGATTTAATATAGTAGCTTACGCCAAGACTATTAAAAAAACTCACTCATTTGGAAACAACTTGTGCATAAATTAATACGTTTACGATAGCCATAGAGCAGGAATAGAATAGACGATTTTAATTTGATGTGAATAATGGGGAAATTATCTGAAATAATTTTGCATATTTAAATGATTAACAACAATTATTTTTAATTGTTTTGTTCACCTTAGCGCTACATGATTGAATAATTAACAAAGAAAAAAGTAGACACCAATTCTATTCTCTATTACTCTGTTACTATCTCTATTACTATCTAATATAACTACCACCTATTGGTGTATGTTTGTATATAAGTATCAAATGATGTTTTCCGGTGCCCGGAATCCAGTACCAGGGCATTCAAGGATTTAATTTTAATAGGGTATATAAGTCAATGTGATTGAAAAAACTCACTTAACTTCAACGAAATAAATATTTAATATTTGGATTCTTACAAAAATAACTACTTAAACAGACTTTTCATTGCTGAGTTGACATATTAAAGCATAATTGGCGATAAACAATAGCTTTTTTTGTTCAGGCATAGTTTTGTATGAATTGGGTTGTCTTATGTTATAAGCTATGAAATAAATATAAAATGTTTATCTATTTAGAATTAAGTTTTTTTTTTTAATTTTATATTTGAATTATAGAGCATTTGGTTAATTTATCCTATAATATAAGTTGAAAGATAAATATACGCGTTGTAGCGTTTTTGCTGTTTTCAAAGTTTTTTTTAGGTGCAGCTACTATTAAATTCGTTAGGCTCTCAATATTGTTTAAATTTGTAGATAGGCATTTTCGCACAAAACCAGGATTTAGGTTCTCTTTGCTATTTTTCGAACTCGTATGTCTGCAAGTCGACTAGAATTTATTTACATACTCGTATATAGGCATTTTTTAAAAAGAGTCGGTCATTTTTCGATTTCACAAATATATATTTTATTATTTAGTAAAGCTATCTTATAATTAGTGATTGTTGTATGCAGAGTGTCATAAAAATATCCTTTCAAAAGTTCGTTTAATACTCATTTATTGCGTTTCTACTTCAAAAGGGCAATTCGAAGACTTTGTTTTTGTACTAGCCGGTTTTCCATTATTTAGGAAATCTTAACTCTCGCTAAGATCCTTAATGGCCTGCAGGATACGCTTTACATGGCCTACCTTGATAACACCCAGATCCTTAAGATCACGTCGTCCAAGGGCTAGCAATTCTTTGCCGCGAATGTCGTTCTTGAGGAAGCTGTCCACATATTCCGAAAGCTGCATTGTCTCCAACCAGGTTACCACCTCATTAACGCTCCAGTTATTCGCTGCCTCACGGGTGTTTGTCAGTGGGGGTTTAAATGCCTGTTGGCCAGCGGTTGATCCCGAACGTAGGCGCACCCAGAAGGGCCTGGACTTTCGGCGGCCATCAGTCTGTGGCCAAAAACAAATTCGTAGATTTTTATTCTATTAGCAAAACGTTTTATTTCCTTGTAAATTAAAAATATATAAATAATTTTAAAAACCAATAATTGCATTTTAGATTGTCCAAAATGTATATGTTATATACACGTTACATATATGAAAGATTGGGATAAAATGTTTATAATTATATTTGAACGAAATAAGGATGTTGGGGAAACGAGCTCATGGGAATTTATAATAGGTTTACAAAATTAAAACAAGTAAGAACGATTATAGTCGAGTTTCTCGACTATAAATAACCGGTTCTCAGTTTCACCTGGCTTTTGACACAATATAATACCTACCTACTTTTGGGAGCAACAAATTTTCGTAATTTATTTTGTAGGAGTGTGTTTGTATGAGAAGTGTTTCTATGGATGAACTTGTCATTTTTTCATTAAACGCAACTCATTTTTATCATTTTCGCAAACAAAAGTGGGCGTAACCGGTTGGGCGTAACCGGTTTTCACAACACAAATAGATAGCTTATAGAGCTAAAATTGTAGATATAGGTAGCCGATTTTTAAAATAAACTTGTGCTGAACTGGTATCCCTAGAATTAGAATGTGCAATTAGTTTTCCTCTATCTATTATAGTTTCCAAAATCTAGGCGTTCATACGGACAGACAGACGGACCGACAGACATGGCTAAATGGTCTCAACTCTGGATACCACCAGGTAGAAATTTCGGAATTGGACAGGGAAAAAACTTATTTTTCTTCAACGGAGGCAAGTATGAATTCTGCCGGCTACCTTTTGGACTAAATAATGCCTCAAGCATTTTTCAAAGGGCAATAGACGATGTTCATCGTGAGAAAATAGGAAGGATCTGTTACGTCTATGTGGATGACGTTATTGTCTTTTCAGAAACTGAAGAAGCTCATGTTGGCCATATTGCGGAGGCTTAAGAGAGCCTGCAGGACGCCAACATGCGAGTGTCCAGGCAAAGTCACATTTTTTTAAAGAAAGTATCGACTTCCTCGGTTGATAAGCCCCAGTTAAACGCATTTGACAAGCTTAGAAACATCCTTGCTACAGAGGACGTCATCCTTCATTACCATGATTTTACGCGACCATTTGATTTGACCACTGATGCTTCATCCTTTGGCATAGATGCAGTCTTGTTTCAGGGAAATAGGCCTATAACATTAAATTATGCCACGAACGAAAGGGAGTTACTAGCAATTGTGTGGGCCTTGGATAGTCTTCGTCCCTACCTCTATGGAAAAAGTGACATAAACATATTTACGGAGAATCAGCCCCTATTTGCGAGTGGCTGATGTTCTCTGATAAGATCCATAATTTAAAATTCAAGCGTTGGAAGGCCCGCACTGAAGAAAGTGGTGCAAAGGTCATGTATAAGCCAGGAAAAAAAACTGTGTGGCGGACGCTTTGTCGCGAAAAGGTTTTTACGCTTTGCAAAGTTCAGCGAAGTCGGATCGAGCCACTATTCACAGTGAAGAGTCATCAACAATCGAAAAGCCACTGAAAGCCACTCAAATTTTTTCAAAACCAAATAATATTGGATGAGGCATCCACGCTAAATAAGCGACTATTTATAGTGTCTGGTACTAAGACTCGCCATTAAATTGATTTTTCTGATTGGGAGACATTTGTGGACTTAGTGAAAGACATAGTAACGCCCAACGTCGTGAACGCCATATATTATAGGCTTCCAGATTTGGCCCGTTTTCAAGGTAGTCTGGTTCGGCTCTTTCCGGCCACTAAATTTGTGGTATTTTTAGTCTTGGGTGGCGGACGTTATCAATTCCTCAGTACTCTTGTAGAAATTGCCATAAATTGGAGAGGAAAATTTATGATGTCACGCAATTATTCCTTCAGGCGACTAAAGTGTACAATAGGTCATTTGACTCTGTCGTTAATAGGAAACCTGTTGAGATCATACATACTAGTGCTGACTTTGGCCAGGATATAATTATGAATCTTAAAAAGGCACAGCAGGAGCATAGATAGAGATTTATCAGGCAGCGAAGCAGAGCCTCGATTGTGGTGACTCAAATCCTTGCTACCATGGATATGGCCGAGGACGTCCATGTTTTGAAAAAGGAGAGTAGTTAACAATGCAACGGTGATCTGAGATAAGAGCACGACAACGAACTGCACATGAACGATGGGCGCTGGTCGACGGCTGTGATCTGTGCGAGTTAGGGTACGATGAGGCTCTCCCTCTCTTAGGTTAATTAGTTCTGAGCTGACACCGAGTAATAAGGGAACAAACCCGTTTGTGTTTTCTTATTTAATCACCTCGGGAGCAATAGCTAGAGCCACGACCCGGCTACCAGTTTAGAAGAGGATGATCAGCAGCATTATTGTCACTGATCGTGGCCACAACCTGGTCTCGATCGGTGCTCTGCCTCACTGTACGAGTGCAGAAGCATCCACCAAGTGAGCGGCCGTTGTGGGCAGCAACTTGCCGCAACGATTACGTCAGAACCAGCACCTTCGTGAACAGCGCGTGCCACGGTGGAAACATCCTGCAAGAGCTGTGCACGTGGGGAATATCATAATCTTACAGGCTACAGAATTTAATGGACGTGCAGGAGGATTTAGCCGATTCTCAAAACAAACTTGTGTTGGACTTCCCCAGAATCAAAGTATGCAATTATTTTTTGTCTATCTATCTATAACCTCCAAGATCTAGTCATTCCTATGGACATCGCTATATCGAATCGTCATGGGGTCGTCGACCATTTCTTCTCCTTGTTACATACCGTGTATAAAAATGAAGCAACATTTTTGCATATATATATGCTTTCCAAATATTGATTTTTTAGGGAGAACATGTGGGATACGATCAAATGATAGAAGAAACAGAACATTTACTATTGAGAACGTTTGGGGCGACTTTAAATCTGAATAACGTTAGAAAGGATAACATGCATATATACATATACATATATACATATATATACATGTATACTATGATTATGCCTTTGTACTCACTTCTTCGTTGGGAGCTAACACATTAAAGTAGGCGCGAAGTTTACCGTCGATACATTTTTGGACCGAACACTTTTTAAGCTCCATTTCCATGTTGGCAAGTGCAGCGCTTAACTTAGTTTCTAAGTCCTCGCGTAAGATCAAACTGTTTCCACGGTCCCGCAGTAAGTTACATGCATCATCGTACAGTTGTCGCGAAGAGTCAATTACTTCGACCAGCTTTGTACGTAGAGAAGGACCTTCAAGCAGTTTCCCCTGGGGGTGAATGCTTTCTAGGGCTTCACTGGCGCGACAAGCTACCGCATAGAGATCATGTTGCAGGACAGGATGGGAAATAATCAGAAACTTAACCCACTTAACCAGCGAGCTGACTGCCTCAATAAAATTAAGAAGGATGTAACACTCTCGTTCGGAAATTACATCGTCTGTTGACGAAGCGTGCTCCGAGGTCGTGGAGGAGCTATCCCGCTGTATCGAGATGCTATGCTGGCGCTGTTTTTCCTGCCAGGTTTTTAGCGAGAGCTCTAAACTCCGGTTGCGACAAAGCATTTGCACACGGTTCTTATGTAAAATGCGGATCATTCCTGGGGGCTGTAGCCACGCCTCGCCATCTACTTGAATAGGTATTTCCTCATCGCCCAATATGTTGATTTGGACACTTTGACACTGGGCAATTCGGTGGTGTTGAAGGTTAATCAGACGCGAAGCAGCCATTTGCACGGAACCAAACACTGCAACCACTTCGAGCACACGATCATCAAAGCTCGGGGGCAGGAAAATATCGTCTCTCCTGCTGCTGCCCCAGAAATTGGTGCCGCCCATGAAGCTGGGTATGTTCAGGATCACGATGCCTTGCAATTCTGGTAGCGGTATACGCTGGCCATCGCACTCCAGCTGTACTCGCTGCTCTAAGTTTTTGCAGGTTTTTTGTAATAATTGCTTAGACCCCAAGACCCCGTACCACATGTAGTTGCGGGCCCTGGAACGGCATTTTTCCGGGTGTTCCTCACGTTTGTTGTGGAAGTCCAATGAGATTTTGGCGTCAATACCGATTCCAAAATAATTATTCATTACACATTTTTCATGGTATCCGGCGAGAAGAGTTTCATCTGGATCCATGAGGGGACTGACAGCCGCGCAGAGGGTATCTGCATTTGCCAGTAGGCATTTTGATATAAAACCACCGCCGTTAGTAAGGTCTAAAAAAATATATGTGAATAGTTAAAATAAAGTGTAGAATATAGCTTTCAATTACAAGTTTAATTTAACAAGAACTATTGATGTCGTTGTTGCGGGTTTTATCTAAACGATGTCTGATTATCTGTCAATGCCTCAAAGTCTATAGTGTTATATGGTAGTTTCTATACCTACATTTAAAAAAATGCTTGTATATATTTAAGTAGTTTAAGAAATTTGTATATGAAGGAGGTGAAAAACAGTTTCAGTTTAAATTATATAATATGTATAAATTCTAAATATAATATGATTTGTTTTTTATATACTTTATAAAGGCAGACAAATGGGCGTACGGTCGGACGAATCAGACGGACCAGATCCTCCACCCTGTTACATACTCTCGAATGTTTTTCTACTTATATTTCTTATACTTAATAATTGCATATTTTTAAACGTTGCCTTACTTGGCCAGTTAGGAAGTCGAACAAGAGGATTTATTATAGGCAACTTGCGATTGCACTCTTCGTTTGCAGGTTTTTCCTTGTCCTTGCATCCTTTATCATCTTTATCCTTTTCGGCAACCTGATCAAAGCCAAAAAAAGTGGATCCCATGAATAGGCTCGATCTCGACCCTTTTAGATTTTGGAGATTTGGTAAAGCTTCGTTGGGCTGCAAAAAAAAAATTAATAAAATGAAGAGGTCTGAATCTTATTCCATGAAAAGGCAAACGGAAGCTTTGTACTAACTACAATAAATCGATGGATGTTTGCGATTTATATGCCATTATGTGATGCGCAGAAAATTTATGGTAGACATAAAGCAGAGGACATCCAATTGTTTTTTGTAATATACATAAATATTAGTATATAATTTTATAGGCAGCAATTCGAATAAAAAATTAAAAAGTGATAAAATTTAAAGTGAATAAGACAAACGAAATTCTAAAAACCAAACTTTAAAAGGAACATTAACATTTAAAGCAAATTTTAACCAGTTTAATTTAATTGGTATTTTTAAATGGATTTATTAATGATTTCATTACCCCCACTCCTAAATATATTTAAATATATATTTCTAATCATACATACATACACACATAAATGGTACGAAATGTCAAGCAGTTTACAATTTTTATCAACCAATCGAAAGAATATTACAAAATATCTTATTAAGGAATATTATTATAGATTAAATGTTGTACTGTAAGCCCTGTAAGTTGCTGGTATTTGTTTTACATATATGTTTAAAAATAAATCCTTTACTTATGCTGAAAAAGTTTTACTTTGACGCGTTTTTGATTTTTATACCATGTACCTTAAGGTACAAATGGTATATTAACTTTGTGCAAATGTATGTAACAGCCAGAAGGAGACATCTCCGACCCCATAAAGTATATATATTCTTGATCAGCATCAACAGCCGAGTCGATATAGCCATGTCCGTCTGTCCGTCTGTCTGTATGTATGAACACCTCGTTCTCGGAGATGGTAAGAGCTAGAGGTCTAGTTCTTTTTGCTTTTGGTGTGTTATTATTGCAGGCAGATCAAGTTTATTTCAAATTTTTGCCACGCCCCTTTCCGCCTTCGTAATTTGCATAAAACTGAATGTACCTTTAGCCCATAACGACACATTAGCCCATAACTTGCACAAAATAAGAGGTAGAGACCTATTTCTTTTTGCATTATGTTTGTTTAGCAATAACGCAGATAATGGTATTATTGGATTTTTGCCACGCCCCTTTACGCCTTCGTAATTTGCATAAAATTGAATGTTCTTCGACACATTAGCCCATAACTTGCACAAAATAAGAGGTAGATACCTATTTCGTTTTGCATTATGTTCGCTTAACTATTGCGCAGAAAATGTCATTTTTGGATTTTTGCCACGCCCCTTTCCGCCCTCGTATTTGAAAAAAAATCGATATCTTCGAAATGGTAAAAGTGGTAATTTTGAGTCCAATAAGTCTGCTGATCGTCGAACACGTGCATGCAAAATTACGTTCAGATCGGACAATAAATATAGAAGATATGGCCAATTAAAGTTTTACCCACCCCTTCCCTAGGCAACGGCATGCCGCACACAAACGAAAATTTGGTGAATTATTTGCAAAAAAAAAATAAAATCAAAGAAATGGTTCATAAAGAAAGGAGGTACATGGTATCTCGTTGTCGAGAAATCTCGACTACAGCGTTCCTACTTGTTTTCATATGTAACTTGTTTACTATAGATACGTACTTATGATTAACTACAGGTATGAAAGCATCACTCCTCTTACGCCATTGACTAAAAGCAGCACATTAACGGAGGCCATACCTGGGCTACCGTAATTTTTGTTTTTCCCAACAACTGATATTTAGAGTTCGAAAACTGCATTGAGAAAGGAGTTAAATAAGATTAATACAAATGACTTTTGTAAGTGATCTGAGCATCGTAGAAATATACGGCGATATTTTTTTCTACCAGACGGTGTGCTACAAAAGACCGATTAATGTTTCCAATCCTATTAAATTTAAATATTCCTAACCAATTTACAATATATGTAAAATTAAAAATAAAATAAGGTAAGTACCAGGTATGGCTATATTTCTTGTATTGTCTCAACTACAACAGTTTTTATACCACGTACCTTAAGGTACAAATGGTATATTAACTTTATGCAAATGTATGTAACAGGCAGAAGGAGACATCTCCGACCCCATAAAGTATATATATTCTTGATCAGCATCAACAGCCGAGTCAATATAGCCATATCCGTCTGTCCGTCTATTATGTCTTTTTAACTATTCTCTTTGGCACGCTCCTTTCCTCCCTCGTATTCGCAAAAAAATCGATATCTTCGAAATGGTAAAAACTAGAGGCATCATTTTTAGCCCGCTAAGTCCACTGATCATTAAATACGTACATGCAAAATAACGTCCAGATGGACAATAAATAAAGAAGATATGAGGAATGCTGCTACACAATCGGATGACGTCAACCGTCTCTTTTTATACCATGTACCTTAAGGTACAAATGGTATATTAACTTTGTGCAAATGTATGTAACAGCCAGAAAGAGACATCTCCGACCCCATAAAGTATATATATTCTTGATCAGCATCAACAGCCGAGTCGATATAGCCATGTCCGTCTGTCCGTCTGTCCGTCCGTCCGTCTGTCCGTCTGTCCGTCTGTCTGTCTGTCTGTATGTATGAACACCTCGTTCTCGGAGATGGTAAGAGCTAGAGGTCTAGTTCTTTTTGCTTTTGGTGTGTTATTATTGCAGGCAGATCAAGTTTATTTCAAATTTTTGCCACGCCCCTTTCCGCCTTCGTAATTTGCATAAAACTGAATGTACCTCTAGCCCATAACGACACATTAGCCCATAACTTGCACAAAATAAGAGGTAGAGACCTATTTATTTTTGCATTATGTTTGTTTAGCAATTACGCAGATAATGGTATTATTGGATTTTTGCCACGCCCCTTTCCGCCTTCGTAATTTGCATAAAACTGAATGTTCCTCGACACATTTGCCTATAACTTGGACAAAATAAGAGTTAGAGACCTATTTCTTTTTGCATTATGTTTGTTTAGCAATTACGCAGATAATGGTATTATTGGAGTTTTGCCACGCCTCTTTCCGCCTTCGTAATTTGCATAAAACTGAATGTTCCTCGACACATTTGCCTATAACTTGGACAAAATAAGAGTTAGAGACCTATTTCTTTTTGCAACATGTCCGTTTAAGTATTGCGCAGATAATGTCATTCTTGGATATTTGCCACGCCCCTTTCCGCCCTCGTATTTGCAAAAAAATCGATATCTTCGAAATGGTAAAAGCTAGAGGCATAATTTTCAGTCCAATAAGTCCACTGATCGTCAAACACGTACCTGCAAAATTACGTACGGATCGGACAATAAATATAGAAGAAATGGCCAATTAAAGTTTTACCCACCCCTTCTCTAGGCAACGGCATGCCGCACATAAACGAAAATTTGGTGAATTTTTTGAAAAAAAAAAAAAATAAAATCAAAGAAATCAATAAAGAAAAGAGGTACATGGTATCTCGTTGTCGAGAAATCTCGACTACAGCGTTCCTACTTGTTTGACTTTAATTCGTTCGCACGTGTATACATACAGAAGTGTGTGAATGTAAGCATAATACATATGTCCGATAGTGTGTGAATGTAAGCATAATACATACAGAAGTGTGTATGTGTGTGTGTGTGCAAGTGCTGACGAAAATTGGTAAATTATTTAAAAAAAAATAAAATAAAAACAAAGAAATGTTTGATAAAGAAAAGAGGTACATGGAATCTCGTTGTCGAGAAATTGCGACTACAGCGTTCCTACTTGTTTTTACCATGTTGCTTAAGGTACAAATATTAAGTTTGTGCAATGCATTCAACGTTTCCCACCCTATAAAGTAACATTCATATATATGTATGTATATTCTTGATCAGCATCAACAGCCGAGTCAATATACGAGCCTTCTCACATATACATACACTTATGTATGTATCCACGTGATGATTGTTTGGATGTCAACTCACAAAAAACTTGTTCAATTATTGGAAAAATAAAAAAGAATTGGTTGATAAATATGAGAGGTACATGGTATCTCGTTGTCGAGAAACCTCGAATACACCGTTTTTACATGTTTTAAATTTATTGTTAATTGAATTGGAGCATTTGGATTAAAAAAAATATATTTTACTTTAATAGATGCACAAATTTTCACATAGTTAAACAAAATTATAACAAAAAACATATAAAAATTACATTGGTTTGCTACGGCAAATTTTTTTTGTAATAAACGTTAAAATTGAGGGAAGTTTATACAAGATTAGTGGGCAGCTCTTTGATGGTATAGCTTATTTTGATACTCGTACTACGTAATACAAATATTCGAAAGGTGCGAATATTTGATTGCTTTAGATTCTTAAGTTTAGAATAATATTCCTCGCTAGGGAAATTTGTACAAACATGAACATGGGTAAGCAAACAACGTTTGGGATTAGAGCAGGTAGGGTTCCTTTCATGATTTTTTAAACTGGCTTACCAAAGGTATCAGCGGTCTGATAAGCGGCAATGCTGAAAGTCGAATGTTTGGCTCAGTCACTACAAAGAAGCGAATACTGAAAAATCCATGTCCGCCTTTCGTAGCGCTATTTTTGTTTTTCTTCTAAGAAAATGGATTTAGTACACGATGCGTTTAAAAATAGTTTAATTACGGGGTATCTTCTGAACATTTTAGGATTTGAATATTTTTATGGTGCAAACTGTTGTATTTACTTTGAATATATAATTTTATTGGTGTACCCAAAGTTAATGTCAAAATAAATGTCAATGTAATGTCAATTGTACTTAGCTTAATAGATAGGAATCGTACGGTCATTCCCATCTCAGCTATAAATACCTGTTCTCAGTTAAAATATAACGGTTTCAAGCGAATATACCTGGTTGTCAGTTTATGTACTGTGAGTCACAGCTAATTGCAAGCTGTAGAATCTTTTTACTCTAATTGTCAATTGAAACATTATAAAGACAGAGCTTAAACCCAATTGGAAAAATAATATATTCAAAAAAGGTTTTATGATAAAAATCGGAAGTTTAATTATAATTTAATTTTTTCAGATGAAGATAAGCATCTTATTTTTTTTACATTATAACTGCTTCTGGCATACTCAGTTCAAAATAAATTAAAAAATAATTTTTAATCAAAATTGTCGTTTTATTTAAATTTTTGGTAACTTAATTTGGTATTCTTAACGATCACCGGACTCAAAATGATGTCTCTAGCTTTTAACTTTTCAAAGACATAGCTTTTTCGAAAGGATACCTCTAGCTAATGCGAAGACGGAGTGAGGCGTGCCAAACATCTGGAAATAACATTATCTACGTCTTTGCTAAACGGACCCAATAAAAAAGAATTTTGCCACTTGCTGTTACTTTGTCCAAGTTATGGACAAGTTGTAGAGGTATGTACAGTTTTATTCAAATTACGAATGCCGAAAGGGGAGTGGAAAAAACTTGAAATAAAGTCGATCTGCCTGCATTCATAAGGCACCAAAAGCGAAAAGAGGTACACCTTTAGCTCTTACCATCTCCGGGATCGACGTGTTCATACATACAGACGGACAAACAAACAGACATGGCCTAATCGACTTGGCTGTTGATGCTGATCAAGAATATATACACTTTATAAGATCGAAAACGCTTTAGTTCCTTGTTATATACATTTGCCCAAACTGTATGTTATATGTATACCATTTGTACCTTAAGGCACATGACATAAAAAGCTCAGAGAATATGTTTATTATTAATAAACACATTATTTAAATATTTTCGTTTCATTTCGTTGTAGAAATCGCAAGTAAAATTATTGAAAAGTACCATTTAAATGTTCAGATAAAACAATTGGAGATTTTAAAGGCTAGCGTTAGTCAGATTAAAATGGACATTTTTAGCTGAACTTTTGTTTGTTTCGGGAAAGAAGGCGGCGCTGGATAAATACTTACCTTAAAGAGGCTACCGCAGCTGATTCTGCGGCTGGCTGCCGGTGAGCTACTAAGGAAACGGGCGTGCTCCGGATCCAGAGTCAGCAAGTTAGGGCTAAAACCGGAGTGACGGCGGTCCTTGTCTTTTTCTTTATCGAACTCACGACTAGCCAATCCAGGAGCATGACTTGAGTGGCGTCGGACCTCTGAGTTAATCGTCCGTACCCCCAGCAAACTAGAGCAGCCTATCGACGGGGTCTTAACTTTTTCGGAAGAATCCGACAACAGATATCCTGAAGGCTTTACTGAATCGCCGCGCAACGGCGTCGGTGGACGCACAACAACACTTATCTGTGGATAGTTTGGATTTACATCATCAAAGGATTCTTTCTTACATGACTCATCAAAAGTTATGCGCTTTACATCTTGTCCATGACCCGTTTTCTTTGTGGGCGTTGATGACGTGGTCAATATTGGATTGGCCTTTATGTTGCAATTGGGGCTACTGGAGAGAGAATTATTTGTTGTGTTGCGCATTGTGGAATCACCGTCTTGTATTTCTATCTTGATTGCCGATTGCGTGGACAGCTCATCTTCGATAGTGGTTGGCAAAAAATGGGCCAGGGAGTTAGTTGGCGTTTGCTGGGCGTCGGGGTCGGGCTCGGGGTCAGGAAAGGGGTCATCGAAAATGTTGTCCTTGCTTTGTTGTTGTGTAGATTGCGAGAGGAGTTTGCGTGGGTCATCGTTTTGGTTTGGCGATTCCAGCATAAGTTGCTGTTGAAACATGAGTGCATTGGTTGTAGTGGGTTTCAATGAAGTGCGTTTTTTGGCACGCTGCATTTCATTGGTGGGTTAGTACAAAGGGATATGCATAGAAACCCGTGCTTTCGAACATGGCAAATTCATTTCGTTTGGGTAAGTTAAATGGGCATATTTTTTATCGAAAGATTCGACTAAATAACTGAAAACGGAACGTAAAAAAATGAAGAAAAGAAGTGCAAAATCTAAGTTACATAAAGTTGCCACTTTTTGGTTCCGACATACTCCAAAACAAAATAAATGTAAAATTATCCTTATGCATCCAAGCTAGACTTTCAATTAAATTCATACCTTAAAACTTTGTCGGGCAATATCGTTACCTTCCACAAACTGTGCCAGGCTGCAGAAGCGCGGTGGCTCCCGCATCTTTTGATCGTCACACCGGTTGTCTATCTCAAATACTATATTTTCAAATCCGAACTGTTGCGGATTGTCGTCACTGTCCATTCGTGCCAGAATTGGAAACGGCAAGGAGGTGCGGCTGCGTAGATGCGTGTGGCCGTGATTCAAAGCACTTAGCGATTTTTTACGAGGCGGCTTTGGTGGCCTTGCTTGCTCCGAGCAGAGCGTAGTGGTATCGTCAGTAAGGGTACTGTCTTGCAGAGCGTAGGTCATGTCTTGGCCCAGAACTGAACTGATGTCGTCCAAAATGCTTTCGCCAGGAATGGCCTCTGTTTCATCACTAGTTTCTGGCGAATCGATATGTGTGAAATGATTAGTATCCAGGCTCTGTAACAGAAAGTTCAATGCAATAATTATAATAGAATTGCTAATATATTTTATAAGTTCATGGCTGTTTCAATTTGTATGACTGATACGTAAAACGATTTTAGCTCGCACGTTTAAATGAAGTATAATTTTCTATAAGAATATGCACTGACTATTAACACCAGCTACTTATTAAATAACATGAGTTTATCAGTGCATTGTTAGTCTCTTTGAATATCCGACTCAGAATACTTTTCCTAGACCTCTACCAAGAATCCCCAATACAAAATTACTTAAAAGAGGCACAAACATTCAGGTTTCCACCTGATTTTTAATGTATGGATAAATATTGGCAATTTGAATATAAAATGCTTTCCCGTGCGTGGCATGTTTCTAATTTTATGGGCGTCGATCTGAGTAACTAACTGAATTGACAACACCAATAGATATGTACTATATTTTACCAATATCAAATCCAAGTTATAATTCTAAAATTAAAATTGCATTCTACATAGTTTTAATTTAAAGATTGTAGGCGTCTCTATAGAGTAGATTGTGGGTGCAAAACATTTTCGAAACTTGCGCGGGAGGTCGTTGTCGTAACCGGCTGATTTCTGCAGCATAGATAGATATTGGCTTTGCAAATATAAAATACGAAATATTTATAGTCCCTAGAATGCCAAAAGCCTGCTCGGGTCTAGTTTTCCTATTTCTTCCAGCGATGGGTTGGGCAAAGTATGGCTCTAGCTATTTATTTACGCCTGTCCCTTGCATTGCCGACACCCACCGTTAGGCCCAGTTTTTGTGCATGGAATTGCAGAATGCAGTGGCCTGTGAACAGACCGACTAGCAATCTACAGTCTTGCCTCTGTAGCTTCAGATAGAATGATGCCCGTTTTTAGTATTGTGTTTCGCACATGGTTTTCTATATTTTGTAGTTCGTGGTGTCTGCCCACCAACTGTTTACTTCCATTCGAGCTTTAGCCTCCATTTTGGAATGTCCGAGATTGGTACGTCCTCCACACCGCCGTTTTGGTCTAGCGCTCCTCGTTTTGCCAGTTCGTCTGTCATTTCATTGCCCTCAAATCCTCTGCGGAGTATTAATATGTTAAATAAATATTAAGATTTTCTTCAATAAAATTTTACACTTTATGCCGCTAATTTGGCAATCCGGCCCACAGTCCATTGGTAAAACCATTCCCTATATGTGTTGCCAAAATCGGCCGGTTTTAGACCGCGAAAATGTCAAATATGCGTTGGGCCCAGAAGCTTCTCCAAAGAAACATGCCGCGCACTTCTCATACACACACACACCTACAAACACAAATTAAGAAAAATTGTTGCCTCCAAAATTTTAATGCCATTATAATGTTTCAAAAACCAGGTGGAAACTGAGAACCGGGTATTTATAGTGGAGGAAGTCGACTAAATTCGTTCTTACTATACTTGTTTCTAGGCTGGCAGAAATCCTCGACGGAACCCTCCACGAGGGTTCCGGCTGGGCAATGGACACCGTACCTCCTCGAACCAAGTGGTACCTGGCACCAACGGCACCTGGCAGCGGGTGCCACTGGGTGACAGGGGGTGCGATGTCTAGCCAAGGCTTGCCCTGCATTACTCGCGTACCAACCCAGGTACTGCGTAAGTTCAGGCGAAGTTCCTTGGCAGAAAGGATAAAATGCAAGGGTGGTATTCCCCTTAAAGATACCAGAAGGAGGCTACAAAGGAGCAAACAGGGGTTGGGATGTCAACCCAATCGTCGGTGGGAAGCGTGACTGCTACTACCGGCGGGCACGGGGAGGAGAAATCCTCTCAGCGTGTCGCCAGCGGTCACTCCTCCGTCCCGGGAAAGCAGGCCAGGACGGTTGTATAGCTACTGCTGCTAAAAACAACCGGATGCAGAGAGGTACCGCAGTACGGGGAGACTCGGACCTCAAAACTAATCCGGAAAAGAAGGAGCCAGAGCGCGAGCGTCTCCTAGTCCTTGAGGGAAATCTCTTGCAAGGTCGGACCCAAAAAGACAAAGGAGGGCTTGAAAGCAAAAGCCCTGAACAAGGTCGCTCTCAAGATCGAGGCCAGGCTACGAGAGAAGCACCCACCTCTTCCCTAGACAACGGCATGCCGCACATGCTAGGGTGACGTTAACCGTCTCTTCTGTGACTTCAATTCGTTCGCACGTGTATGCATACATACAGATGTGCATCTATGTGTGCACGTCCTGACAAAAATGAATTATTTAAAAACAAATTAAATAAAAACAAAGAAATGGTTCATAACGAAAAGAGGTACATGGTATCTCATTTATGAGAAATCTCGAATACAGCGTTTCTACTTGTTTTTTTTGGGAGCGCTGGGCTGCATACCGCTGGTGTACTGCATTGGTTGCCTTTTTAGCCCTTTCGTCCACATTTGGCTTCCAACTCAGCTTGCTGTCACTGATCGTTCCCAGGTTCTTTATTTGGTCCTTGGGAATCAATGGCGTACTATTTATTTTTGGCGGAGTCCAGGGAAGTACCTTGTATCTTTTTGGCGGAGAATGACGTCCGTCTTGTCCGCATTATTGTTCAACCCGGCTTTTTTTTTGTCCTTTGTTGCACTTCTTTAAGGGTGTTGTCCAAGATAATTATGCCTATGTTATCTGCGTGGGCTGTTATCATTGGGGCTTACCGTTTTTGTTTCGTAAGGAGATCATTATCTTGCCATTGTACAAGTCTCTGGCACGTGGCTGTATCTCAAGCACACTATAAATATGTTTCTTAACCATGGCGAGATCTTCGTTTTGAATGTCTGCAGCATAGCTGCAGAGGGTGATTCGATCTTCTGTCACGACCTGCTATGTATTGAGCGGCGTAATTTGTATGAATTTACTGCCCTCAATGCAACCTGGGAAGTGTGCATCCAGAAGTGTTTTGACGGCGTCTTTGCTGTTCTCGTTCATCAACCCTCTTTCGTCCTTAGTTGGCTTTTGAACCATCTGCTTACCGGCTAGTAGCTTTCCTAACATTGCGGTTTTTAAAGCCTTCTCTATACCGGAGCAGATGGTTTGCCACGAGTTTCTTTTGGGCTTGCGGACATATTTTTTGAAGTTACTCAGCCTGATCTTGTACTCGTTCCATACATGATCATCTTCTGCTGGTTTGGCAAGCTTGCAGATATCCTGTACTTCTCCCGAAGCTCTTTTTCATGCGAGATAGTTTACATGATTTCCCGAACGCTTGTACCAAGGCTATGTTGAGCTTTTCAAGAGCCCGCTCCAATGTGTTTATTCGAGGAGGTTCTGAAAGCTTTTTGTTCACTATGTCGCCGTATTTTTCCCATTTGGTGTTTCTGGGGTTTATTGACACTGTTCTTGAATTTTACTTGAAATTCAATGTAGCAATGGTCTGAGAAGGAGGGTCTGCTCAGGACCTTCAATTCCGTGACCTCGGTATTTCCTTTTGTTTTGAGGGTTAGGTGTAACACATTTGTAGAGGTTGGGCCTACATCTAAATATATTGGCTCCTCCCCCTTATTTCTTATGATTAGACCCTTACTCAAAATGAAGTCTAGCAGTGACTCACCTCTTTCATTGACATCCTTTTTGCCCCACACGGTGTAATGCGTGTTTGCATCCGAGCCGATGATGAGGGTCTTCTGCCTTCTCAACCATGCTTCGGAGCTCACGTGGTGGGGCGTCGGTGTCGTGGACCATGTAGCAGGAAGCCATGAGTATTGGATCCTCTCCGCCGTAAGGTCGTCAGTGCTGTAATTAGACAGGAGGTAAGCGTAGATGCCTTTCCTGACCAGGATGGCTTTTCTGACTCTACTCACTGTCGTCATATAGTATGTATTGTAGTTAGGAGACCTTAGCCCTGAGACCTTGTTGCCTGACGCAATCCAAGGTTTCTGGACTAAGGCCACGTCGACGGGCACTGCCTCAACTGTTAGCATGAGTTCCGCCGACGCTAACTTACATTTATGAAGGTTTATTTGAAGGATTTTCAACTTCATTTTTAAGCGAGTCGTCCTTCCGGGGAGGGGCGACCACTACAGTCACGTACGCATCCTCCCTGTTACATACTTTGGTAGCAATAAAATATACACTGTTTTTTTAAGAATTTGGTAAATAAAGGGTCAAATCTGGGTTTCAAATTTGTGAAAACGAAATTTCAGGAACTTGTTACTCAACTTTTGCTGTTATTTCATTCCCTGGGGTTAATTTTGTTCGTGTCAAACAATAATAATAGTTACAATTAAATTATTTAAATAGTATTACATGTATCGTCTCTCTCACCTGGATTATATCGCCAAGAGTTTGGCCTACGTCTTGCTTGTCGAATATGTCAGATGCTACACTGCACTCCTCATTACTTATAGCCGAAAGCACGTCGCTAGCCTCTCCACCGATTTCTTCGGAAGATGAATGTTCCTGTAAATAGCAAAAGGTAAGTTTATAACGACTAGAGCTTATGGGAAGAAATTCCTGGGGGTAATAAATAAACGTACGGTGTTAGTCTGTGCATCGGTGTCAATGATTGTTAGACTAGCACTTGTGTAAACATTTTGGGATGTTGGGACAACGCAAATTCCAGGTACCTGCAGATTACAAGTATGAGCTACCATTTTTTCAGTACGCTTTCGAACCTCTTTTTCTTCGATTCCGATCATCTTTTCATTTTCCCTTTCCTTGTCTAGAGCTCGAGTCATGTACAAGGTGCGTTCAAATACCTCTATAGGCCGATAGTCGGAAAGTGGGTCGACTATCGGTTCGACCGAAACAGTTGGTACTTTGAGAAAGTCGACCTTGGAATCGGTGGGTGTGTCAGTGCCTGACGACAGGCGATTTCTGTCTTCTGGGATGATTGTCGCGCCACTAAGGGAAACGCGGGCCCTGCGATATACGGTTTCCCCGGTTGCGCTTTCCTCAATTTCCTGAATCACATCCACTCCAGAACTGCGACGACTATCAGCGAATTGACGCGGAGCAGGGAGACTAATGCTGTTAAAGAAGCTTTCATCTGTAGAATCGCGGCGTGTGTCCGGCAAGGGAGATATACAAGTAAGTCGTGAAGTTTCCATTGTTGGAGATATTATATTAATCGGCGGAATTTTGGGCAAGGGGGAACCACAGGGTGTTGAGTCTTCCGAATTTGTGGTGGGTAGCTTAAATGCCTCAAAAGGTGTAATCGACAGTTTGCGCTGGTAGCGCTTCGGTCGTCCTGGCTCCGAGTGTTCTATCACATTATAAATAGCCCGCTTTATGCTGTTGGCCCTACATTGTAACGCTTCTTTCTCTCTGGTTCGCAAATGACGGCTGCTTCTGCGTTCCTTTGTGTTTAGCTCCTCCTTCACGGTCTTTTGGATTGCAATATTAGGATTTCTGTTAATAGAAAAAGAGACACTGTAAAAGGTAAATTATATCAAAATCATAAAACAAAGAAGAACGATTATAGTCGAGTTTGTTAGTGACCCCCTGATTGAAGTATGAAGCACTCACAACAAATCATTCTGGTCTTTTCAACGAGTTTTTATGAGTATCCGCGAAGCAGAGTACGGGTATCCAGGTATACTCAGCGCCGACGACAAATTTCTAATTGCTAAGTTTTAGTTTAAATCACCCAACTGAAGTTAGTTTTGAGGCGGGGTGATTTGAGTTTTCCCAAGAACAAAACGGAAACAGTCCCCGGAAGAGCTACCGATGATTACATATTATTTTTTATGTTTTTACGTCACCAAACTATATGCGTGGACAACTTTTCTATGCAACTCTTTTGAAAAGAGAATGAAAGGGTATTTTGACCTGCGTCAGCATCGGCCCTTTTTCTGATAGGGATATGGTGAAGATTGTATTCCCTTTTTTGAGGAGGTCTTTGTTTCCCATGACCATGATAAGTGCGTTACCTACTTTTTATAAACCCTCATGTACTCTTTAAAAGGAAGAGTATAAAAGGATTAAGCAACCGACCGCCCATTTTGAACTCTTCTTTTTTAAAGAGGTGCATGATGTTTTCCAAAAAGTAGGTAGCGCATTCATTATGGGTAAAGCGGAAAATTTAGGTAGAGCTATGTTTATGGCATTCCTTCAAGAAAAAAAACGTCGCTTATGCCGCAGCTCAACAACGAGAATCGCTGTAGTCGAGATCTCTCCACAACGAGAAACCATGTACTTACAAATGGTATATTAAGCAATGTATGTAACAGGCAGAAGACGCCTCCGGCCCCATAAAGTATATATATTTTTGATCAGCATTAACAGCCAGCCGAGTCCATATAGCCATGTCCGTCTGTCCGTCCGTCTGTCCGTATGAACGCCTAGATTTTGGAAACTATAATAGATAGAGAAAAGCTAATTGCACATTCTAATTCTAGGAATGCAAGTTCAGCACAAGTTTATTAAATCGGCACCTCCCTCCGCAGCCCCGCAAACCGCGAAATTCTGTGACATCCTCAATTTGAGCTCTATAGGCACTAATTTTGAATAGTAAATTGGTAGGGCTATTATCTATCTGTGTTGCGAAAATCTGCCGATTACGCCTACTTTTTTTCGCGAAAATGACAAAAATGAGTTGCTATGAATGTAAAAATGAAAAGTTTCTCCATAGAAACAGTTCTCATACACATACTCTCAAAAATTACGAAAATTTGTTGCTCCCAAAATTTCAATGGTAGGTATTATGTGTCAAAAACCAGGTGAAACTGAGAACCGGGTATTTATAGTCTATAATCGTTCTTACTTGATGTTTTTTTTTCATATCACACTCATGGTTTCAAATCTATTTCTTATTCGGGACAAATGAAAGCACTGCATCGTTTGTGAGGCTGGCACTGATTTGAAGTATTTGGTGGCAAGAGTATGTGAATGGCACTTGAAGAGAATGAGTACATGAAGGGATTTGATGTGTTTTGAAGAAATGAAGGCGAGTGCGAGTGATTTGAAAAAATAATTTGCTGCAGTTCTCTTGTTTTTATGGAGAAGCTTATGGGTGCAACACTTGCCATTTTCGCTGGAGTAGATAGGCTAAATATATATATTGGATATATGGATTCGATTGTGGGTTAACACATTTTCGCCACGTGAGCGGGCGGGGATAGATAGATATTGGTTCTGCTAATAAAATAACCGAATTTAATGTCCCTAGTAATGAAACTGTGGACGCCACAGAATTTCGCGGATTGTGCATGAGCGTTGGTATTCCTGGTATTCCAAAAATCAGAATATGCATTTATTCATACGTTCATACGGACGACATCGCGATTGAAGGGCTGTGGCGGGAATGACTGCGTGATTTTTTTTAATATATAGATAACTGATAATAAACATGAGATATTAGTAATAACATACAATACTAATAACAAATGCGTAGCAGATATTCGGAGTGTATGAGAGGGAATAGATCTTCGTAACTTACTGATTTCGGCAGTGCGAATGGATGTATTCTCAATTTATCGTATCTGAATATAGTGTTTCTAAAATGAAAATTATTCATTCAACAAAATTTCGGGGCTGCCGTGGTGAAGTACGTAGCCGACTTTAAAAGTTATTAAGGGATTGAGCCTTTAATGGCTTGTTAAGCTTGACCCTTAGAGAAAACTAAATATGGTGAAACCATATTCGTAAAATGTTTCACATGAAATGTGGGTTAAATGTATTCGGATATAATCGTAGACATTGGACTATAGCCGTTTATACTTTTGTGCGAATAAACTATCTTGAGCCTGAACGTTGGGCTGAGGACATTAATAGTTCCCAAAAAAAAGCTACTTACAGAAAGGAGGATCTGGTATCAGGTGGATCGGGAACACTTCTCTCAATAAGGTTCCTGATGGTGGCTATCAAATCGTCACCAGTGTGGGCACCCATCTCTTCCTCCTGCAGAGCATCCATCAGCATGCTTAGTTTTTCCTTCAAGATGTCACATTTAATAGACAATTGTTCATCGTCCTTGCGGTACTCCGAGATTCGAGTTACAAGATCGTCAATGGTTTCGCAGAGTGTTTGAGTTGAACTTATCAGCGTCTGGGTATCGTTTGTTTCCACTATTAGGCGTAAGTGATGATTAGTCGAAGTCACCATATTAGTTAGAAGCGTCTCCTGTTCGGTGGTGATTGACATCTTCGGACCTTTGGGAACCGCGATCGCCTTTTCAAAAACCATGATACTCCAGCGGTCAAGCATCTTTGTACTGGCCGACTCATATCTCTCCAAGATCTGGGGCAGGTGGGTGTCGTCGTCGCAGCTGGAGCCCCAGCCTAAAACCCTGGCCAGATCATTTCCTGTGCCTAGAGGCATGACAGCCACTTGGCACTGTTTCTGTAAAAAAAAATGTAATTAAGAAAAAATGTATTGAATGACCTCTTTAGTATTTTACTATATTAATAATTTTATATTGTAACTTGAGAAAAACTTAAAATCTTTAAGATGTAATCGTTATAATTTATTTAAAATTAGACATGTTTCATTTGTTTAAGCTCCGTATACTGATAAAATATCCATAGATATTTAATATCTGCTTTGTAAGGACTGGGATTCCTGCTTTTTTCTGTTATTATAAATATTTTATAAAAAGTGTAATGCCTGCAGCACATATAAATAAAATTACAATTATGGATTACCAAAGCGTGTTTTGCATATACTTACATGCATGTTGAAGCGATCAATTTCACTAAGCACCCAGCCTACGGATCCGTCGCCAGAGCAAATTAGTATCCTGAACATTTCAAAATGCCTGAAAAGCCTTAGTCCCAAGCTTGGTCCAGTGGAGATCAGATCAAATACCTGTACTGGGTTTAACAGCTGCTTAAAGCGGCGGAGAAACTTAACACCCTGATTGTCACCGGACTTTGAATTCACAAACACAAGTAATGGTGAGAAGTTTCCCTTTGGGCTTACAACGTCCCAAGCATCGTCGGTGCTAATGGAGTGGACGCTTGTTGGAGGTACTACCGAAAGCTTTGCAGGTCCAATCGGACAGATCATGGCCATCTGAGGCCGGCATGCTACGTGGACAGTCGCCCGACACCAGAGGCATCTCCAATCCTGAAGCCGAAGCACTGATCCGCATGTTTTTTTACAAACTACGCAAACGGAAGATACTGGGAGATTTCCTTCCATCCATTGATGTGGCATAATAAGTCCATCTGCCTGTTCAATAATATCCTTGCCAATACTTGCCAACGTTGTCCACTTGCAGTTGGCAATGGACTTGGCCACGCATCTCTTGTGCGTCTTGCACTTGCACACTTCACAGCTGAGGCCGTGGGAGGTGACCCCAGATAGAGCCTCTCGACATACATTGCAGTACGTGGGTCGGGCGTGGGAGGTGGCATACCAGTGGTGGTGGTTTGATAGTATGTCGTGCTGCTCGATCAGAAAGCTGTCGCCGCGAGGTCTTTGCGATGTTGTCGCAGTTTTTAGGTTGCCCAGCCAGTCTTCCATTTCACGTCGCTACTCAGCACATAGCACTAAGGAACTAGAAGGAGTAATCACCTATGGACCAAGTATGAAAAATATTTTATATAGTATAGTAGACCAAAATATCCATCTCTTACATTTACTTTGATAAAATAATCTTTTTCAAATGTTAACGGCGACTAAGCTGTTCACGTGTAGCATTATAATATAGATATGAGATATGCATACTTTCTTTTGATAATCATATCTTTAAATACTTGAAACAAGTAGAAACACTGTACTCGTGATTCTTGACACGGAGATACATATTTTCTGTACATACTTTCTTTGTCAACAATTTTTTTTTTTTTAATTTTTCTCAAATAATTTATTGCGTATTGACATACAGTTTTATGCAAATTGCTAAGCGGGAAAGGGGCGTGAAAACATGTGATTTAAACTTTATCTGCGTACATGCATAGTGCACCAAAATTAATAAGAACAAGTAGGAACGCTGTAGTCGAGATTTCTCGACAACGAGATACCATGTACCTCTCTTGCCACGGTATGCCGTTGCCTATTCTACCTATTTTCTTTATCAACCATAAGGTACAAATGGTATATTAAGTTAATGGTATATTAAGTTAGTGCAATGCATGTAACAGGGAGGAGGAAGCGTTTCCGACCCCATAAAGCCTATATATTCTTGATCAGCATCAACAGCCGAGTCGATCTAACCATCTCTGTCTGTCTGTCCGTCTGTATGTATGAACACGTCGTTCTCGGAGATGGTAAGAGCTAGAGGTGTAAAGTACGCAGGTCGAGTTTATTCGAAATTTTTACCACGCCCCTTTCCGCCTTCGTAATTTTCATAAAACTGTATTTTCTTCGATTACTTTGACAAAATAAAAGCTAGAGACCTATTTATTTTTGCAAGAGGTTCGGTTAACTAGAGCTATTATTGGTAGGGCTATTATCTATCTGTGTTGCGAAAATCTGCCGGTTACGCCCACTTTTGTTCGCGAAAATGATAAAAATGAGTTGCGTTGAATAAAAAAATGACAAGCTTCTCCATAGAAACACTTCTCATACAAACACACTCCTACATCCATGACATGGTATAATTACACCTTTAACTCTTAGTATCTCCGAGAACGTTGAAGCATACAGACAGACGAATATGGCTTTGATGTATAGACTCGACTGTTGATGGTGATAAAAGAATATATATACTTCATGCAGTCTGTTCACACCAGCTGACGCCTATCGGTGCTCCAGCGCTCCCTCCCCATGCTGTTACACTGGACTGTAAAGTTCGGCTTAACAGCGGCTCTCTGGCCGACTGTTTTCCGACCTGGCAAGGGCTAAAAGAAGCGCTCTCCCATGGTCAATCGGCAAGTCAGCATTCTGCTTTTTACCGGACAAGAAGATTACAGGGGAAGAAAAGCATCCGACTGCAACCCTGTTCAAACACGGTTCCGACCAGAGAACTGCAGCAACTCACTTTTTTCCAACTTACAATCGCTCACTACTCGCGCTCGCCTTCATTTCTTGAAAACAAATTAAATCCCTTCATATACTCGCTGTCTCTTAAAGTGCGATTCACACACTTTACTCTCTTGCCACTTAATACTTCAAATTAGTGCCTGCCTCAGAACGATTCAGTGAAGGATTTGTCCTGAAAAAGCGATGTGAGTTGAAGTGATTTGAAATTTGTAGGGACACACCGTGGTGATTTGAAAAAAAAAAAATAACAAAAAAGCGAGTGTCGCATGAGTGTGCTTGTCTCGCCTTGTTCTTTTGTTTCGGCGTATCGAAGATTTTATGTCGGCTTAAGATATGTGATCTAGTAAACTGTTTTTTTAAAAAGGGTATTTTGAGCTGCGGCAGAAGCGACCTTTTTTCCTTGAAGGAATATGACAAAGTTTGGATTTCCTTTTAAGGTTTCCCTAACAACTTACCCCGCCTCAAAACCAACTCAGTTTGGTGATTAGAACCAAAAATGAAGCAATTAGAAATTTTTAGTTGGCGCCGAGTGTTTATGAACACTCGCACTCGGCGACGCGGACACTCGTGAAAGAAACTAAAATGATTTGTTGTGATGCGTCATTGCCGAGTGATTTACTTCAAGTGTTTTTTGAAGCCTAACAATTTATACTCGTGAGTAGAAATAAAGACGAGTTACACTCGAGTGTTACTCGTGCAGTTCTCTGTCTTTCTTCTCGCCAAATGCGTCAATTTTTTCTTCAAAACAACGTCGAATGTGTCAAAAAGTTTTGAATAATAATTGCCGGTGATTGTTTTGCCTTTTTCGAGGTAATCAATGTAAATGACACCGCGTGCGTCCCAAAAAACTGTGGCCATCACCTTTTTGGCTGACAGACAATGTTTGGCCTTCTTTGGTCCACGTTCACGCCCAGCAACCCAGTGTTTCGATTGTTGCTTAGTCTCTAGCGTATTGTGATGGATCCATGTTTCGTCCACAGTAACAAAACAGCGCAAAAATTCGTCGGGATTACGGCTGAACATCGTTAAATACTCTTTTGAATTTGTCACACGATTGCGCTTATGGTCGAGTGTGGGCAATCGCGGCACCCAATATTCGGTTAAAACATGATGTACCCCTTCAGGTTGTCTGCTTTGAATGGCTCTTAAACACCAATTGGATGACAAAACTGGCTCAACATTTTACAGTTACCCACTAATAGTTTACAGCTGACAGCAGCACTGTTGCATTTGGAATAACTGCGCGGGAAATTCAAAAAGTCACGGACTTATTAAGCCGCCCTAGTACCTTAAAGGGATGTGCGTGCAACAATCAAGTTGTAATACAGTGCACTAATTGCGGTGGGTCTTGTGCCGCGTCATGCGATGTACCATTTATGTTGATTAAACTAGCACCCAATGTCGACAGCTGAGGCCAAATGTGTGCGCATAAGTCTTTAGTTTAAATGTCAGAAGAATATATGCAATACATTAACATGATGTAGATATTTCTTATTAAATGAATATGTGTTATATTACATCTTAGTTGAGATGAAACTTAACTGTATAGGTATATTATAAAGCTTATCGAAAAAAAATATTGATAAAAAATATTGATATTGAAAAAAATATTCACTATGAAGAATTGTAAATTTTGCAATTAAAAACAAAAATATCCAAATGCTTTCAAGCGGAGCAAAAATGACCAATAAATTAAAACGTATACCAAAATAACTAACGCTATATATTATGCAAATATATATACGTTTATATTGCTTACATAATAGGCAGAGAAACTTTTCCTGTCTATTCCTTAGCTTTTTTAATTAATAATACTACTACTATAAACTTTTATTATTCAAATATATATAAGGATTTAAAGGTGACTTAACTTACCCCAACAAAAAATATTGATTTAAAGGTGATTTAACCGTGTATGTGCTATGTGAACTGTTGCTTCCTCGGTTAATTCCTGAAAGTTTTCTTGGCGTAACATCTTAGAAACTCACACCGTGAAAGTATGCTTGGCAATTTCTGTAAACAATACTTCGTATAAACAAATTGTATATTTGTCCAACGTAAATATTTTTTACGGTCCACACCGACTCCCCCTTTACTGTTTTATAATTAGCTCTGTATTTGGTAAGGCCTTACTTCAGCCTCCGACGCTTATGCAGCTCTTTCTGCCGTCGAGCTTCGTTGAATTCGAACTGAGCCGAAGACATTCCTTCCTTTCGATTTTTTTTAAATTCACCACACAGATATACTGTCTCCCCGAAATACGCTTGTAAGGATATAAACATAAACCTGAAAAAGCTCTCGATTCTTGTCACTGTAAGAAAAAATGAGTAAAGCTTTGCCGCAAAATAAAATGATGGAGTAAAAAGTTAAGAAATAGTTATTTCTGATCCTGAATTTCAATCAATAAATCAAATTTTAAGACGGCACACGTTTTATTGTATACAAAATGTTCGGTGTATATACTTAAACACTTCGGACTATTGTATATATCCTTAGAAAATGAAGTTCTGGCTTATTTGTCTAATCAAAAAACCTCGTCTGCTAAAAAAACATTGGCATCTCAAACACATACTTTTACAAATTCATCATAATAACTTATTCGCATTAAAAATAGAACAAACAATTTCTTATTTTGAAAAGTTCTTGTTTACTTTGTGACAGCTCGTGTACATAAAAATATACTACGTAGGTTTAAAAATATTTTAATACATATATACTATTTTCGAATTTTCTATAAAAAAATCACTTTTTCAGCTTACGTTTTTATTTTGAAGAAAAAGCTTTCTCGTTTCAAAACAAAGGTCGCATATAAAAAAGTGAGTTTCATCCCCTGTACGTCAAACGCACACATGGGCAAATTAACAACTTTACAACTGTGGTGAAAAAGGTAATGAAATTCTCACAAAGCTTAGAGAAAAAGCGAGTCATGCCGATGACTTATTCGGATGTCATATGACCAAGGGCCACTCGGAGCTTTCGTTGAAAGAAAGCAATTTATAAGTTATATTGTTTAAATTTTTGTACCACGTACCTTAAGGTACAAGTGGTATATTAGCTTTGTGCAAATGTATGTTACAGGAAGAAGGAAGCTTTTCTTGTTCAGCATCAACAGCAAAGTCTATATAGCCCTTTCAGTCCCTGTGTATGTACATACATATATATAAAAACGTCGTTCTCCGAGACGGTAAGAGTTGAAGGTGTATTTTTTTTTATTTTGGTCCGCTATGTATTTTTTTTTTTTCCATGTTACTCCCCTTGGGAGCTTAGGAGCTTGTCATTGGGCTCTATTTGGTGCTTTGTTTGGTGGTGTCCCAAGAGATGTTGTTTCGAGACAGGTCCATCTCTCCTTCAAACTGCGCCAATCTGGTAGGTTCCATTAGCGTCCTAACGTTCCATTGTTCAATTCGTGTCAGTTTTTTGAATGATCCTCATCGGATTAGGGGGGTGATTGGTATTTTCTCTTGTATAGGTTTCAATAATGAGATGGATTGTCGGTCGACCCGGTGATTGGCCGGATGCAACTTATCCCAGTAGTGGAGCTACCACCTGACGGCAACTGGGAACGCCGCTTTCGGCTTTTCTAATGCATATAGTTGGAAGCCAGAAAAATTCGAGAATAATTCCGCCCGGCCAGGAAATCGAACCCGCGACATCTTGCTTGTTATGCAGAGGCGCTAACCGCTGCACAGTGGGCGATTTGGTCTAGCTAGCGGCATTTAATTAATAACTTCTAAACTAAAATAGATGTCTTCAGTCGCTTTTTTTTCACTGATCAGAAAAAAACACCAAATTTTTTAGGTACAAAAAAATTTTTTAAATATACAATTTTACTTTTATTTTTTTAACTTCAATTAACATATTTCAAAATAAACTTTATCTTAAAATGGCTAGAATGTTAGTCGGAATCATCGGAATCCGAGAGAGGCATATCCAGATGCTTTATTAGAAACAAACTCTTAACATCATCGTCTATAATATTTGTTTTTGTAGAAGAAATTGCAGACCCATTTGACAATAAAGTTATCAAAGGGTCGGAAGAAACTAAAAAAGCATTTAACATATCTCCATGGCATATTTTCTAGAATTTTTTCTTGTAAAATGTCGCCAATCTCGCACTGCTCTTCCAAAGTATATTTAAAGTTTTTCAAAACAGTATCAAATACAAAGTTTTCCATGACAACAAACTTCTTGGTTGGGATGCCCTCTGAGTGACATCCTAAAAAAAGATCCCTTTTTGCTACCGACATTGTGCCTAAAAGGTGTCATAGTTTGAAGGTAGCAGGTACTAGCAGTTCATATTACACATTTTGTATGCCACTGATTCACACTTTCTGCTAGTAAAAGAATCAGACAGAATCCAGGTGAATATAGTAAGTTCTACTCCATAAAAGACAGGTGTACGCTAATCCGGGCTCGTTGTTAATACACTGAATTACCACTACGTTTTATGAGGTACACATTTATAGACCGGTCACACACATTGATTTTTTTAATACATACCTCAAAGATAATAAAAGGCCAAACTTTTAAAAAATTCAATAAAAATTGTAAATTTCCGAGAAACTTGAAATCAATGCGCGCAAAAAGAAAGAATATTGTAATTCTCCTTGCAAAATAATAGGGTGTGTTTGTCCGTTCACATCTGATGATCAGCTGATCGTAGAGATTTTAAAACTTCACAAAAATATAATCAAAGTATCTATTATTGACTTGTGGAAATATATCAGTGCCTTTTTAAATTTTAAAATTTTAATTAAATGTCGCTCGCGAGACCAAATCGCCCACAGTGACTGGGCCGTTGATCGTGCGGCCGCCTCGGCATCTTGTGGTTAACCCCTATATGCATTTCCGAAGAGTTGCCGAAAGGGGAGGAGGGCATGCTTATAATTGGCATGCGTGGGAGTCGAACCCACGAACTTCGCGGTGTAACTGGTAGGAGCAGTGAACTTACCAGCTACACCACGAAGCCACCAAATGTATGTATGCTATGTATTCATGTACGTGTATAATTTTTATTTTAGAAACACAGAATTTAGATATAGCATTGGTAGAATACATATCTATTCGTGTTGCAAAAATCGGTCAGTTATGCCGCGCAATTGACGAAAATGTGTTTCTGTTACTTACGCTACGATAACCAAATTTAGATATGTTACAAGCATCTATAGAAAAAAAATCCCGCTCTTACAACCCTCCGAAGCCCTACCCAATAATTTATTACCTGATACATTTTTGTGGCGTCCACAATTTCAATACTAGAGACTCTTAATTCAAATACTACGTATATTCGTAGACTCATCTATGCTGGTATCAACGAATACCGACTACCATTGCAGTGCACTGCCCGCGCTAGTGGCAAAAATGTTTTGCACATACAATTTACTCTATAGAGAATCAAACTCCGAATAACTTTTACGCCTCCTAATTTAAAGGTACAAAATTTAGAAATGTTATTAGTAAAGCCAATATCTATTACCAAAAAAAAACCCAGTCACTCCCCTCCGCACCCCCGCGAGCAAACCGCAGTGGAAACTGCGGAGGCAACCATACGGCAAATTATAGAGGTTGTGTGGGGTACAAGGATTTGAAGAGTCGAATGCGACTAGCGACCGCAACGCGCAATCAAAATCCACAGAATGCGTACATTGCGTCAAAAACTACGCCAGACGTCTTCTTCGCCACCAACGGCTTCTCCTATGCCGATACTCTACAATCTGGAATGGAAAATCCATTTCAGCCTAACTCACAAATCGCCTAAAAGGCCCCAGAACAGCCACATAGCAAAACCGACACTATGATGCTTACCCTCCAACAAAGAATGATGGAGCTTATGTCATTCATGAAAACGACCATGCAAATACTTGTTCAAAACCAGATCATGGTAATACAGCTGCTTGTAACACAACAGTCTAAATAATCTATGCACACTCTACGAATATCAATGTGAAACGCCAATGGTGTCTCACGGCATAAACTAGAATTGTCACAATTGTTGAACGAAAACCATACTGACGTTACGCTACTGGTGGAAACGCATCTTACAAGCAAATACAACTTTCGAATAAAAGGCTATACAATCTACTGCATAGATCATCCGGATGGGAAAATCCACGGCAGAACCGGAGTTCTAATCAGAGAACGCATCGAACACCATTTTCACAAAAGGCTTGCAACAAACTTCTTGCAGGCCACATCGATACAAATTCGGACATCGACTACACTACGAGCGCCCTGGAAGAAGTACTCGTGGCGGCAGCTAAAATCTCTACTCCTCAAGGGAAGGAAGTAGACCGAAACAAATACTACAAATCCAATCAGCAAATCGAACAGCTCGTGCAAGAAAAAAGTCGAACGCCGTGCCAATCACGGCAAAAAAGCAGATCACCAGCTTCAAAGCAACGCCTTAAGGAAGCAACCCGATCACTCGAGCAGGCCCTGCACCAACAGAAAGAAAATGCACAGCTGAGGTACATCCAGAATCTTTCGCCAACAAGCACAACGTATCTTCTGTGGAAGGCCCACCCAAATCTTAGCGCCCCAATTGAAACGACCACCTCCTGCTTCTTTCGCTAGTGCTGGCGCAGACGGCAGGTCTTTGGGTTGAGCTAGAAAAACAATGGCTCTCAATGATTTCTTCAAACACAAAATAAACGCGTGAAGTGCGTCTGCCCGTGCTTCTCTGTTCATTAGGTCAGCGCCTTCTTGGTCGTGAGACAATGATTTCATTGGTTACTAGGGTACATTTTTTTTTTTAACATCATCGTAATAGTCCATTAGGCTCAAATCGCTTTGTCTGACCCATCTCAAGCGCTTGTCGCAGAGTACGCAACGATGTGCGGTCTGCATATGAGCAATCTGGGTTGTGTGAGTCTAACAATGCCCGTGCGGGCCCTCTGAGTTTGTTTCTAATAATGGTAACAGCTTAATAATGCTAACTGCTGCCATTATACGGCCTAAAAAGTTCGTATACGTCGCAGGCAGATTGTCGCCATACCACGTACTCATCTTGGGTTCCGTTAAAGTCTGGTACTGATTTTTTTTTTATAATGTCTAAAGCGATGTCGCATCTGATTTCAGGACTTGCAGAAATCCTCTCATAGAACATTGACACATAAATTGCTAATCAGATTTTTAACAGCTCGAATGCGCGCTTAAAAAACTGTTTCCTGACGTGCTAACGCCGGCTTAACGGCAGCTGTTACTAAAGCTTCAACTTGTTGTGCGTTCACGATTGATTCTGTTGGGCACTGTTGGCTGGTGCTATTGTGGTAAAAAAATATTGCCTTCTTGGTCAGAATTCCCGCTGTCTTTACTCTCGTATTCTTTTTTAACCTGTCTTTACACCCTTGACCAACTTATTAATCATTTAAACACTTCTCACTTATTCGTTTAATTTTCCGATTATTTGAATTCCGTTACACTCAGAACTGTTTATTATTTTAAATAAGTAGAAACGCTGTAGTCGAGATTTCTCGACAACGGGATACCATGTACCTCTTTTCTTTATGAACCATTTCTTTGATTTTATTATTTTTTTTTTTAAATAATTCACCAAATTTTCGTTTGTTGACATCCAAAAAATCAGCAGGTGCACACATACACACACTACTGTGGTATACACGTGCGAACGAATTGAAGTCAAAGAAGAGACGTCACACTAGCGTGTGCAGCATGCCGTTGCCTAGGGAAGGGGTGGGTAAAAATTTAATTGGCCATATCTTCTATATTTATTGTCCGATCCGTACGTAATTTTGCACGTACGTGTTTGACGATCAGTGGACTTATTGGAATCAAGAATATATATACTTTATGGGGTCGGAGATGTCTCCTTCTGGCTGTTACATACATTTGCACAAAGTTAATATACCATTTGTACCTTAAGGTACATGGTATAAAAACTGCTACTTCTGTTAGCTCAGCTTATCTTTGGTCAGATCAAATACTTTAAACACTAAGTATATTTAATTTTTTTTAACTTTCGGTTTGATGATTTTAGTAGAACTTACACTTACAGTAGTAAAACATTAGTTGGGCGCCAATTATCTATTTCCTTTGATTAGTCCGTCCGGTGTGGTCTCCTCGTATTCCGCTGCTCCCGCTAGTGGGATGATTACGGTGGAGAATCAATTGTACTCTCTATTGCTGGCCTTGGGCTCAGTCAATAATGATAAGATAAAATTTACGGCAAGTGCCGGAGAAGTGATTTTTATTAAGCGACTTATTGGTTAAGCGCTTTATTCCAAACTGAATTGACAAAATAAAAAATATTCTGTTAAGCAAATAACGGAAACTCTTGCAACAAGAGATCTGCTGGTTCTGCTAAGAGATATTAGAATTCCGTGGGTGCAAAGAATTGGCCTAAGCACATTTTCGCGAATTGTGCGTGCGTGTTCTTTTATAATTGACTGATTTTGGCAATGAAAATTGTACACGCCATAGACTGCAGAATATGCAGTTATTTTTTGTTTATCTATTATAATCTCAAAGATTTAGGCTTTTATACGGACTTTTAACGCTGATCAAGATTATATATACTTTGTGACAATTTCTTCTTTCTTTTACATACGTTCGTTTGAATTCAATATACCCTGTTCTCTTTAGTCGATATATTCCTTTATAAAGTCCATGTCTTGTTTTTTGATTGTTGGGTTTTTCAAAAGTTTAGTTACCATTATATAACGACGAATATAATGGTAAATTACGTTCGGATCGGACAATAAATTTAGAAGATATGGCCAATTAAAGTTTTACCTGCCCCTTTCCACAGCAGCGGCATACCTCTGAAAATGCCGGATCACCAATCCATTCCTCTTCTTTGACTTCGATCTATAAGTAAAAGTGTATGAACAATCGGCAACTGTATAGAACCAGAAAAAAATGGTTGTTAAAAAATGAGGTACATGTAAATATCTTGTTGTCGAGTACAATACAATATTTAATTTATTAAATAAACTACAATTTAAATCACTATTCGCTATTTATAACATCACACACATATATGTGATATGTGCCTTTGTGAAAACTATTGCTTAATACATTTCTAAAGAGTTTTGCTTATTAGTATTCATCGCTAGAATCGTAAGCCCAATCCTGGAAATCCCCTGGAATTGATTCGCTTATAGAAACCTGAAAAAAATGGATAAAATAAAACAGTTATTTTTTAGATTATCCACAATTTGTACCTTAAGGTACAAATGGTATATTATCTTTGTGCAAATGTAGAAGGAGACATTTCCGACCCCATAAAGTATATACATATATTCTTGATCAGCATCAACAGCCGAGTCGATATAGCCATGTCCGTCTGTCTGTATGTATGAACACCTCGTTCTCGGAGATGGTAAGAGCTAGAGGTCTAATTCTTTTTGCTTTTGGTGTGTTATTATTGCAGGCATAGCAAGTTTATTTCAAATTTTTGAAACGCCTCTTTCCGCCTTTGTAATTTGCATAAACTGTATTTTCTTCGACACATTTGTCTATAACTTTCACAAAATAAGGGCTAGAGACCTATTATAACCGGTTCCTTTAAAAATTAAGGGTATATTGAATTCATGCGAATGTCAAGGATGCTTTTCCGACCCTATAAAGTATATATATTCTTGATCAGCATCAACAGCCGAGTCCATCTAGCCATGTCCGTCTATCCGTCCGTCTGTCCGTATGAACACAAAGATTTTGGAAACTATAATAGATAGAGAACCACTAATTGCACATTGTGGTTCTGGGGATACCAGTTCAGCACAAGTTTATTTTAAAAATCGGCTACCTCCCTCCGCACCCCCGCAAACCGCGAAATTCTGTGGCATCCACAATTTTATCTCTATAGGCCCTAATTTTGGATAGTACATTGGTAGGGCCATTATCCATCTGTGTTGCAAAAATCAGCCGGTTACGCCAACTTTTGTTTGCGAAAATAAAAAAAATTGTTTGCTCCCAAAATATCAATTGTAGGTATTAAATTGTGTCGAAAACGCAGAGGTGTAAAACTTTGCTTTGTCTACACACACTATGTAAATATATTAGGAAACATCTCTTTCTCGGAGACGGTAAGAGCTAGAGGTGTGATTATTTTTGCTTTTGGTGTGTTATTATTGCAGGCATAGCAAGTTTATTTCAAATTTTTGCCACGCCCCTTTCCGCCTTCGCAATTTGCATAAAACTGTATTTTCTTTGACACATTTGCCTTAGACTTTCACAAAATAAGGGCTAAAGACCTATTTCTTTTTGCATTATGTTCGTTTAAATATTACGCAGATAATATCATTCTTGAATTTTTGCAGCGCCTTCCGCCCTCGTATATGCAAAAAATCGATATCTTCGAAATGGTAAAAGCTAGAAGCATAATTTTTTGTCCGCTAAACACGTACATTCCAAATTATGTACAGATCGGACAATAAATATAGAAGATATGACTAATTAAAGTTTGACCCACCACTTCCCTAGGCAACTGCATGCCGCACTCTATTTTGACTTTAATTCAATACTTCAATATTTGACTTCAAGGTAGCGGTAATGTTGAGCAATGGCAACGGGGGCCTTCAACTCGACATTTTATTATTACACAGTTGCAACTAATATAATATAGACTCTACAGTGTAGAGCATGCGTAGAGAAGGGAGGACTCATTACCATGGTTAGAAGTAAAGTGTTTAAATAAGAGTTATTCTGTTTTCCCAGAAACACTTTGTAAAAGGTAATTTATTATTGATCCTGCTTTCTGTGATACTCACTTACCCTGGGAATATTAGAGCATCTGCGAAAGCGCACTCGTTTTCTCACAGAACCTTCACCAGGCATCCCGAATTCAAAAAGTGTGGGCGCTAATAAGAAACCACCCCAGTTGGCAGGCATTGGAATTTCTTCTGGGACTCTTCCAACCCAGGCGGCCACGCGTCTTATTATTCGCCGTAAAATACCAGAGCGGGCTTGCCAGTCGGCCGCAGCGTAACGCGGTCCATGAATTATGCTTAACTGAACGTGGCGCGGGTAGCGGCAAAATTGGTCCAGCACCTGCGCTCTAGTCAGTTGAAAAGCCGTGCCAGCAATGCGAACACTGCGCATAAGTGGAGCCCAGTTAAAATGCAGCGACACGTTCGGGTTCTGGCTGATTTCACCTGCCTGCCGGCTGCAAAGGGTCGTAAAGAATGTGATGCCGTGGGCGCTGACACTTTCGACAGTGATCAGCCGTGTAACTGGCTCTCCCGCCATGTCCACGGTAGCCATGCAAGCGAGATGTGGCCGCACCAGGGGCGCCTGCTTTTGGGCAGACTTAAGCCAGCGATGGAAAATGACATGCGGCTCCTCGATTGTTGGCCGCTCCTGCTTTTCTACGACTTGTTTTTTGACTAGCGAAGAGGTCCATCTTAAATTGGCCAGCGACTGCACTGGATTTTGCGCCCCTGTCAAGCCGGTGGTGCCCTGAAATGTATGCATTAAAACAGATAACATTGGAATTTCGTTATTGTACGAGTATAGGCTTCAATAAATGAAAAAAAAAATGAAACTAGGATGAATTTTAATTCAATACAAACAAGAAAATAATCTGTATGTATGAACACCTGGTTCTCGAAGATGGTAAGAGCAGGAGGTGTAATTCTATTTGCTTTTGGTGTTTTATTATTGCAGGCATAGCAACGCCCCCTTCTGACTTTGTAATTTGCATAAAACTGTATTTTCTTCGACATATTTTCCCATAACTTGCACGAAATAAGGGCTAAAGAGCAATTTCTTTTTGCAGTACCTACTGCTATTACGCAGATAATGCCATTCTTGGATTTTTGTCACGCCCCTTTTCCGCCTTTGTATTTGCAAACAAGTTTGATCTCTCCAAAATGGTAAAATTTAGAGACATTATTTTGAGTTCTCTAAGTCTGCTGGTCGTCAAACACATCCAAGCAAAATGGTCAGATCGGACAATAAATATAGGAGATATAGCCAATTAAAGTCTTACCCACCCCCTCCCTAGGCAACGGCATGCCGCACTTGCTAGGGTGACGTCATCCGCCTCTTCTTTGACTTCGATTCGTTCGCACTTGTATACATACAGAAGTGTATGTTTGTGTTCCCTGATTGTTTGGATGTCAACAAAAACAAAACAAGTAAGAATAATTATAGTAGAGTGTGTCGACTATAAAAACCCGGTTCTTAGCTTCCACCTGGCATTTGGGCACAACATATTCTTATGTTTGTAGGTGTGGGTTTGTATGAGAAGTGCGCGCCATGTTTCTATGGAGAAGCATGAGGGCGCAATACATTTTTATTATTTTCGAACCAAAGGTGGACGTAAGTGGCTGATTTTTGCAATACAGATAGATAATGGCCCTACCAAAAACTATCCAAATTTAGTGTTTATAGAGCTAAAATTGTGGATGCCAAAGAAATTCACGGTTATTTGAAAAAAAAAAATGGTTGATAAAGAAAACAGGTTCATGGTAACTTGTTTCATCGTGCAATGCTACGCCCCAATGGACGCCGTCAGTGATGACATCAAAGACGACGTCTACTATATAATGCCCTCACATTTTCACTCATCAGGGTAGAAAGAGGCGACATTAAATAGGAAGACTTAAATTCGAAATTCGGGCCCAATAACAATGGATTGGAACCAATCATGGGCTGACACACGCAGCAACAAAGGCGATGACTGATCGACTTATGCCAGACGTTTCAACTGGTCATTGGAGGGGCTGTATTCCTGCATAAGGAAGTCCATAAGTACACATTGACATCCCCAAACGGAAATATACGTAACCAAATACGTGTATTTGGTAGACAATGGGAACGCCTCCATTGTCTACTAAGCGACGTACGTAGGAGCAGAGGCACCCAACAGCGCAGACGCACGGACTGGATAACTTCACGAACATGGAAATCAGCAGAAGAAACAGCCTCAAGTCGATAGCGAATGACGACGGCAAAGCTCGCAACTAACATCACGCGCTATGCAAGATGTTGAAAAAAACACCTTGGAACGACAACAGGTGATTACTGAACATGCTAAAAATGCAGAAAGCGCAGCTAACTCCAACAACATGCGCTCTCTGTATCGGCTAATTGGCAAAATTTCCGGAGCCAATCAGAAGCAATTCCAGCCCGTACGAGACTCAGACGGTACACTCCTAACAACACTACTCGCAATAACCGAACAAGCTGTAGCATGGCGATCTCCACTCTCCCTTCTGTTCATCGACTTTCAGAAGGCCTTCGACTCAGTGGATAGAGCAGCGATATGGCGGGCGCTCGCACGGAAGGCAGTGTTAGTCAAAATCATAAACATTGTGCGAGTAATGTACAATGGTGCGGATCTGGCATTTTTGCACAATGGGAAGATCAGTGCACCCTTCCAGACCAATACCGGCGTCAAGCAAGGCTGCCCCCTTTCACCGCTACTGTTCAATATGGTAATCGACGAGATCATGAGAGACGTAAACAGGTCCAAACGCTGGATGACATGGAGCTTCACCTGCCATCTTGAAGACTTGGATTACGCGGACGACATCTGTCTTCTATCTCACAAGCTCGTCGACATCCAAGCCAAAGCAAATGACCTCGAGACCTGGGCCAAAGCAGTCGGACACACAATCAACGCATCCAAAACGAAGGCGATGCGGATAAACAATTCCAACCAAGCGAGCATCAACATCATCGGTAAAAATGTCGAGTTTGTTGACGGCTTTACCTACCATGGCACCATCATTACATCAAAAGGTGGATAGAAAAAAGACGTGTAGAACCGACTTTGCAAAGCAAGATCTGCATTTGAAAGATTGTACCGCATATGGAGAAACCATCAAATAACGAGAAGAACAAAGCTGCGTATCTTCAGTGCGTGTGTAAAATCCATACTGTTGTACGGATCAGAGACGTGGCTGACCGCCCAAAGAATGCTGATGAAGCTGTCATTCATCAACAAGCGCCTTAGGATTATCTGGACCTGTGGCGCTAAACGAAAGACAACAATTGTCTTAGGATTATCTGGACCTGTGGTGCTAAACGAAAGAGTAGCTAATCCAGCAACAGATAAGAAGATGGACACTCACTCAGAAAGAAGCAAGACAGCATCGCCAGGATGGCCTTGGAGTGAAATCCACAAGGAAGAAGAAGAGTGGCACGCCCCAAAATGACCTGGCATTATACAACAGTATTACCCTGTCCCGAACCAACACCACGACTCGGCTGACGACTCGGCTGACGACTCGGCTGCTGATGCTGATCAAGAATATATATAAGTTATAGGGTCGGAAACGCTTCCTTCTCCATTTTACATATATTGTAAAAACGTAATATACCATTTCTACCATGTACCTTATGTTATGTTATGTTATGACCAGAAGCCTGCTCGGGTCTAGTTTTCCTTCCAGCGATGTTAAGATCGGTGCATTCATGTATTGCTGTCGTTTCGGGATAAGGACTGGCAGCGACAGAGGACATACTCTAACGATTCTTTCACGCCTTGCTCCTTGCATTGCGGACACCCATCGTTCCCTGTTAGACCCAGTTTTAGTGCATGGACTTGCAGAAGGCAGCCGACCAGCAATTTGCAGTCTTGCCTCCGTAGCTTCAGTAGGAACGATGCCCTTTTTGGCATTGTGTTTTGGATATTTTGCAGTTCGTGGTGTGTGCCCACCTACTGTTTGCTTCCATTAGAGCTCTAGCCTCCACTTTGGAGTGTAGCGTGCGTAGCGAGATTGGTACGTCCTCCACTCCGCCATTTTGGTCTAGCGCTCCTCGTTTTGCCATTTTGTTGCCCTCAAATCCTTGGTGGCTGGGAATCCAATAGATCTGCACCTCTTTGCGGGTGCTTAAGAGATCTAATGCTTCCCAGCTTGCCAGGACCGTTTTGGACCTTATGGCTTTTGATTGTAGTGCTTTGATAGCTGCTTGGTTATCTAGAAGGATAATGACCTTGGTCGTTATTCCCATCCTTTGGGCCTCCTCTGCAGCTTTCCTTATGGGGATCATGTAGTCCGTGCCTACATGAATCCCCTTGCCAAAAGCACAGTGTCCATAATTTTGCACTGCTAGTTGCCCCTGTGCACATAGGCGTTAAGCCGTCTTTTTAGCCGTTAGGTACGCTTGGATATCTAGCGGGTTTATTCCCAGAAGCATTTCCAGTGCCCTTATTGGCGTCGTTCTCGTAGCACCGGTGATGCAGAGAAGCACGTGTCTTTGCGGCCTTTCCAGGATCTTCAGGTATGTGGACTTTTCTGTTGGTTTCCACCATATCAGAGCCCGATATGGAAGGATGGGTCGATATGAAAATCCAATGTGTTAGTCTTGGTGATAAGCCCCATGTGCTCCCCAGCATCTTCTGCGATGCATACGTGCACCCTATAAATATGTTTCTTAACCATGACGAGATCTTCGTTTTGACCTTCTGCAGTATGGCTGGGAAGATCTCGTCGAGGCCTGGCGATTTTTAGCCGTCAAACGAGTCTAGTGCCCATATTATTTTGTTGAGGGTGATTAGATTTTCTGGTACCATCTGCTGTGCATTGAGCGGCACGACCTGCATGGATTTGACTCAATGCAACCTGCGAAGTGGTTAGACCCTTGCTGAAAATGAAGTCTGGCAGTGACTTGCCTCTTTCGTTGACGTCCTTACTGCCTCACACGGTGTGATGTGCGTTCGCATACAAGCCGATGATGAGGGGCTTCTTTCTAAATACTGCCTCCTCCATCATTCTTCGATGCCATCATTCTTCGAAGCTCCCGTGCTGGTGCGTCGAACTTGTGGGCCATGTAACAGGAAACCATGCGTATTGGCTCCTCTCCGCTGCTCTCCAGCACTACCGCCGTAAGGTCATCAGTATGCAGGAGGTAAGCGTAGATACCTTTCCTGACCAGGATGGCTGTTCTGGCTCCACTCGCTGTCATCATATAGCCCTGAGACTTTGTTGCCTGACGCAATCCAAGGTTCCTGGACTAATGCCACGTCGATGGGCCCTGCCTCCAGTGTTAGCATGAGCTCAGCCGACGCTTCCCTGGCAAGCTGGGAAGCATTTTATGAAGGTTTATCTGATGGACTCTCAGCATCATGGCTAAACGACTCGTCCTTCCGAAATGGGGCGGCCACTACCACATCCTCCTCCTCTTCCGTGTCACCCGATTCCAGGCTGGAGAGCTTTGTGGTTTTGAGGTCCTCCTCCACCCCTCCAGCCTTCAGGGTGTTTGTGTTTATATCCTCCAGGTGGCGCTTTTAGAGGCGTAGGTAAACACAGCTTAAGCCCCATGCCATCCTCCCGAATCTGGGGTACAGGATGTCCTCCGCTTCCTTGTTGATCTGGAGGACCATGTGCTGCCCCTAGGTGTCGGGCTTTGCCACATGGATGACCTTCCGCGGTCGGTACCTCCGTGTTCTGCCACTGCAGCAGCTTCAGCGCCTTCTCTTTAGGCATAGTACTAGCTTCACGCGTTCCTGAATGCGACTGGCTGTGATTTCGGCTCTTCCATCCGCATTACGAGCTCTTCGAGCAGCTTGGACTCGACTGTCCTCCACTGCTCTGGATTCATGCGGCCGTTGGGGTCGCTCCTATCGACCAGAGCGACCGCAAGGTGTATCCTCGCGATATCGCACATGGTCTTCGTTTGCAGTGGCGGTGGGGAGATGGTTTGTATCGGGGACGCTTGCTTGCTAGTGTCTCCGCCTTTGCCTCATCTTAGGAGCGTTTCGCCAGTTGCTCCTCCACCTTGTTGAAGGTGGGTTCTGGGCAAGGTAGGCACGGCTCTCTTGTATCTTGGCCTTAGCCCACTTGAGACTGCTCGTCTCCTCTGGTGAGAGGTCGTGCTTCTCGTAGGCTGGCCTCGATCTTGAGAGCGGCCTTGTACAGGGCTTTTGCTTTCAAGCTAACATTTGTCTTTTTGGGTCTAACCTTGCAAGAGGTTTCGGTACCCTCAGGGACTAGGAGACGCTAGCGTTCTGGCCCTTTCTTTTCCCGATTGGGTGCGAGGTCCCTTTCACCGGGACGGAGGAGTGACCGCTGGCGACACACTGAGAGGATTTCTCCTCCCCATGCCCGACGGTAGTAACAGTCAAGCTTCCCACCGTCGTTTGGGATAACATCCCTACCCTCGTGTGCTCCCTTGTAGCCTTTATCTGGTATCTTTAAGGGGAATACCACCCTTGCATTTTATCCTTACTGCCAAGGACCTCGGACCATAGCTTCCCCTGAATTCACTCAGTACCTGAGTTGGTATGTCAGTAGTGCAGGGCAAGCCTTGGCTAGACATCGCACCCCCTGTCGCCCAGTGGCACCCGGTGCCAGGTGCTGTTGGTGCCAGGTACCCCTAGGTTCGAGGAGGTATGGTGTCCATTGCCAAGCCGCCACACTCGTGGAGGGTTCAGTCAAGGATTTTTTTCAGCCGCAATAGAGTAGTCCACATACTCCTAATTTATCCCGCTTAACTAGAAGCGGATCAAGATTATCTGATAATGTTCTGATAATGATGCTGCTTTGCTTTCAAAAATCCGAAATATTTAGTACTGTTCACACCAGCTGACCATCAGTGCTCAAGCGCTCCTCCCCGTGCTGTTAAGCTGCACTGTTAAGTTCAGCCGCTCTTTGGCGGTTCCGACCTGGGAAGGCCTACAAATAGCGCTGTCGCAGTCGACCCGCAAGTTATCGCTTGTAGCTCATCCGACAACACAAGTTGTGATTAAATTGTTTTGCGAGGCAATACCAAGCCCAGAACTGCACCAGCCTCCAAAACTGCTTACACTAAATTCATCTTAAGCCAAAATATTTATGTCTGTATCTTCTACCATTTTGGAGATATGGTCAAATATGAGGAAGAAAGTTTTATGCACATCACGGAAGAGGCGCGTGGAAAAAAAATATTAAATACATGTTAAATAAACGCCACTGATTAAATGAAAGTATTTTAATGTTACGATCTTATATAGTGACATCCACTTATATATTATGGATATGTCGCTTATTTCACAAATTCTTTTATATATTAAGTACAACATATCTTTTATATATTAAGTACAACATAAATAAAACATGAAACCAATAAGTGGCGGTCCCGCTCTCAAATATCAAACAAATTCTTGAAATCAATAAGTGGCGGTCCCTGCGTTGCAGCACCACTCTCAAATAATGTAAACAGTCCACATAGTAAAGTTTTGATGTTTATTCATTAGATGTCAGCTTAAGTCTGAATTCATGGGTTAAAAATCATAATCATACTGACTGCCCTTTCTATAGATACATAAGTATCGAAGCGAGATCGCCTGCTTGGGATATTGTTGTTTACATTATTTGAGAGTCGGGCTGTAAGGCAGCCACCGCCACTTAATGATCAAGAATTTTTTGAGAGACGGATCGCCTGCTCCAGATTTCGATTGTATATATTGATTTAAGAGTGGAATCGCCCACACTGCATATTCGTATTTTCTAGAACATAGCTAAATATGTTATTTGAATGTCATTATATATGTACATGTATTTGTGGCACTATTTAAAATTGCATGAATAAGGATCTTGCATTCCTTTTTATCGACAATCACTCAGCTCTCCTATTTGCACACCTTTTATGTGTAAACATAAACAAATATGTGCGAGCATTAGTTTATCGATACATTTAGAGATGATTATTGAAATGCAAATCTAAGCCATACAGAAATAGAATTTATATATAATTTGCTCTCGCCCGACCCTTACGTAAACTTTTTCGTTTATCTGTCCAGGAATCATTTTTCCCATTTTTCTTGAAATTACTCTTTCATAAAAACCGCAAAAAAAAATTATAGAATATTCCGCTAAACTATTCATAATGTAATATCTCATAATGGATTCTGACTAAAAATTTGACACAGTCTACCATTATCTTTTATTAAACATTTAAATATTATTAGGTTATCTTGTACTACTGATCGACTGGTCCCATTCGTATTTGTCCTTTATCGTACACAACGTGTTCTGTTCTTTACCCGTATGAATACTGTAAATTACCGGTATAATATCGGCCTCATAATTTTTTGGCCGCAAAGTTTTAAGTTATGTGGTCACAACGTAGCATAAATAATTTGACTAACGTGCATTATTGTCGATTCGTTTTTTGTAATTCGCAATTCACCAGCGTCATCAACTTTTGACACCAAACTCAACAAAGAAAACTGAAAGGACTCATGACCAACGAACACTTTTTCGTTTGAATATTAGTCCAGACCATAAACAGCCCCTTGGCGCCAGCTTATTGATTCGACCCCCTCCGAATAAATGACGAAGGCAGCGGATGCTGCCACCGCACATAATAGTCTGTACGTGAAGCTCAGTGCACGTCTAACTGTGCGGAAATTTGGTTGCCCTCTTCTTTATAATCGCAATGAGCTGGCAGTAACAAATTTTGGAAAGCAAAACGGAAGAACTGTGGCCATGCCTACTACCTGTGTGTTTCAGCTGGATCGACAAAATTCAGTGTATAATAGTGGCGAGTATATCAGCGGCCGCATACTACTGCGTACAGATAAAGTCAAGCGAGTTAATGGTAGGTTCGAAATTCACATTACTCTATACGGATATATTGTTATTCACAGCCCATTCTTAGCTGTTTATGTTATCTTGGAAGGCGAGGCGAAGGTGCAGTGGTCAATGAGTGGTAAAAGTGAAACAGCTAATTACTCAGGCTATCAGCAATATTTACACTCACGCACCAACGTATTCGACAATTCTTTGTTCCGGGCTGGCGTTCATGTATACGTGCTTACACTGAGAATTCCGCCGGATTGCCCAAGCAGCTGTAAGGGTCCTTACGGGTATATCGCCTACAACATTTCGCTTACCATTGACAAACCTTGGGGATTTGATGAGGTCTTTAGAAAACCGATCAATGTGGTGCAAACTCTAGACCTTAACTACAACTTAGATTTTGCCGTAAGTTAAATGCATGTTTTTCCCTAACTCTTTATCCTAATAGCACTAAAGCAAGATGTTAGAATTTGTTTTGAAATACCTATAATATTTAAGAAGCAGGACTGATACATTTAGCTGAAGTACAGAGATGCCAATCGGTGGGTAACCAATGGACATTGACCATAATAGACAGAAAACCGCATTTCGAAAGTGGAAATAGTTAATAACATAATACAGACTATTGCGTTCTACTAAATACAACAAGTACGAACGATTATAACATAACATATTTGAGTAGATACTCGATTCAAAGTTTCTACCTGATTTTCAGACCATGGATAAATATTGACATTTTTAATATAATATGTGCTTTTCCCGTTTTTATACGATGTAACTTAAGGTACAAAGGATATATTAAGTTCGTGCAAATGTATGTAACAGGTATAAGGAGACATCGTCGATTACATTAACCTAAGACACATAATGTTATGCACGGCCAATCAAAGATTCACCCACCCTTTGCCGCGGCATATTCTCGATGACGTAATCTTATTCATTTTTGCTTTGACTTTGTGTGTCCGTATGTGTGTGCGTCTGTGTGTATGTGCGTGTCTTTATGTGCGTGTGTGTATGTGTGATTCTTCCTCCCTTTTAAGTGCAATACATTGTGTTGACATGATTATTACTTTTCTACCAGGACCCTAAACTATAAATGGTATTTTTACTTTGTGCAAATGTTTGTAACAGGCAGAAGGAGACATCTCCGACCCCATAAAGTATATATAATTACGTTGTTATGATTTTTTATCATTTTGAGTCGATTAAATAACCGGCCAATAAGCCTAAGGTCAACACTGAAAATTAAATTAAATAGTCTGGAATATGTGTGCGGCTTTTTTGGCAGCTTTGACCAGATATGTTACGTAAACATAATATGCCTAGTAGTACGTTTCTACTGTTACTATATGTCAACACCTGAGTCGATAAAGCCATGTCTGTCTGTCCGTCTGTCTGTATGCACTAACACCTCGTTCTCGGAAATGGTAAGAGCTAGAGATGTATTTTTTTTGCTTTTGGTGTGTTATTATTAAAGGCCGATAAAGTTTATTTCAAATTTTTGCCACGACCTTTTCCGCTTTTGCATTTGGCATAAAACTGTATTTGCTTCGACATAATCAACCAGTTTAGCTTCTTGAATTTTGTCCGACTTGTAGCTGCAATTTTCCAGGTGAGCTGCTTGTCTACGATCAGACCCAGGTACTGCGCCTGGGGTACCGTACGAGTCCAGAAATTCCTGGGTCATCTTCGATGCTTCGATAAGGCAGGAAGAGATCACAAGGAAGGCAGTGTCGTCAGCGTAGATGGTCAAAAGCGTTCTGGGTCCCGTTTTATATACTCTGTTCACATCGGATTTGCCAAGTCCTATTGGTCCGGTTCAAAAAGACTTGGCAAATCCGATGTGAACCGGGACCCAGAACGCTCCCCTGCGGAACGCCAGCACGGCAGTTCTAATTAGACTGCATGGATGTATTCATTTGTAGCATGACAGTTATGTACAGTAGTATCAGTTCTTAAAATGCTGCACTCATTCAATACTACTGAGTATTCTATAGGCCAGAAAAAGATGGCACAACGTGTTCAGGGTAATCACTTCGAGGGAGTACAGTATATGGTTGAACTCTTCGGGAGTGAGTACAATATAGTTGGTTGCACACTTCATGAGTGAGTGGAGTACATGGTTGTACTCTCTTGACCTCTCACATCGACCATAAAACTTCGATCAAGCAGGTATGGTTTCAGTAGGAGAAATCGGCCAGTCGGGAGAAGTGACTTCAGCTTATGAAGTAGGCCGTAATGCCATACGCGATCAAAAGCCTTCTTCATGTCAAGGAAAACCGCAGAGCTGTATTGCTTATTTTTGAAGGCATTTAGTATGTGATTTACAACTCGATGTGCTTGCTCTGGGATTTCATGACGATGTCTAAAACCAAACTGGTGGTCGTGAAGAGCGACATGCACTCTTCTTACTCCCATAGTTCTGCTTGGAAAAATATCTTGAATATTTTAGAAAATGCCAATAGTAAGCATATAGGATGATATGACTCTACAAGGTTCTCCGCTTTTCCTGGCTTTGGCATCATCGTTATCACAGCAAACTTCCACTGGGAGGAAAAGTGGTGGATACGTAACATCGAGCTAAAAAGGAGAACAAGGAACAAGATACCCTTTTTAGGCAGAGCCCTGATAACTCTGTTATCAAAGCCATCGAATTCCGGCGCTTTACATGCAGGCAAACTTCTTCTGGGCTGACATGTTGGATCGGAAGAGCATCCGGGAAAGAGCATTTATGAAGGCATTGTTTCTTCAACATCCTCTGGGCTCGCGAGATCAAATGGCGTTTCTCCAGTTCGTCTGCGATAGCTAGAGATATCTCTGAGACGAACAAAATATTCGCGAAAGGACCTTAAGGTTTGATATTTGTCCGCGAGAACTCTATATAGACGCAATACCTATTTCAATACCTATTTATACCCGGTTCTTTTAAAAAAAAATAAGGGTATATTGAATTCGTGCGAATGTCGAATATGTCTGTCCGTCCGTCTGTCCATATGAATGCCTAGATTTTAGAAAATAAAATAGATAGAGAAAAACTAATTGCACATTCTAATTCTAGGGATACCAGATCAGCACAAGTTTATTTAAAAATTTTAAAAACTGCGAAATTTTGTGACATCCACAATTTTAGCTCTATAGGCACTAATTTTGGATAGTACATTGATAGGGCCATTATCTATCTGCCGGTTACGCCCACTTTTGTTCGCAAAAATGACAAAAATGAGCGTTGAATGAAAAAATTACAAGTTTCTCCATAGAAACACTTCTCATACAAACACACACCTTATAAAATAAATTACGAAAATTGGTTGCTCCCAAAATTTCAATGGTGGGTTTCGTATTAAGTTGTGTCAAAAACCAAGTGAAACTTAGAACCAGGTATTTATAGTTGAAACACTCGATTAAAATCGTTCTATCTTGTTTTTTTTAAGTCAACAATATTTTTTAGACGTTACTAATACGAGAATATGTTCTTAATTTTAAAGTTACCGGTAAAGGATGAAAACATAAAGTACCTTTGTCATTGGCCTTGTGTCTCAGGACCCATAAGTTCGACTCTGTCATTGCCGGCATCCGGATTCACGCCCCTTCAGGAGGTTCCCTTTAGACTGGAGGTGGACAATCAGTCGCCGCATTACGACGTCGTGGGAGTAGAGGCCTCCATTAAACAGCATTTTGTATTTATGTCTCGAAAGCCTGTCAAGCGAAACTTCTACACAAAGACCTTGGTCAAAGAGCTAATAACGGAGCATACATTGCGGCTATCCAAACGACAGTATGAGTCGAGCATCTGCATGCCTTTGGACACACCGCGATCGACTTTAAACCCCAATTATATTGTGTATATACATTACACGTTGCAGGTGAAACTTAAAACGGGATGCTTTCACTACGATACGGAACTATCGGTGCCGATTATTGTGGGTACCACCTCGTTACAGACACTTCGAGCTACGGTGCACGTGCAGCAACCACTTCGAAGGGCTGCCACACAAGAGCGTCAGCGCCTAATTGAACGTGTTGCCCCCCGTGAGGCGACTTTAGACGAAGAGATCGGAGGGAATTCCCACGCCGCAGCAACCACTTACGACTCCACCCTGGAGATCAATGATGAAGAACCGCCCTCCTACGATAGCTGCTGTAAGTCTTATAAATGCAATAATACGAGCTAATTATTATACCATGTACAAATGGTTTTTACAAATGTACATAACAGGCAGAATGAGACGTATCCGACGCCACAATATGTATATATTCTTGATCAGCATCAACAGCCGAGTCGATATAGCCATGTCCATCTGTCCGTCTGTCTGTCAGTATGTATGAACACCTCGTTCTCGGAGATGGTAAGAGCTAGAGGTGCATATCTTTTTCCTTTTAGTGTGTTCTGCTTTTGCAATTTGCACAAACTGTATTTGTTTTAATAAATTTGAACACAACTTAGACGAAATAGGAGCTGGAGACCTATATCTATTTGCATTAGGTCCGTTTAATTATTACGCAGATAATGTGATACCTGGATTTTTGCCACGCCCCTTTCACCCTCACATTTGCAAAAAAAGCTATATCTCCGAAATGGTAAAAGCTAGAGACATCAACAAAGTTCGCAACTACAATTCTATACTAGCCCCAATATGGACGTATGCGTTACCAGTTTACGGAATGGCCGAAAAAAGCAACCTCAGCAAGATCCGTAATTAGACAAGAGGTAAGCTTAGATGCCTGTTCTGAGCAGCACAGCTGTTCTGGCTCTACTTACTATCTTCATGTAGTTTAGTCCTGAGACCTTGTTGCTTGACGCGATTTAAGGTTCCTGGACTCTGTAATACCTGGACCTCAGCAGCTGCAGCCTCTTCTCTTCCGGAAAAGATCTGGGGAAAGTACCTTCGGAATCAATCTTATGTCCACTACCACTAGCTTGGCCCCCTCCCACAGCTTTCTCAGAGATGCAACGGTATATAGTAAAATGTTTGTTATTTATTTAATTGAGTCGAACAAATGTCCCGTCAAAAGACTAAGGACAACGCTGGAGACGAATCGAGATTAAAAAAACGATAGGTTTGAGTGTTGATCTTTATTCATTGGATCTCAGCTTAAGACTAATTTCTTGTGACAAAAATCTTACTTGTGCTGCCCTTTGTTTACAAAGGTTTGGGAGCGGTTGAGCTTGTAATAAGTTTCGAATCGATTGGGATATTGATTGCACATAAGTCTGGGAGTAAGAGTATCACTCAGGGATCGGCACTTAGTGATTGTAAGAATTTTTTATGTTATTGAAGAGCGGCATCGCCTGCTCCGGATGTGGACTGCTTACATTATTTGAGAGTGGGGCTGCAACGCAGGGATTAATGTACTTATGATTTCAACAATTTGTTTGATATTTGAGAGCGGGACCGACAATTTTTGGTTTCAGGAATTATTTATTATTTGAGAGCGGGATCGCTTGCTGCACATATGTTGTACTTAATAAATAAAAGAATTTGTGAAAAAAGTGACATATCCATATTGCATAAGTGGATATACGAGTGTATATACTTCATGATGTCGGAGACTATTTTTTCTCCCTGTTAGATGGGCTGAAACTTTAAAATATTGTGTTGTGATAATAGTACTTATTAGAATGTATGAGTTATACATAAAACACACAAATAAATATTTAATTTAATAAAAAATAGGAATTATTAATCCATGTTTACAATGACGTTAATAAATTTAACATTACATGTATCGAACATTCTAAAATTGTTTTATTCACTTTAATTCTCAGTGCCACCGTCCTTTAGCTATGCGACCTTGACGGGAAGTCAGCAAACTCTGGAAAGTACCAACATTGGAATTTTCCAACGTGTTCACTTGCCAAAGTTTCCCGGTTTTTCGGCTCATCAACCAACTGAAGACTCCGGTTTGGACATGCACCTGTTTAGATCCTATGGATCTCTAATCAGGGATAACACCGGTCGCAGTCTAGACACGTTCAACTCCCTCTGTGGTCCACTCTCCGAGCATAGTGAGCAGCCGGAAAACGAAGTCGATACGGATGTCGGTGAAGTAAGCGCTCAACCATATCTGCACGACGAGCACCTTTTCTAACGGATAAATGTTAACTTTTGTAATAACAAATCAAAATTTGCGCAGTTTTCCCTTTTCGATTACCATTTTTGTCGTATCGAGTCAAACTGTAATTTTTTTGGAATATACATATATGACCACTCAGATTATTTTTATCTTAAGCAATAAATACGTAGCCTCTCGTAGCCTTTCTAGAGTGTTACCATAACTCGTGCCTCGGTTTCTAAACTCCAGGAGGTTTATTTGTTTTTTAGATTTTTTCGTCTCTTATTATTTTTATTTTTCTCTCGTCAACGGGTAGACCCAAAATCCCATAGAGTAACTTACGGAAGTGAAATTAATTTATTTTGTTTTTCTGTTCCCATAACCAAGATTTTTAAAATCAAATTATTTAATTTCAATTCAAACTAAATTTATTAATTTTGTAATTTAATTTACATTACGCAGTTCAGAGTAAACAAAAGACATATATTGATAAGTCCTGGAGTCCTGGAGAAAATATTAAAATATCCTTGAAACCTTCGACAGTTACATTTTAAAACTTGTTAAATGATATTAAAAAATGCAATACATTAAACCATTTACAAAACATTTATATTGACATCGATGCCTTTATTTCATGCCTTTTAATTTAATTACATTTTTTCATTATATAAGTTGTGTTTGCAGTACGGCTGCATAGCAGGTGGAGCAGGTCAGATTAGATAAACACTTTGTGGTAACAACGTCAACAACACCCAGTAAAGCTGATAAGGTCACACGGTGCTCCCTTTTTAATGGAAGGGAACTTTATTAAAGTACTCATAATTAGTTTAGCAATCGACCAGAAAGCACATCAGCGGACGCCATGGCCTATAGCGGTGAAATCCGGTTGGACAACCATTATGGATGTTATCGAGCTGGCGAGACTATTAATTTAAACGTGTATTTTAATGTTAAGGAACGCTCTCTGATCAAAGGTACTGCAGTGAATAAGTCATTTTGGTAACAAATTACACGTTACTCATCGATCAATAATTAATTTAGTTGATTTCCTGGAAAATAAGTTACCGATAACTCTAATTAAATGTTCATCTAAAACAATTAATTTGACTGTTTAGTTTATACAAGTAATTCCCTCGTAAAATTGTAAAAAGTTAATAAAATATGTTATGGTAGATATAAATATTCCTGCTGAGTAAAATGGTGTCTAGAATGATGTCCCAGAATGATGTTCTCCGAGAGACATGCCACCATGTTTAATGAAATACAAACAATTTCACTTAACACATAGTATTTAAAGTTTTTGTTAGTAAACGAATTTTTATCATTTTTATCAACAGTCAAGTCCATCTAGCCATGTCCGTTTATCCGTCCGTCTGTCCGTACGAACGCAAAGATTTTGGAACCTATAATAGATAGAGAACCACTATTGGACATTGTGGTTCTGGGGATACCAGTTCAGCACAAGTTTATTTTAAAAATCGGCTACCTCCCTCCGCACCCCCGCAAACGGCGAAATTCTGTGGCATCCACAATTTAAACTCTATAGGAACTACTTTTTGATAGTATATTGGTAGGGCCATTATCTATCTGTGTTGCGAAAATTAGTTGGTTACGCCCACTTTTGTTCGCAAAAATAACAAAAATGAGTTGCGTTGAATGAAAAAATTACAAGTTTCTCCATAGAAACNTTATCCGTCCGTCTGTCCGTACGAACGCAGAGATTTTGGAACCTATAATAGATAGAGAACCACTATTGGACATTGTGGTTCTGGGGATACCAGTTTATCCCCAGAGTTTATTTTAAAAATCGGCTACCTCCCTCCGCACCCCCGCAAACGGCGAAATTCTGTGGCATCCACAATTTAAACTCTATAGGAACTACTTTTTGATAGTATATTGGTAGGGCCATTATCTATCTGTGTTGCGAAAATTAGTTGGTTACGCCCACTTTTGTTCGCAAAAATAACAAAAATGAGTTGCGTTGAATGAAAAAATTACAAGTTTCTCCATAGAAACACCTCTCATACAAACACACACCTAAAAAAATTACAAAAATTTGTTGCTCCCAAAAGTAGGTAAGAACTCGTATTATATTGTGTCAAAAACCAGGTTAAACTGAGAACCGGGTATTTATAGTCGCGACACTCGACTATAATCGTTCATGCTTGTTATTATGTCACTTACAGAATTTGTGTAATTTCGTTCTAGCAATTTGTCTTAAGGCTAATGGGTATGCTGCTACTTCTTGGAAGCAGCCTCAAAACAAAAAAACCATTAGGGAGGTCCCCCAAATCCGGTGCGAATCGTTAAATTTTGAATATCGGGTTGATTATTTTGCAAAAACAGAATACTTTTTGGGATCGGAAGCATCGCAGCCTCAGCTCATAGAGGTGGGCACATACAATTACGGCGGTCACGTGAAGCTTCCAAAAAACTGTCCCGGTAATTATGATGGCACTTGTGGACATATTCGCTACATGTTACAAGTTCTAGTCTACAGTAATTCGGGTCAGCCTGTAGATATTTTGCATGCCCGTGAATTACAGATGTTTCCGATAAATAATCTGTTCCAGGAGCCCCGTTGCTGCGAGATAAATTCATATGAACACACTCCCAGATTTAAGTTCTGGATTAAACCGTTGTACCTGCACTTGCAGATTCCAAGACAAAGTTACTCCCCTGGCGGCGGAATTTCCGTGCACGTAAAGCTGCATAATCCGGAGAAATTGTTACTTTCTGAAGTTATTTATTCTCTTGTTCAGATTACCACATATGTGGGTCAACAAAAGAATAATCCAAGGCGAAAGGAATCAAAAGTAGAGCGTAATACAATCTTAAACAGCAGTAACGTACTTGTTAATCTACCACGAGCTGAGCTAGAAAATTTTCAACATCTCCATATGCTACAAGTGCCTCAAACGGCAGCCACTTTAAGCAGCAAGGATTGTGCCTGCCTTCAGCTGAGTTATGAAGTCGAGGTATTCGTTAGGACCCATCAGCCAAATCGTTCTATCGTAGCACAAATTCCGGTTATTATAGGAAACGTAACGCCGCCATGTCCCGGGAAACTTTTAGTTAGGGAATCGCATATTAAGCCCACGACAAACGCATCTTCATCCTTTAACATCTCGACTGTTTCATTAGGTACGCATAATTAGATATTAACTTAAAGAAATATACCAATATTTAAATATTATCAGCATCCGATTTTCGAGAAGCCCAATATATGCCACCGACTAACCTAAACAAGCCAAAGAACTACATGTCTGGGGAGAAATTAAATTTCAAGCCGCGCTATGGTTACTACGAAACTAACCAGGCTCAATAGACAAGTCAATTGTTTGAAAATAGAATGACCTTTTTCTCGCTGCATTTATTTTATGAGTATTTACTGTGAGTATTTTTTTAATAGTTATTAGCATAATTCGCAAATATTAAAAAACGTATTTTTAATTTGTATTTTTCTAGTTTTTATATATAGTCGTGATCAGCATCAATAGACAAGTTGAGTCAATGAATATATACATTTCGGAGACTACAGTACTACAGAAAATTCAACTATTTGAACTACTACAAACAATTCTTATAAATTGGATAAGCAGCCTACAATAAAATTTTAGAAAAATGGGTATAAAATTTACCTGACGACCAAAACCCTTTCCCATTCAAAACAAGTAAGAACGCTTATGGTAAAATTTCTCGACAACGCGATATCTACAATTAAACTGTTTTTATTATCAACTAATTTATTCGTTTAAATAATTAAAATAAAATTATATATTTGTAGAGAGCCATAGAACAGTCGCAACCATCTCAATGGTTGTTTATAATATATGCACATTTAATAATTGCATATTTGTATTGTACATATTATTGATATTTTATGTATTATTTTGCGCATTGCCAATTATATTGTACCACCCTTACTTTTTCTTTTTATCCAAAAGCTGAGTCGGCAAAGCGCGCCGTCTTTGTGCCTTTGTGCTATGCAGGCCATTGGTATGATCCTGACGTTTTGTGCTGGGGCATAGCGCGCATGCGCCATGCCTTGGCCAAAAGTCAATGCGTTTTAACATTAAGACGCGAAGTCGAGACACAGGCTGTAATCGTTCTTACTTGTTAGAACCCCTTCTTTTTACTTGGAACCGAATATAATATAATTTACTTACGCATAATATGTTAATAAATAAGATATGTTAGGTCAATCCGGTTGACCTCTCTTCAAAGGAGAGTGTCACGCATAGACCATTGTGGTCCTTAGCAGTACCGGTTGTAGAGGCACTGATTGCTACTGTAGTAAAATAGGCTCAGAGTGTTTCTTGCGATTTCCAAAAACCTACTCGGATCTAGTTCTCCTATTTCCTCCAGCGATATGAAGATCAATGTATTCATGTATCGCTGTCATTTGTCAGAAACAGAGGATATGCTGTAGCAATTCTTTCTCGCCTGGCTCCTTACATTGTCCGCAACCGTCGTTCCCTGTTGGGACCAGTTTTTGCACCTTTCTACGGGTGCTTAGAAGATCTAGTGATTTCTAGTGCTTAAATGTCTCACAAAATTAAGAATATATAATATTATGATCGTTGTAGACATGTTTGCATTATTAAGACCAGTTCAGCACAAGTTTGTTTTCAAAATCGAATATAAACTTGCAGATTTTAATGGATAGGCAATGTTTGGTTCCACCCACACCAGAAAAGCAGATAACCCTCAATTCACTCATAATTTAGAACACAAATTGAAAAAATAATTTAGCCAATTAAAATTTTGTATGAAAATATAAAACTGAAAATAAACAGCATATCTTACTTGAAAAAGGTCATTGACTCATCATTTGGATGCCCCGGTAAGATAAAAAATATTTTTAAAAAATTTCTAATAAATTTAAAATATTTACAGCGGAAGTAAAGGATATTCACCAGGTGGCTTTTTGCCGTCTACCGCGAAGCGAAGCTGCTTGTTTTCGAGCTTGCTACCTTTACGTCTTCTTTCGTCGCTTGTGCCTACATATACAGGGGGATTTTTATACGATGTACCTTAAGGTATATATGGTATATTAACTTTGTGCAAATGTATGTAACAGGCAGAGATGTATTTATCTCCGACCCTATAAAGTAAACCGAAATATTCTTGATCATTTCCGCCTTCATTATTTGGATAAAACTGTTTTCTTCGACATATTTGCTTATTTTTGTTAAATCTTGCTTTTATTTCTTGAATTTTTTCTTTCCGAGACTAACAAGAGGTGTATCAAATCTTTTATTTTTATACCCGGTTCTTTTTTAAAAAGAATGTCAAATATGTTACAGGGACAAGGAAGCTTTTCCGACCCTATAAAGTATATATAGCATCAACAGCCGAGTCCATCTAGCCATGTCCGTCTGTCCGTAGGAACGCCTAGATTTTGGAAACTATAATAGGTAGAGAAGAACTAATTGCACATTCTAATTCTACGGATACCAGTTCAGCACAAGTTTATTTTAAAAATCGGCTCCCTCCCTCCGCAGCCCCGCAAACCGCGAAATTCAGTGATATTTTAGCTCTATAGGCACAAATTTTGGATAGTACATTGGTAGGGCCAATATCTATCTGTGATGCGAAAATCAGACGGTTACGCCCACTTTTGTTCGCGAAAATTACAAAAGTGAGTTTCGTTGAATGAAAAAATGAGCTTCGATGATGTAGTCACCCGAAATAGCTGCGTTGCATCTCACTGAGAATATCCTATTGTAGAGGTATGATTCCAGTAGCTTGTGGGGTGTATGTTGGCAAATACATTTTAATTTTGTCCATGAGTCCTTTAAGCCAAACTCGGTCGAAAGCTTGAGATACGTCGAGAAAAATAGCGCTACAGTATTCTCGCTGTTCGAAGGCTGAACTTCGGATGTTAATCTGTTCACTCGCTCGATGTTTCCGTGGTTTCTTCGGAATCCAAATTTGTGTGCCGAGATAATATTGAAAGTTTCCAGATATGGTATTATGCGAGTTAACAAGCCTTTTTCAAACAAACAAGAGACAAACAAGATAGAAGGCTTATTGTTCTATACGATGTCGGAATTTTGTGGTCTTTTCCAGGCTTCGGTATCGATTTTTTCCCTTTTCTCGGGAAATAGCCGAGATAAATGATCCTATTTAATAGTTTGCAGATGACCTCTATAGCGCATTTTCGAAGTTCGATCAACATCTTTGGCGTCGTAGCCCTTTTATGACTTTTTCAATTTCGTTCGGCCGGAATGAAGGTGTAGTTGGCGACGTCAAGCTGAAGGGGTGTTCGGTTATTTCTGGGCTTCGAAGAAGCGCTAAGACCACAGGTGAGTGGAAAAAAAGGATCCAAATCCGCTCAGAATTTCGGAAATAGCTTTTCTTTCTCTTCAACAGCCCATGTTGAAGATATGTTTGAATTGCATGACTTGCTGCTGTTAATGCCAATGTTCCAGCGCCTCGCCCATTCCTCAATGGGCCTCGATGTGGCATAATGGGACCGGACAGCAAATTTCCTTTCCTCTAAATACGACCTAGGGGAGTACAAAATAAGGTTCCGGAAATGTTTCCTTAATCTTGACCAAAAATCAAGTAAGCCAAGCCCGGTCGAACGCTTCTCGGATATCCAGGAAAAGGGCAATACAAAATTCCTTCTTGTCGAATGCAGCCAGTATTTGTTCAACAACCGGATGCAGTTGCTCAAAAGAGCAGTGGCCAGCGTGAAAACCCAACTGGTGTTCAGGAATGACTCCCCGAGACTCGAAAATCCTAACAATCCTGGCGGCAATCAATCTCTCAAACATCTTTGAGATCTAAGGAAGAAGACTGAGAAGACCTTTACCGACTTGCCAGCTTTGTGGATCATGGAGCTGCGAGCTTCCACTGAGCAGGGCAGTATCATGACGTGGTGCTTTGTTTGCCCGCTGACGGTCACTTAGACTTGCTACCTCACTGGGTGTGACCTGCACGATGGGCAGATCCATTTGAAGTAGCTGCAGTAACCGTGTTTAGAGTTTTCCGCAGAGCGGTTGGAAACGTATTGCGAGGTGTTCGGCGAAGGATTCAGCTTGTTCTGAATCAGTCTTACACCAAGAGTCATCGCTGCGAGCTTATGGCGCCATGGATCTCGTATTCATCTGTAGCGAGTGGGTCGCGTCTCTGTCGACACCGATGTTGGCTAACCTTTCATCAAACCATGCCGTTTTGTGGTAAGAAGGAAGGTTGGTTTGAATCCCAGTTAATGCCACGAAGTGCAAAAATAAAAAAAGTTTTTTTGCACCGGATCAATGCTGTCTTTGTGAACCCCATATTGAGGAAAGCATGGGATTACAACGACAGAAGGTCCTTGTCTTGCACTTAGAGCCATTGAGGTTTAAAAAGTTGGCAGAGCACCACTTCTGGAGATTGGTTAAGTCGTATTGTAATTCCGATTGGTAGGAAGCAACGTTATATTAATAGCAACTTGCACTGAATACTCGTTTCAATAACCTTCAGTTATTGAATGAGTCTCCTAAGCGCAAAAAACCAAGTTCTTGCCTGCCGCAGACTGAGAACCAATTACCTCTTAATTTACCGCAGCTAAACATTCAAAAAACACCGCTGCCGTATTCCACCCCCTTGGCAACGACACCGGTGACAACAAAACATTCGGATCCCGACTGTATAATTGTTGAAGAATGTAAGCAGAGGTCCGATGATGTACCCACCGTCAGTTCGATGGTTATTCCGAAAAAAAAAATATCACCCACACCTAAAGGGACCCGAACCTCCGGACTACCGGTTTCAAATGAAATCTTAGGTCATCCACCTGCGATTCCAAAATCCCTAAAGGTGATACCTCCCTCGAAACACATTTTTGTTTCTCGGCTAGCCCCTGATACGTCAGAAATTGACATCCTGGCTTATATACAAGCCAAAGTTAAAGCCGATATAAAGCGGGAGGATGTAATAAAATTTAAATATTCCTACACCCGTCACATCTCATCTTTCAAGATACGTGTGCCACTGATGGACTTCGACAACATATGTTCGGCAAACTTTTGGCCTGAACATATATTTGTCCAAGAACATCAGCCTAGGAATATAAAGATAAAACGTCCGCTGGGTGTTAGACTCCCACAAATTAAAACCACTGACAAGACCACAAAAATCTCAAAAAACTAACATCTTTTGCATGCCTTACTATTTCATATCAGAATACTAGGGGCCTACGTAGTAAGCTCACTAATCTCTTTACTAACAGTCTTACCTTTGCATCCCAGATTATAGTGTTCACAGAAACTTGGCTAAAATCGGATATACTTAACTCGGAAATTTTTCCGAATAAGTACTTCATTTAAACCTTCCACATCCTTAGCCTCTCTCATGTTTGAAGGTACATCAGCAACGAATGATCAGGCCATGACCGATCTCTTTGCCAAGTTTTTTCAAACAATTTTTTCACCTGTAGTTGACCCAACTCAGCCTTTTGCCTATGATTTACCAAAATTGAATCTTATCTTCTGCCCCTCATTATCTAAGGAAGGGATACTAAAGGATCTTTATAAGGTAAAGCCAACATTTTCGCCAGGTCCTGATGGAGTACCTGCATGTGTGCTAAGGTACTGTGCCAAGAATCTGAGCAAGCCGCTCCTAAAATTATTCAATCTTTCATTGGAAACTTCTGAGTTCCCCTTAATCTGGAAGGAATCTTTCATCATTCCTTTACATAAAAAAGGTAAAAAATCGGACGCGGTAAACTACAGAGGTATCTCAAAGTTATCCGCTATTCCGAAACTTTTTGAAAAATTAATTACCCCTCACCTGCAGCACCTTTGTAGATCGGTAAAGGGAGTCACCTCGGTCCGCTTTTGTTCACATTGTTTATTAATGATCTCCCACTCACTATAAAAAACTCCTTAGTACTTATGTTCGCTGACGATGTGAAGATTTGCTATCAATACAGCGTTGCGTCCTACCAATCGGAATTACATTCCGACTTAACCAATCTCCAGAAGTGGTGCTCTAATAACTTTTTAAACCTCAATGGCTCTAAGTGCAAGACAAGGACCTTCTGTCGTTGTAATCCCATGCTTTCCTCAATATGGGGTTCACAAAGACAGCATTGAATCGGTGAAAAAAAACTTTCTCATTTTCGCACTTCGTGGCCTTAACTGGGATGCAAACCAACACCTTCCCTCTTACCATAGTAGACTACTTTTAATAAACCTACCCACCCTTACTAACCGTAGAACGATGCTTGGCGTCGTATTTATTAATAAACTAATACGAGGTGAAATTGACAGTAAAAAGTTACTCGGCCAGTTAAATTTCACCGTGCCCTGTAGACTAACTCGCAATTTCATCCCCCTTAAATTACCACATTGTAGAACGGGAGGTGGGAAGTTGCACGTTAAGCAACGGGACCGCGCGAAAAAAAAAAAATTTGACCATGGTCAGCGTACATGTTCATACATACAGACGGACAGACGGACATGGCTAGTTCGACTCGGCTGTTGATGCTGATCAAGAATATATATACTTTATAGGGTCGGAAACGCTTCCTTCTCCATGTTACATACTTTGCACAAACTTAATATACCATTTGTACCTTAAGGTACATGGTATAAAAATACGTGAGTGCCCACATAGAACTCGTCCCGGAGCTTAACATGGAATCGGACATCAGCTTCACTACGATCGCCCTGGAAGAAGTACTCGTTGCGGCAGCTAAAATCTCTACTCCTCAAGGGAAGGAAGTAGACCGAAACAAATACTACAAATCCAATCAGCAAATCGAACAGCTCGTGTGAGAAAAGAGGTGCACGCGTCGTGATTGCAATGCACAAAAAAATGCACAGCTGAGGTACATCCAGAATCTTTCGCTAACAAGCACAAAGTATCCTCTGTGGAGGGCCGACCCAAATCTAAGCGCCCCAATTGAAAAAACCACCCCGATAAGAAACTCTACGGGATGCTGGGCTCGCAGCAACGAAGAAAGAGCTGATTCGATACAAATCTCCAAAGTGTCTTCCAGCCAAACCCTGCCTCGAATTCATTCCTCCTGCCACTAATTCAGCCAGAAGCTACCCCCTCTGCCAACTACACCTTCATTCCGGCCGAACGAAATTGAAAAAGTCATAAAAGGGCTACGACGCCAAAGATGTTGATCGAACTTCGAAAATGCGCTATAGAGGTAATCTGCAAACTATTAAATAGGATCATTTATCTCGGCTATTTCCCGAAAAAATGGAAAAAATCCATCATCGATACCGAAGCCTGGAAAAGACCACACAATTCCGACATCGTATAGAACAATAAGCCTTCTATCTTGTTTGTCTCTTGTTTGTTTGAAAAAGGCTTGTTAACTCGCATAATACCATATCTGGAAACTTTCAATATTATCTCGGCACACGAATTTGGATTCCGAAGAAACCACGGAAACATCGAGCGAGTGAACAGATTAACATCCGAATTTCAGCCTTCGAACAGCGAGAATACTGTAGCGCTATTTTTCTCGACGTATCTCAAGCTTTCGACCGAGTTTAAAGGACTCATGGAAAAAATTAAAATGTATTTGCCAACATACACCCCACAAGCTACTGGAATCATACCTCTACTATAGGATATTCTCAGTGAGATGCAACGCAGCTATGTATTTCGGGTGACTACATCATCGAAGCTCATTTTTTCATTCAACGAAACTCATTTTTGTAATTTTCGCGAACAAAAGTGGGCGTAACCGTCTGATTTTCGCATCACAGATAGATATTGGCCCTACCAATGTACTATCCAAAATTTATGCCTATAGAGCTAAAATATCACTGAATTTCGCGGTTTGCGGGGCTGCGGAGGGAGGTAGCCGATTTTTAAAATAAACTTGTGCTGAACCGGTATCCGTAGAATTAGAATGTGCAATTAGTTCTTCTCTACCTATTATAGTTTCCAAAATCTAGGCGTTCCTACGGACAGACGGACATGGCTAGATGGACTCGGCTGTTGATGCTATATATACTTTATAGGGTCGGAAAAGCTTCCTTGTCCCTGTAACATATTTGACATTCTTTTTAAAAAAGAACCGGATATAAAAATAAAAGATTTGATACACCTCTTGTTAGTCTCGGAAAGAAAAAATTCAAGAAATAAAAGCAAGATTTAACAAAAATAAGCAAATATGTCGAAGAAAATACAGTTTTATCCAAATTATGAAGGCGGAAATGGGCGTGGCCAAAATTTGAAATAAACTGGGTAAACTGGGTCACACCAAAAATAATTAAACTTCCAGATCCTACCATCTCCGGGAACGAGGTGTTCATACATACAGAAAGACAGGCAGACATGGCTATATCGACTCGGCTGTTGATGCTGATCAAGAATATTTAGGTTTACTTTATAGGGTCGGAGATAAATACATCTCTGCCTGTTACATACATTTGCACAAAGTTAATATACCATATATACCTTAAGGTACATCGTATAAAAATCCCCCTGTATATGTAGGCACAAGCGACGAAAGAAGACGTAAAGGTAGCAAGCTCGAAAACAAGCAGCTTCGCTTCGCGGTAGACGGCAAAAAGCCACCTGGTGAATATCCTTTACTTCCGCTGTAAATATTTTAAATTTATTAGAAATTTTTTAAAAATATTTTTTATCTTACCGGGGCATCCAAATGATGAGTCAATGACCTTTTTCAAGTAAGATATGCTGTTTATTTTCAGTTTTATATTTTCATACAAAATTTTAATTGGCTAAATTATTTTTTCAATTTGTGTTCTAAATTATGAGTGAATTGAGGGTTATCTGCTTTTCTGGTGTGGGTGGAACCAAACATTGCCTATCCATTAAAATCTGCAAGTTTATATTCGATTTTGAAAACAAACTTGTGCTGAACTGGTCTTAATAATGCAAACATATCTACTTCAAAGATCATAATATTATGTATATTTAATTTTGTGAGACATTAAGCACTAGAAATCACTAGATCTTCTAAGCACCCGTAGAAAGGTGCAAAAACTGGTCCCAACAGGGAACGACGGTTGCGGACAATGTAAGGAGCCAGGCGAGAAAGAATTGCTACAGCATATCCTCTGTTTCTGACAAATGACAGCGATACATGAATACATTGATCTTCATATCGCTGGAGGAAATAGGAGAACTAGATCCGAGTAGGTTTTTGGAAATCGCCAGAAACACTCAGAGCCTATTTTACTACAGTAGCAATCAGTGCCTCCAACAACCGGTACTGCTAAGGACCACAATGGTTTATGCGTGACACTCTCCTTTGAAGAGAGGTCAACCGGATTGACCTAACATATCTTATTTATTAACATATTATGCGTATGCAAATTATATTATATTCGGTTCCAAGTAAAAAGAAGGGGTTCTAACAAGTAAGAACGATTACAGCATGTGTCTCGACAAGGATAGATGGATTGCTGCGGTTCTTTCTTTGGGATGCTGGTATGCATACCACAAATACATAGGTGGAAACCAAAAACTGGGTATTTATATTCGAGACACTCTACTATAGTCCTTACTTCTTACTTTTTTTAATTAGAGACTATAAGACTATACTAAATCTTGTGAGCATTGTGCCGTTTTATCCCTCCTTGGCGTTTTCTATACTTACATATTTAGCTATTTTCATCTTATGCATAGATTTAAAAAGTTTCTCTACATGGTACAAAACAACAGACTCAAATTGTAATACACTGTTTCCCATTTAGCTAGATTTAGCTTGGTTGTTGCTAGCCATTCTATAGCCGTTCTATCCGTTAATGCAAGAAATATGTTCTACGTAATTCAGAACATCAGACTCAAACAGTTTCCGCTTCAGCTTTGATATCTACATACCACTGCCTTTTCATATTTTATCAATTCTTCGATAACAAACACTGTTTTTCGTTCTATCCGTAAATACAAGAAGTATGTTTTACGCATCAGACTCAAACAGTTTCCGCTTCAGCTTTGATATCTACATACCACTGCCATTTCAATTTTTATCAATACTAACAAACGCCCAATACATTTATAACCATTATAACAATCTTAATATTATTATTTTGGCACTCTTTAATTCAAAATCATTAAGAACCAAAAGGACAGGTAGAGGGTATTGGATAGGTTTTGTAAATTTGTTGGACTACAATGTTAAAAGAATTCAAATTTTCTGGGTTAGTATAAACAAGTGAAAACGCTATAGTCGGGATTTCTCGACAACGGGATATGTACCTATTTTCTCTTTTAATATTTATTTATCTATGCACAGGCGGAAACTAAGTTCCGGGATATTTAGAATCAGGACACTCGACGATAATCGTTCTCACTGACTTTTTTTTTAAATAATGGACTGATATATATGTATAATTGTGGAACCGTATTTGGTAGCTTATGCCAGCGCCATCTGTTAGAAAATTTATTAATAGTTCATTTTGTTTCCGCCTTGGGCGCTAAAAAATTAAGGTTTTAGGGATGGCCTTTTCCTTAAGGATGGAATATTGCACAAGGTGATAGTTTTGGAGAGTAATACAAAGAATTGGTTATCTTTGGATTGAATTTCCCCATATTGAAAACAAGGAAAAACCGAAAACGCAGTTTAAAGGACAATATGTTATTTTAGTAGTGAATCGAAACGCATAATAAAATTTTCGACCTTGAAAGATATTTTACCAAAAAAAATGTCAGTAACAAAACGAATTTTGATTAATTTCTTTTGGGTGGTCCTGATTAAATTAGTTTTTATACCATGTACCTTAAGGTACAAGTGGTATATTAAGTTTGTGCAATGTATGTAACAGGGAGAAGGAAGCGTTTCCGACCCTATAAAATATATATTCTTGATCAGCATCGACAGCCGAGTCGATCTAGCCATGTCCGTCTGTCCGTCTGTATGTATGAACACGTCGTTTTCGGAGATGATAAGAGCTAGAGGTGTAAATATTTTTCCTTTAGGTCCGTTATATGTGTACGCAGGTTGATTTTATTTCAAATTTTTGCCACGCCCCTTTCCGCCTTCGTAATTTGCATAAAACTGTATTTTCTTCGATAACTTTGACAAAATAAGAGCTAGAGACCTATTTCTTTTTGAATTAGGTCCGTTTAACTATTATGCATATAATTTCATTTCCAGAATTTTGCCACGCCCCTTTCCGCCCTCGTATTTGCAAATAAAGTTATATCTCAAAAATGGTAAAACTAGATACATAAGACTTTAAGACTTCTAAGTCTGCTAATCGCCAAACACGTGCATGCAAAATTACGTTCAGATCGGACAATATGACCAATTAATGTTTTACCCACCCCTTCCCACGGCAACGGCAAGAGAGGTACATGGTATCTCGTTGTCGTGAAATCTCGACAACAGCGTTTCTACTTGTTTATACCCGATTCTTAAGAAGAAAAAGAGTATATATATATTCTTGATCCGCATCAGCTGCCGGGTCGAAAAAGTCTGTCCGTATAAATGCCTATTTCAAGGAGATGATAATAGATAGACAAAAAATAATTGCATATTCTGATTCTGGAGATACCAGTTCAGTACAATTTTCTTTTAAAAATCGCCTTCCTTCTCCTGCACGCCCATAAATCGCGTGTGGCGTGTACAATTTTAATTTTAGAAAATTTATATTCGATTACGATATTAGTAGAATATACTCATGTTGCCAAAATCAGACAGTTACGCTGATCCACGCTTGCAATAATAGTTTTAGCCCCTCCTTGCCAGTGTACTGCAGAACATTTTTCGATTCATTTCAATTTAAAAAAAAAAATGGTTGATAGAGAAAAGAGGCACATGGTATCTCGTTGTCGAGAAATCTCGACTATAGCGTTTCTACTTGTTTTGATTTAAGTTTCTCTTTTGTGGTAGAAAATATTTATTTAAAAAAAAAGGCTTCTAATTTGTGTGCTTCACCAATTTTTTTTTTTTTTATCCGGCAATCATTGAAGCGACTACACACAATTTGAAGACATTATTAACAGCTGATTACTCTTTACCCCAAAGTCCAAAAATAAGCCCGTAAACCATGTAGGTTTACGGGCTTATTTTTGGACTTTGATAAATTATCCCATGAGAATAGACGAGATTCGAGTCTGCCATCTTTTGAAGTCACTTCTCCGTCGTATTCGAGTAGGTACTGTTAGTACTGTTATTTTAGAGGCTGATGTCAATATTGATTTTGATATAATTGTTTTGAACAATATCTTGGTCCGATTAGTAAAACATTTTTATTCCATGTGCCTTAATGTACAAATGATTGCGCACCTAACGACTAGAGCGTTTGTACTTGCAAGTTTTTGGCTACCCCTCATATAAAAAAATGTAACAAAAAATCTTATTATACCATGTACCTTAAGGTACAAATGGTATATTAAGTTTGTGCAAAGTATGTAACAGGGAGAAGGAAACGTTTCCGACCCTATAAAGTATATATATTCTTGATCAGCATCAACAGCCGAGTCGATCTAGCCATGTCCGTCTGTCTGTCCGTCTGTCCGTCTGTCCGTCCGTCCGTCTGTATGTATGAACACGTCGTTCTCGGAGATGGTAAGAGCTAGAGGTGTAATTCTATTTTTGCTATAGGTCCGTTATATGTGTACGCAGGTCGAGTTTATTTCAAATTTTTGCCACGCCCCTTTTCGCCTTCGTAAATTGCATAAAACTGTATTTTCTTCGATAACTTGGACAAAATAAGAGCTAAAGACCTGTTTCTTTTTGCACTAGGACCGTTTAACTATTATGCAGATAATGCCATTTCCAGATTTTTGTCACGCCCCTTTCCGCCCTCGTATTCGCAAAAAAATCGATATCTCCAAAATGATAAAAGCTAGAGACTTAATTTTAAGTCTGTTAAGTCTGCTGATCGTTTAAGACGTGCATGCAAAATTACGTTCAGATCGGACAATAAATATAGACCTTAAGGTACAAATGGTATATTAACTTTGTGCAAATGTATGTAACAGGCAGAAGGAGACATCTCCGACCCCATAAAGTATATATATTCTTGATCAGCGTCAACAGCCGAGTCGATATAGCCATGTCCGTCTGTCTGTCTGTCTGTATGTATGAACACCTCGTTCTCGGAGATGGTAAGAGATAGACGTGTAATTCTTTTTGCTTTTGGTGTGTTATTGTTGCAGGCAGATTAGGTTTATTTCAAATTTTAGCCACGCCTCTTTCCGCCTTCGCATAAAACTGAATTTTCTTCGACACATTAGCACATAAATTGCACAAAATAAGAGCTAGAGACCTATTTCTTTTTGAATTATGTCCGTTTAGCAATTACGCAGATAATGTCATTCTTGGATTTTTGCCACGCCCTTTTCCGGCCTCGTATTTTCAAAAATCGATGTCTTTGAAATGGTTAAAGCTAGAGGCATAATCAGTACGTTAAGTCCACTGATCGTAAAACACGTATATGCAAAATTATGTACGGATCGGATAATAAATATAGAAGATATGACCAATTATAGTTTTACCCACCCCTTCCCTAGGCAACGGCATGCCGCACATGCTGGGGTGACGTCATCCGTTTCTTCTTTGACTTCAAATAAAAAATATGGTTGTTAAAGAAAAATGTGTTACCACATTTTATACGTATACAATTAGAAATCATTGCTGCAATCGTATCGAATCGCTGATTTATTCAAATCAGCACTTGATAAATCTCTTGTTATGCGTCGCAAATTATCTATTTGTTGACTTCTGTTGTTCGCTCGACGAATTTGCATTGTCGATCGAGCCCCTTCACGGGCTGCCTCACGTTGCACGAAGTCGAGTCATACGAGTACTAACGCGGCGCTGTCCCTCTTTACTCCTCTCCATGGCAGATTTCTTCTCCGTCGTCTTCCACTTCATTCGTCAAAAAATTACTTATCGCATCTTTCATTGCAGGTGCTCATTTGTTGTTGTATATGTTTTTGTAAATGCTCCATTTATATTTTAACATACATGTCGACGTTTTCTTGTATTTGTGTGAGTAAATGTCATAAGACTATTTTAGCAACCATGTTTAATGATTTATCTACGTAAGACGGTTTTGACGAGTCCTTTTCCTGGCTTTAAAATGCCTCCTCACCTATTTTCAGCTATATGGGTAAAGCCGTGCTTGAGTTATTAACTGTGTAAATAACAAGACTTTCTTATATAGATATAGATTATATACTTCAAGATTTAGGCGTTAATACGGACAGACGGTCTTGGCTATATCGATTCCGCTCTTGATGCTGATGAAGAATATAGTATCTATATGTACTTTATGGGGTCGCAGACCATTCCTTTTTCCACATACCATCGTAGGAATTCAGTATACCATGTTATTTTTAAGAACCCGATATAAAAACTTTTGTACTTTTATTTATATAAGCCTTTTTTTTTAGTGCGTAAGTTTAACTATCTAGCTTGCTTATGATCCTTTTAATTCAAATGTATTCTTATTGAGATGCAATTAGCAAATGGTTACCATTTTACTTCTACTTTTCTAATACTTTCTACTACTGCCTACTACTTTTCTAATAACTTTAACGTTTTATAAATGGCTCATATATTGTCGCTTTATTTGCTTATAAGATTCGTTTTATAGCCAAACAGACAAAATTGTGCGAATATCGTTTTGGTGTTTACATAGGCGCCTGAGCTACTTTGTTTCAGCAGAGTAACAAGACCAGAGCTATGAGATAACGCTGCCTGCATACACAGATGTGTTGTCAAATTACACATTAGTTTCATGTCATAACGCGGCATATTAAAGTTCCCCAAATAACGATACATAATCAGAAGAGGTTTTGGAACACGTCCTCCTTATTTAACCCTATTTTCGAATGTTCACATGCTTAAGTTGTGTTTACGTAGGCATGCATGTACATACATATACTCGCAGTATATGAAACATGACATGCAAGAAAAGGTTGAGTAAATAAAATTAATAGCAAAATCGTAATAATAATAATTTTAATATAATATCCCTTTCCCGTGCGCAGAATGTTTTGTAGAAAAGCTTGTGGGTGCAACACATTTTTGCAATTATAGGGCGTGCAGTAGAAGCTCGTCGATTTTAAAAACAAACTTGTGCTGTACTAAACTGCTATCCCCAGAATCAGAATATGCTATTATTTTTGGTCTGTCTATTATAATCTTCACGATTCTGGGGATACCAGTTCAGCACAAGTTTGTTTTGAAAACAGGCCTAATGCTCCCCCATAACCCGTAAAATTCGGTGGCTTGTACTACTTTAATTTTAGAAACACAGAATTGATATGGTATTGGTAGAATACATATCTATTCGTGTTGTCAAAATCGAGCAAATTGCGGAGTGTGTTTCAGTCACCCCTTGCACTAACAGACTTCGAAAATATCTTACGCTACAACATCCAAATATGTATATGATTTTAGTATAGCCAATATCTTTCTATAACAGAATATTACGCAGTCACTTTCCTCCACACACTCGCAAACAGCAAAACTCTTTGGCATCCATAGTTTTAATACTAGAGACTCTAAAATCAGCCGGTTAAGACGGCCTTTACCCCCCACCCCAAGTGGTAAAAATGGGTTGCATCTTTAACTTACTCTATAGAGAAGCAAACTGCGAATATCTCTTAAGCCTACAACTAGTAAATTTAGATATGTTATTAGTATAGCCAGTAGCTTTATAAAAAAAAAGACCTAATCACTCCTCTCCGCACCCCGGCAAACAAGTGGAAACACGAACCGGATATTTATGGTCGAGACAGATGACGACACAAAAAATGCAAAATATTTTATATCAGCGATTTTCAACTTGGGAGCCGACCACAAAAAGAAAACCAGTAGGAACGCTGTAGTTGAGATTTCTCGACAACGAGATACCATGTACCTTTTTTCTTTATCACCATTTCTTTGTTTTTAAGTTTTTTTTTTCAAATAATTTTCGTTTGTTGACATCCAGACAATCAGCAGGTGCATACATACAACACTCCTGTATGAATACACGTGCGAACGAATTGAGGTCAAAGAAGATACGGATGACGTCACCCCAGCGTGTGCGGCATGCCGTTGCCTAAGGAAGGGGTGGGTAAAACTTTAATTGGTCATATCTTCTATATTTATTGTCGGATCTGTAATTTGAATATACGTGTTTGAAGATCAGTGGACTTAGCAGACTGAAAATTATACTTTTCGCTTTTACCATTTCGAAGATATCGATTTTTTGCATATACGAGGGCGTGGCAAAAATCCAAGAATAGCATTATCTGCGTAATTGCTAAACGAACATAATGGAAAAAGAAACAAGTAAGAACGATTATAGTCGAGTGTCTCGACTATAAATACCCGGTTCTCAGTTTCACCTGGTTTTTGACACAATATAATACCTACTTACTTTTGGGAGCAACAAATTTTCGTAATTTATTTTGTAGGTGTGTATGTGTATGAGAAGTGTTTCTATGGAGAAATTTTTTTATTCAACGCAGCAATTCATTTTTGTCATTTTCGCGAACAAAAGTGGGTGCAACAGGCTGATTTTCGCAACACAGATAGATATTAGCCCTAACAATGCACTATCAAAAATTAGTGCCTATAGACATAAAATTGTGGATGTCACAGAATTTCGCGGTTTGCGGGGCTGCTGAGGGAGATTTTTAAAATAAACTTGTGCTGAACTGGTACCGTAGAATGTGCAATTAGTTTTTCTCTATCTATTATAGTTTCCAAAATTTAAGCGTTTATACGGACAGACGGACGGACAGACGGATATGGCTAAATGGACTCGGCTGTTGATGCTGATCAAGAATATATATACTTTATAGGGTCGGAAAAACTTCCTTGTCCCTGTTAAAAATTTGACATTCGCACGAATTCAATATACCCTTATTTTTTAAAAGAAGCGGTTATAATAGGCTCTAGCCCTTATTTTGTGTAAGTTATAGACAAATGTGTCGAAGAAAATACAGTTTTATGCAAATTACGAAGGCGGAAAGGGGCGTTTCAAAAATTTGAAATAAACTGCAATAAGAACACACCAAAAGCAAAAAGAATTAGACCTCTAGCTCTTACCATCTCCGAGAACGAGGTGTTCATACATACAGACAGACGGACAAACGGACATGGCTCGGCTGTTGATGCTGATCAAGAATATATGTATATACTTTATGGGGTCGGAAATGTCTCCTTCTACATTTGCACAAAGATAATATACCATTTGTACCTTAAGGTACATGTATAAAAAAGGGTCTACGTCCGATTTTTTGGTTCTACAAATTTTGTTTGTTTCATTTCACACATTCCCTTTTCACCTTCAAATTCCGAGCACTTGGAAATGTTAATCCCCTCTTGTCGAGACATTCACAGCTTTTTGTTTTTGGGAGCACTGTAAGCCGAAAGAGCTAGACGCTACCCATGGATGTTTCATATTCTTGTGACTATAAAAATCACCTAATAATTGTGCACGGCATGATTACCTACTTCATGTTTAATAAAAATGAATTCAATAAAAACAATTGTTCTCATTAGATATTGTTATCAGTGACATTACTATTTTAATTACAATGTTTATTTTGTTTTAATAGGAAGGAAGAACCGTGAACTTATAAAAAGTCACACCCTCTGGGTTGATACGCGTACTAAACACATCCTTTGGTTTAAACAAGCCCAAAACATGGCTTTTATTGAACAAGTCCTGAAAAATAGAGTAGTTGTATATTTTCATCCATTTAGTAATATTGCTAAGGGTAGGTACCATTACAGAATAGCCCGTACGACTGTTGAGACCTATACGAAGAAGTCGAACATTAAATGTTTGTGGGCATGATGGGCATGGCGCAAATCCTCCCATGTTGACAAATGCTACGGCAATCGATTTTTTTCCAAAGGCGTTCACTGGATTTACTGGTCGAACCCAAACCTTAGAAAATTCAAAAAAAAATAATAATAATAATTCCCAATTAAAAATAAGTATGAACGACTTTAGTCGAGTGTCTTGACAATATATAACCAGTCATAGTTGCTAGTCATATATAAATATATATGTTTCCTAAGATACTATAACTAAGAGTGTAGACGTAACAGATATTAAAAAAATATGCAACAAAAAAATCACATGTCCCTGAAGACAATAGTATACGGCGTATATGGGCAATTCACCTCTATATTTCCAATCACCATAATTCGTTTTCCTGGTCGACCAAGCGAGTCTTGATTTATAGCTATAATTTCCTGGTTTAGAAGCAACTCCTTTATTTCCGGACGCACGCTTTCCAAGTCATTTGTCATAATCAACGGTGACGGCACCACCGTCCATATAGCTAACTGTAGGCGACTAGCATCGTAGCTCATACGATAATTACCCAAAACGAGCTGTGAAAGGCAGTTATATAATATATTAAATTCATATACATAAAATCAAATATATTCATTCGACGACATTCGAATATCAACAGGATTGGATTCACCATAGTGCCGAAATGAGTACGATGCAGATGCACCCCAGGGGCTTACACCCCAGGGGCTTTTTTTTATTAATTTATATCAATGAAAATGATAAATTATTGTTAATAAAGTGTTCTATTGATAGGATTTGCGTACCTTTACTTTTTCGAGATCACATAAATACAACAGACACATACATGTATGTATTATAAATAAAAGGATTGAAAAATATATGCCAAAAAAGGCACCAACCTACTTTCTTAAAGTTACATATTTAAATTTATAATAAAAAAAATGTTATTATGAACCTGTACCATGCTTCTGCTTCAATTTTAAACTTACAGTTGGAAGACAGGAAATAGCGAATAGAAAGAAACTTATTTAGAAAATCCAAATCACTTACAAAGGTTTAAGTCTATTATTTGGTTATTTTTTATTTTTTTTTGCATTCTGTCATACGACATTAAAAAAAATCATACCATTAAACTTAACTAATGATGAACAACAAACAAGTTTTATTATACAGCTATACAAAAATTTACATTTTTCCTTAAAATACATGGCGAAGGTCTAGTATATGGTATCAATACAGTCGTTTAAAGTCTTTGCTATTATTTAGGATAGTTGATTTGTTCGAATTTTTAATTTTTTCGGTTCTAACCAAAGGAAGATTTATATCTTTGTGAATCTCTTCATTACATATGTACCAAAAAACCACTGCTATGATTCTCAGAGCCATGTTTTGATATCTTTGAATGATCTCAATGTTGGAGTTGCTGGCTGTTCCCTATAGCTGCAGAGAATATTTATGTCAAGACTGGCTTTAGTACTGCTTTCTATAGTAACACTTTATTTTCAAGGTATTAGTGTGATATGTGACCTAGGGCTAGTACAGTTTTTACTTTTAGCTGCATGCGTTTGAATATGGTTCCTCCCAATCAGTCTTCTATCCATGTAAACACCTAGACATTTAACAGTAGGGATACGAGAGGGCAATATTCATGTTGAAGTACTTGCGAAGACTTTTGCGTGTTAACTTATTTTTTCCATTTCTTCAGCCAGTTGTCAACTAAATGATGCCTTTCTTGTAATTGCTGGAAAATTAATATGGCATCATGAACCCTGGCAATTAGTACAGTATCATCTGAGTAAGTGGCTGCAATATTCGCTGCAATCGGTGTCTGCCGTAAAAACTGCGTATAGGATTGGGTTTACAACACTGCCTTGAGGGACACCAGCATTGATGGGATACAGAGCAGGTGATTCTCCATTTTCATGCATGTAGAATATTACATCGCTACGGTTAAAAACAACAAGTAGGAACGCTGTAGTCGAGATTTCTCGACAACGAGATACCATGTACCTCATTTCTTTATGAACCATTCCTTTGATTTTATTTTTTTTTTCAAATAATTCACCATATTTTCGTTTGTTGACATCAAAAAAATCACCAGGTGCACACATACACACAATACTGTATGAATACACGTGCGAACGAATTGAAGTCAAAGAAGAGACGGATGACGTCACCCCAGCGTGTGAGGCATGCCGTTGCCTAGGGAAGGGGTGGGTAAAACTTTAATTGGCCATATCTTATGGCCACTTATTGGACTGAAAATTATGTTTTACGCTTTTACCATTTCGAAGATATCGATTTTTTTGAAAATACGAGAGCGGAAAGGGGCGTGGCAAAAATCCAAAAATGACTTTATCTGCGCAATAGTTAAACGGACATATTGCAAAAAGAAATAGGTCTTTAGCTCTTATTTTGTCCAAGTTATCGAAAAAAATTCAAATACAGTTTTATGCAAATTACGAAGGCGGAAAGGGGCGTGGCAAAAATTTGAAATAAACTTGATCTGCCTGCAACAATAACACACTAAAAGCAAAAAGAATTAGACCTCTATCTCTTACCATCTCCGAGAACGAGGTGTTCATACATACAGACAGACGGACAGACGGACGGACGGACAGACGGACGGACGGACAGACGGACATGGCTATATCGACTCGGCTGTTGATGCTGATCAAGAATATATATACTTTATGGGGTCGGAGATGTCTCCTTCTGGCTGTTACATACATTTGCACAAAGTTAATATACCATTTGTACCTTAAGGTACATGGTATAAAAAAATTCATTTTTAGCTCTTACCATCTCTGAGAACGAGGTGTTCATACATACAGACAGATGGACATGGCTATATCGACTCGGCTGTTGATGCTGATCAAGAATATATATAGTTTATGGGGTCGCAGATGTCAGACAACATCATTTCCTATATATATTAGAATGTATATATCCGAGTTTTTGTTTTCTGGCTTAATATCTAAGAAGAACATATGCAATGGTTCCTTGGTCATACGACTTTTAAGGTACAAATTGTATATTTAGAATGTGCAAATGTATGTACCAGGCAGAAGGAGATGACTCCGACCCCATAAAGTATATATATTATTGATCAGCATCAACAACTGAAACGATATAACCAGACACACAGACAGACAGACGGACATGGAAAGATCGCTAATTTTGCTAAGTGCTCATAAAACATATAATTCATATAAACCAAATAGCAAAAAGTATAAATTTAATCTATAAATGTTATATTATTTTTGTCACATTGTATTTGTTTTACTTTTACAATAACGTATTAAACAAAAGTTTTTATCTCATGTTATTTTTTTTGCAAGACTAATGGGACGTGTAAAAATATAAAAATAAAAATAGGCGCAAATTTTGCATTTGGCAACGAATTTTTCATATTGCAGTCCTTTTATATCGTTTAGGATAGGTGTTTAAATAAAATGTGTTTTATATTACCATGTCTAGGTCATTCCAGCGACCGGGACCAGCATGCGCTGCCAGTAAAGTCTGCATCTTACTATACTTCATTATTATTTTAATTACCGATGACGCAGAATCTTGTACATCGTCCGCAAATCTCCACAGATTACAATGTTGGGCGATTATTTTAAAGTCGGGCTGTAATTTACATAAGGAAATTTGAAGCTATTCATTGAAAACGGTAAACTCTCACCTTTTCCTTATAAAAGGGCCAACTGCAAGAATATACAATGGGCCGACCTGTACTGATAAGAGCTCTTCCGAATTCAGGATATCCAGTGTCAAGGTCATCTTCCTTTGTGAAGCACCCGTCCATTTTTACGTAGTCAACTCCCCAGTTAGCGAAAGTGTGTGCATCAAGTTTAATGTGACGTGCAGCTCCCGGACCTCCGAACATGCACGTTTTCCTTCCCATGCTATGATAAATTCCAAATTTGAGACCTAGTTCATGAATCTTAATAATAATAAGAAAATAATAAATAGATTCTTAAATTTTTCTATACAAGGCACCAATTCACACACGTAATTTCCGAGATCGTTCATGCCGCTTGGAAACCGATTTGTGTTTGCGATCAGCTCGTGTGTTGCCTCGTCGCGGGAAGTTTCCATCCAACAGTCGTCCATTATCAAATACTCATATCCTGCGGCAGCATACCCTTCCGAAACTAGAAGATCAGCCATGCGCTTCATCAACCGCTCACTGCTAGAAGAGCATAATAAATGTGTTAAATCTGCACAAAACTGTATACAACCTGATGCAGTCTTTTGGAAAGCGGGTACAATCCGTCATGCAGCGGAATCTCTCAAACGGCATCCAACCCATCGGAGGAACGCGAGCTAAACCGTTTTCGAGGCAATATATAAAATACATTTTGTCGCAAATACATATCAAAATTACAACTAACAAAACGTGATGCTTTGCCCCCCACATTTTGATTTACTAAACAAAAAAGTCAAAGCAGTCACCGTGCTGCAAGATCAGAAGCAGCAAAACAAATTCGATTTGAAAGCGTAACTAAAATTGATTAGACGGTTGTCAGATTTTACGTGTAGTTCTAGAAAAGCCATGTCGTGTTGTAGTGTTGGTAGAATTAAAGCAAGCGAAAAATTAAAGCAAACGATTAATGTATATACAAATCGGTAATTTAATATACTATATGAATACAGGATCATTTTTGAGAATGCTATTACCGTTTTTAAACAACCTATATTGTGGCGGGTTTTACGAAACGCTGTAGTCGAGATTCCTCGACAACGAGATACCATGTACCTCTCTTGCCGTTGCCGTGGGAAGGGGTGCGTAAAACTTTAATTGATCATATCTTCTATATTTATTGTCCGATCTGAACGTAATTTTGCATGCACGTGTTTGACGATCAGCAGACTTAGCAGACTTAGCAGTCTCTAGCTTTTACCATTTCGGTGATATCGATTTATTTGCGAATACGAGGGCGTGGCAAAAATCTGGAAATGGCATTATCTGCAATATAGATAAACGGTCCTAATGCAAAAAGAAACAGGTCTCTAGCTCTTATTTTGTCCAAGTTATCGAAGAAAATACAGTTTTATGCAAATTACGAAGGCGGAAAGGGGCGTGGCAAAAATTTGAAATAAACTCGACCTGCGTACACATATAACGGACCTAAAGCAAACCGTCTCCGAGAACGACGTGTTCATACATACAGACGGACGGACGGACAGACGGACGGACAAACAGACGGACATGGCTAGATCGACTCGGCTGTTGATGCTGATCAAGAATATATATACTTAATAGGGTCGGAAACACTTCCTTCTCCCTGTTACATACTTTGCACAAACTTAATATACCATTTGTAGCTTAAGGTACATGGTATAATTAGAGTTAGAGACCTATTTCTTTTTGCATTATGCACAATACATACAGAAGTGCATGATTTTTTTGATGTCAACAAACGAAAATTTGGTGAACTATTTAAAAAAAAATTAAATCAAAGAAATGGTTGATAAAAAAAAAAGTACATAGTTTCTCGTTGTCGAGAAATTTAGACTACAACGTTCCTACTTGTTATACTCGGTTCTTAAAAATAACAAAGGTATAGGTAAGAATTTATGTAACAGGAAGAAGGAAGCTTTTCCGACCCTCTAAAGCAGCGGTGAGCACACCGCTTGGGAGCCAGCCAAAAAAAGGGTCTCCGTCCGATTTTTTGGTTCTACATGTTTTGTTTGTGTAATTTCCCTGTTACCGTTCCCCTGTTACCGTCAACTTCGGTCGATTCCCTTTTGCTCGAGACATTCACAATTTTTTGTTTTTGGAAGCTATGGAGTGCACAAGTTTGTTTTAAAAATAGGCTAGCCCACTCCGGCATTCAATTGGAATGGTATATTTGTAGAGACAATATCTATCTCTGTTGCAAAAATAAGCCGGTTACGTTCACTTTCGCGCAAATGACAAAAATGTGTTGTACCCACACGCTCCTCCATAAAAAAATGCCACGCCCTTCTCATCCGCAATGTTTATCTATGTTCTAAAAATCAGGGGCAAACTGAGAACCAGGTTTATATAGTCGAGACACTCGAGTATTTTCTTACTTGTTAAAGCATGGCAATTCTATTATAATATACTATTCCCCTTCGCGGTATGTTTCTATGGAGAAGCTTGTGGGTTCAAAGCATTTTTGCCATTTTCGCGAGCGTGGATCGCCGTAACTGACTGATTTTAGCAACACGAATAAATATGTATTCTAGTTATATCATATCTGAATTCTGTGTTTCTAAAATGACAATTGTGCACTTTAGAGAAATTCGTGTTTTTCAGTGTTTCAGAAGGAAGTGACTGCGTAATTATTTTATAGATAGATACTGGCTAAACTTATAATATATATACATTTTAAATTTGTTGGCAAAAGTGATGTGGTGCAACACATTTTCATCACTTACGGATGGGGGTTGTCGTAACCGGCTAATTTGTACAGCATAAATAGATATTAGTTCTTCCAATATATCCGAATTCAGATTCTTTAGTGTGGACGCCAAATTATTTTGTGGTTTCTGGATGAGCGGCGGGATGTAGCCGATTTTAAAAACAAAGTTGTTATGAACTAGTATCCCCAAATTAAGAATATGCAATTTTTATTTATTTATGAAGAGCTACCAAGTAATTTAAAATTAATAGATAGCGGTAATGTTAAGCAATGGCAACGGGGACCTTCAGCTCGAGAATATGCAATTTTTTGTTGTCCATCTATTATTATCCCCAAGATCTAAAATTCATACGGACACACGGACGCACTCGGCTATTGGGGCGAACGGGAAAACATATCAATATCAAAACTAATTGTTATAAGATCACAGACCATTTCTTCTCCAAGTCACATACATTTGTATGAATTCAATATACCGTGTTCTTTATAAAAACGTATTAAGACAAAAAATAATTTAAAAATTGTAAAGTGGGGATACCAGTTCAACACATGTCCGATTTTTATACCATGTACCTTAAGGTACAAATGGTATATTAACTTTGTGCAAATGTATGTAACAGCCAGAAGGAGACATCTCCGACCCCATAAAGTATATATATTCTTGATCAGCGTCAACAGCCGAGTCGATATAGCCATGTCCGTCCGTCCGTCCGTCTGTATGTATGAACACCTCGTTCTCGGAGATGGTAAGAGCTAGAGGTCTAATTCTTTTTGCTTTGGGTGTGTTATTGTTGCAGGCAGATCAAGTTTATTTCAAATTTTTGCCACGCCCCTTTCCGCCTTCGTAATTTGCATAAGACTGTATTTGAATTTTCTTCGATAACTTGGACAAAATAAAAGCTAGAGACCTATTTCTTTTTGCAATATGTCCGTTTAACTATTGCGCAGATAATTTCATTTTTGGATTTTTGCCACTCCCTTTTCCGCCCTCGTATTTGCAAAAAAATCGATATCTTCGAAATGGTAAAAGCTAAAGGCATAATTTTCAGTTAAAAAGGTCCAATGATTGTCAAACACGTACGTTTAAAATTACGTACGGATCGGACAATAAATATAGAAGATATCGCCAATTAAAGTTTTACCCACCCCTTCCCTAGGCAACGGCATGCCGCACACGCTGGGGTGACGTCATCCGTCTCTTCTTTGACTTCAATTCGTTCGCACGTGTATACATACAGTAGTGTGTGTATGTGTGCACCTGCTGATTTTTTGGATGTCAACAAACGAAAATTTGGTGAAATATTTAAAAAAAAAATAAATAAATCAAAGAAATGGTTGATAAAGAAAGAGGTACATGGTATATCGTTGTCGAGAAATCTCGACTACAGCGTTCCTACTTGTTTTAAATGTGCTACCTCCTCCTGCACCATCGAAAACAGGAAAAGTTTGTAGCGTGCACAATTTTCATTTTCGATACACAGAATTCGGATATGATATTGGTAGAATTCGTGTTTACAAAATTTCACAGTTGCGCCGATCCACTCCCGCGACAATGTGTTGGGCCCCCAAGCTTCTGCATGGTAATATTCCGCGAATCAATATCAAATTGTCAAAATTAGTTGTTTCTAAAAGGCAGTATTGCAGTTGGGAATGGTTCTTACTTGTTTTTTTCTTCGAGAAGAAAGTATTTTTGTGTATCAATGCAATGTGCGGGGCAGCTAACCAAGGTTTCAATTGATTGTAACCTTGATTTATGAGAATATTCACAAAACTGATGACATTGCTGTTTATCTAAGATTATAAGAGAATCGCATAAGCAACAATTCATGACATATGAGTGCTTACTTACCTATTGCTTGCCACAAAAGCTGCCTTATTCAGGGGTACCGGAATTTTATTTGCTTACCACTCAAACTAAAGCTCTAGAGCGGGTTTTTTTAGAATCCCATGTCTATCACAAAATGACTACATTAATAGCAGAGACGCTTTTATTTTAAGATATAAATGGGAGCGGTGAATCGCGGCGCCCAGTTAAGAGGTAGATGTCAAAATGATCAGAACTATTTTAATTTTGGCTTTTTTAGTTAGCATTACCAGCAACTTCGCGAATGCTGTACCGATTTTTATTAAAGCTTTTGGATCCAACGAGGGTAAACCAATAATAGACTAGCAGCAAATATTTAACGTAACAATCAACGATTTTTAGGATACATCAGTCGTTCTGCTGGTGCCTATCAGAGTTCAGCTACTTCCTCTGTCATTAACACACAGCTCATCTCCAACTTAATATCAACAAAACTTCAGCTGTTGAATAGCGTATTACAGACTAAGTCCTCGGGAGGGGAAATTGGATTCGGGCTCAGGAAATTTATTTCCATTTCCAGCGCTCCCAGTACAACGGAAACCCCGATAACACCTAACACCACGGAAGTAAAGACTAATTTCACGCCGGATGACTCTACTACAGAAACTACCATTGAAACAAAACCTACAGTTCGCCCCCAACCTCCCGTGACCACTAGCTCTGCCCCAGTGAACAACAGCACCATCCAGACAACATCGGAATCTTCTGGCTACAACTATGTGACGCCAACTACCGGCGCTATCGTGAGACCTACTGTGGATACCCATTATTAACCACCTTCCCAAGCCTAAGTAAGACTGCAATTTCATCTGAACTTAAAACGTTGCCTTTGAGCAGTTTCCTTGTCATTTTTTTTTAAACTCTTAAACCGATTTGAATATACCATACAAACATTTATATATCTCAAAACATATCTATTTTTTACTTAAAGTAAAAAAAAATTGTATAAGTATTGTAAACGACTTTGACTTCTTCAGCTTTATTCGGCACGGAAGTGATTTAAAACGTACCGAAAATTTATGATAATAACTATCGACGGGTTTTGGTTTTAGTGTCTGCTGCCATATGATTAGCATAGAAACAGGTTTCTTCCATGATGCGTTGAATTATTACACATACGCATTATGTCTATACTCCGAGTTTATTTTTATCATCGAACAGTCAAATGCCAAGCCAGCATTTATAATTGCAAATCAAGAAAACACCTATCCAAAGAATTACGTTAAATTTCATTACTGCTTTCCGGAAATCTTTCAATTACTGATTTTTGGCGTCAGTCAGTACCTTATGAAATCCATGCTCCGTCAGATAAGACTTGAATCTTGCATTTCTTCAAACCGCCTTTGTATTACAGGCGTCTTTTTTACAGCATCAGAAAAAAGTATGTATGTAACATAGTATTAAATATTTGAAGTAGAGATGTAGTATTACTATTCAGTGTCTCTAAAGAAACTGGGATTCGACAATTGTTGCGTGTATAAAATTCTGTAGTATTCGTGGTTTTTATAACCAAAATTATATGCCAAGCATTGCTCTTATGAAGAATTGTAGAAAACGTTAAGAGTTATCTGTCCACCTATCTGTCTGTTTGTATGAAAATGTTGTTCTCCGAGGTGTTAACAGCCAGAGACGTAATATTGTATGATATAGGTATATTATGAATATACGCAAATCGAGTTACAATTTTTTTCACAACCCTTTCCGCTTTTAGATTTGAATAAAATTGTATTTTCTTCCACATATTGGACAATATTTCCAAATCGGTAGAAGCTGGAGACATAACTTTTCTTTAGGGGCGTCAAACATAAACGCACACCATGTATATTTTATATCATATACCTTAGGGTAGAAATTGTATATTAACTTTGTGCAAATGTGTGCAATGGGAGAAGACGTTTCCGACCCCACAAAGTATATATATTCTTAATCAGCATGAATAGCCGAGTCGATATCGCCATGTCCGTGTATTCATCTGTTCGTCGCGACGGACAGATCGACGCGTCGATATGTATTAATACGTCTTTCTCCTAGATGACAAGAGCTAGAGCTGTAATTCTTTTTGCTTTTGGTTTGCTATACATGTACGCAGATCAAGTTAATTTCAAATTTTTGCCATGCCCATTTCCGCAATTTACCTTTACAGTTTTATTTGCTTCGATAAATTTGACCATAACTTTGATAATAAGAGCTTGAGACATATTAATAAGACCTTAAGACATATTTCTTTTTTCCATTAGGTCCGTTTAACTATTACGCAGATAATGTACCTTAAGGTACAAATGGTATATTAACTTTGTGCAAATGTATGTAACAGACAGAAGGAGACATATCCGACCCCATAAAGTATATATATTTTTGATCAGCATCAACAGCCGAGTCGATATAGCCATGTCCGTGTGTCTGTCTGTCTGTATGTATGAACACCTCGTTCTCGGAGATGGTAAGAGTTAGAGGTGTTATTCTTTTTGCTTTTGGTGTGTTATTATTGTCGGCAGATCCAGTTAATTTCAAATGCAACGCCTTCGTAATTTGCATAAAACTGTATTTTCTTCGACACATTTGCCCATAACTTTCACAAAATAAGAGTTAGAGACCTATTATGTCCGTTTAACAATTACGCAGATAATGTCATTCTTGGATTTTTGCCACGCCCCTTTCTGCCCTCGTATTTGCAAAAAATCGATTTCTTCGAAATGGTAAAGCTAGAAGCATAATTCCGCTAGGTCCACTGATCGTCAAACACGTACATTCAAAATTATGTATAGATCGGACAATAAATATAGAAGATATGACCAATTAAAGTTTTACCCACCCCTTCCCTAGGCAACGGCATCAATTCGTTCGCACATGTAGTCATGCAGTAGTGTGTGTATGTGTGCACCTGCTGATTGTTTGGATATCAACAAACGAAAATTTGGTGAATTATTTGAAAAAAAAAATAATAACAAAGAAATGGTTGATAAAGAAAAGAGGTACATAGTATCTCGTTGTCGAGAAATCTCGACTACAGCGTTCCTACTTGTTTTATTTCCGAATTCTTGTCATGCCCATTTTTGCCTTCGCATTTGCAAAATAAGCTATATCTCCCAAATGGTAAAAGTTTGAGACACCATTTTGAGTCCACTGATCGCTAAACGCATGCATGCAAATTTACGTTCAGATCGCACAGGTAGATTCTGGGATCTTCAAAGACATTCTCATAATATTATATATCCGTGTTTGCTTACTTAATTGACAAATATAATACTCTTAATTCAATTCCAATCAACTCAAATTTATTTTTTAGATCGTTTAGATTTTTTTTATATTTAAACCGTGTTAGTACACAACGATTAAGGGAGTTCGATTAAGATTCAGACAACGATTAGGATAAGTAGCAAAAATTTGATAACCGTTCGTTTAGATTTATAAATGATTTAATGTGGGAAAAAAGTATATTTTAAAGAATAAAATGTGGGTCCTATTTTATTCTACAGTGACGGACTTGGCAAGATTTCTTGGGCAGTCGACGTCACATCCGCGCAGCACAGCAATATGATATGATAGAAGTTGCATTGGAATAACAGTAAGAATTCCTTGAAGGCAATCAACAGTACGGGGAATTTCCAAGTGACGGGATGAGAAAGCCTTGGTTTCCTCATCACCCTCTTCACAGATTATTATGGGACACCCTTTGCGAGAGGTAACCTGCTGCAACGCATTCATACACTTCACATACACGGGGTCGCGTAGAACTATCATCAGGACAGGCATGGAGTCATCCACAAGCGCTAGTGGACCGTGTTTTAATTCTCCTGCCATTATGCCCTCACTGTGCATATATGTAAGTTCCTTAACTTTCTGAAATATATAATAACGAGAAGCCTTGAATCAATAATCCAGCGTGAGGTTGGTGCTGACTCACCAGTGCACCTTCCAGGCAGGTGGCGAAGTTGTATCCTCGACCCATTATAAGCAGGGACTTGTGTTGGTATAAATCTTTTGCTAACTCCTTGACTTTAGAATCCAATTTAAGAACAGCTCGAATCTGATCCGCAAGCTTGGAAAGCGCTTGCAGAATCTCAAAGCGTCGCTGCTGTAGAGAGAGTCGGTCCTCAGACATAACTAACGCAAACATTACGAGCGAAATGAATTGTGAAGTGTAGGCCTTGGTCGAAGCCACGCCTATTTCGGGACCGGCATTGATGTGCACCCCGCAGTGTGATTCGCGGCAAATGCTGCTGCCTACGGTGTTCGTTATTCCAACTATTAAAGCTCCCCGCTGCTTGCAATACCGTAGCGCCATCAAGGTGTCCGCAGTTTCGCCGGACTGCGAAATAAAGAAGCAGACGTCGTCGCGGAAAATAGGCGTATTTCGATCAAGGAAGTCGGAAGCCAATTCAACAATCACGGGAAGCTCAGTCAGCTCCTCCAGCAACTGGCGTGTGGCTACAGCACTGTGGTACGACGTGCCACATCCAATTAACATTAATCGGCGGCAACGCTTGATCTCTGGAATGTAATCCTTAATGCCGCCTAGAACTATTGTGTTTCCTTCAAATCGGACGCGGCCGCGCATTGTGTTTACCACGGAGTCTGGCTGCTCGAAGATTTCCTTTTGCATAAAGTAATCATAATTGCCCTTCATGATCTGTTGTATTTCCATCTTTAGGGTAATGATCTCTCTGGCGTGCGAATCGTCTAGACTTTTTTTAAGGCGATGAATGCTCAGTATTCCATCACGAACCGCAGCGACATCATCGTCCTGGCAGCAACAAAATTACGTTTGGGAATTAATAGAAATATTATATATTTTAATTAATAAAACGAAACGTCTAAACACACTAGGCTTAACTTTTACTAGCTGGAACAGCCTTGTAGGTATATGTATAAAACACAACATTTTTTTATTTGTTACAAAAAAAAATAAGACGATTATAGTCGAGTGTGTCGACTATAAATAGCTGGCTCTTAGTTTCAAGATGCGGCAGTGCGGAGAGGAGTGACTACGTTTTTTTTAGTAAAGATAAGATATAAGATATATAAATTTTTTGCGTAAGAGATATTTCCAATTTTGGTTCTTCATGGAGTAAACTGAAGGTGCAACACATTTTAACCACTAGCGCGGCTAAACGTTTCCGCGGGTGGCTGCAAATGCGGAAAGGTGCGTGGGAAAAATATGGAAATTACGTTATTTGCGTATTAGTTTCACGGACCTAATGCAAAACCATTTTTTATTTTTTTTTTAAATAATTCAAATTTTTTGTTTGTTGACATCCAAGCAATCAGCACGTCCACGCAAACATACACTTCTGTATGTATTGTGCATACATACATACACTTCTGTATTGGGTATATTGAGGTTAATTGGGTATATCTTCTATATTTATTGAATTGAAAGTAATTTTGCATGCACGTGTTTAACGATCAGCACTGTATTTTCTTCGACATATTTGCACATCACTTGCACAAAATAAAAGCTAGAGACCAATTTCTTTTTGTATTATGTCGGTTTATTTGTTACGCAGATAATGTCATTCCCGGATGTTTGATGTCGCTGAGTCCGCTGATCGTTAACCCCATGCATGCATTACAAATTACGTTAAGATCGGACAATAAATATAGAAGATATGGTCATTTAAAGTTTTACCCATGGTAACTGCATGCCGCTACAAACGCAGGCTGACGTCATCCAATCCGTCTTTTCTTTGACTTCGATCCGTCAGCACGGTTGTACATACAGAAGTGTATGTATGCACAATCGGCAATTGTATACATACAGAAATGTATGAATGTACTCCCAATTATCACGTGTATACAGTCGTGTATGTATGTGCGCACGTGCTGATTGTTTGGATGTCAACAAGCAAAAAATTTCTTGAATTATTTGAAAAAAAAAAAATGTTGATAGAAAAGAGCGGTAAATGGCATCTTGTTGTCGGAAAATCTCGACAGTTAACATCGTATGTTAACTGCACTCTTTCTCAAAAATCTCGACTACAGAGTTTCTACTTGTTGCTCTAGCTCCTATTTTGTCCAAGTTATGGTTAAATATGTGGAAGCAAATACAGTTTTATGTAGGAGAGCTATACCGACAGACAGACGGACATGTCTATATCGACTCGGTTGATCAAGAATTTACTGTTGATGCTGATGATAAATATATATGTACATGTATATTTTATGTGGTCGCAATGTTAATATACTGCCGTTTGTACCTTAAGGTATAAAAAGAACTCAATGAAATATCTCAATGTTCATTATAGTCTTACCTCCAGGTATATAACTCTGTTAGTGTGTTCAATGACGGCTGAGGCGTCCGAAGCAAAAAAATACTCCACCTCCTTTTTTTCCAGCGGCATGAACTCCGAAGTGCTATCGGATCGTGGAATCACTGGTAATTCACGAGATTGTCCATGTGGGCGAATATCTTTGTTTTATTTGGCATTGATATTTATTTGTAAAGAATTTATTATTAGAGTAAACGGTGGTAAGAGTATTAATGGCAAGGCAAGTTGTGATTGCGTCCATTGATGAAGGAAACAGATGTTCGAATGTCCACACGGCGTTTTTTGTTGTCAAACATTTTAGCGTATGTCCACGATTGGGAAATGAAATAAATGAATATACAATATCAAGCTGTTTTTTTATGGTAAAGAGTTTCAATTCCACCCGCCTAAATTTAATGATTTTTAGAAATAATTTGTGAATAGCTAAGTGGATGAAAGAGTTAATGCATTATAGCGCATTGGCCATGCCCTTGCATACCAATTAGTTGAGAACGTTTACTTATTCGAATGGGATATATAGCATACATTCACGAGCGGAACATTACGTAAGGGACTTACTTTCGGGAACTAAAATTCTTATTATTTACTATCCTATAGTAATTTTTACTTTTGTCAACATATTGACGCATATCCGCGAATGTATCGTATGTAGAAAATCTAATTTTACAGAAAAAGCATTTTTTCAACATAATGAAAATAAAATAAAAAAAAAATGAAACTTAGTTTTCATCGGAACTATAGCGCTTTAAGTTCTAATATTTTACACATTAGGTGCCTAACAATTTCGCATTAAAATCTCAATTCCGAAAAAGCGACATACGATACTTTTGCGGAAATGGTATGTTAGTAGCGTGTACAACTGTACATTATCAAATGTTAGTGCATTTAAGAAATCTCCGCAGCCCACAATTACCGAGTCGAAAGCGCTAATCAAGAGGTCGGTAAATTGAATACCTTGTTCTGAGGTCGGCTTTTTGTCATCTTCGGATTGGAATGGGTCATCAGAGAACGGGTGCAAATGATCGGCATGGTTATTTTTGGGACGAACACAACCAAAACGAAAGCGGTTATTTACATGGGTACAAAAGATAAAGGAAGTTGATTGTGATTACGGGATTAAAATAAACAAACCGTCCCTGCTTACCTTTTCCGTACAATATGGGAATATGGTTAGTAGCCAGATGATTTTTCATCTTTATTCCAACCAGTAATGGGGAACTTCGCCGTGATGCGACACACTCTCCGGGAAAGTATTTTGACTTTACAGCAACGGCAAAGGCACCTTCCTGCATTAAATGTTCAAGGTTTTCAATAGTATCGAGTTTAAAATGGTCGCATTACCAACTGCTGGATTGCCTGCTCCACTAATTCGCGAAATGAATAGGATGGGTGAGTCTTCCACAGATGATGCACCAGCTTTGCAAATACCTCAGTATCTGTGTCGGACTCAAACTCGTAGCCGCGCTTTGCTAAAAAGGTCTTTACATCGTTATAGTTAGTAATAATGCCGTTGTGGACTACGACAAAGCCGTTGGCATCATCTGATCGTTGGGGATGAGAATTCCTTTCGCAGGGCACGCCATGGGTAGCCCAGCGAGTGTGGGCAATGCCAATGTGGGTAAGCACTTGTTCGCTGTACTCGCCACCGCTAAAATCTGGACCAAAATAATGATACACCATGTGAACTCATATGTTTAAGAAAGAGTGCACTTTACATACGCTCATGAATTGCATCTTCTAGCACCTTAACTTTTCCGGTTCGTTTAACCATAACAATATTTTTATTGTCCGGTGAATCAATAGCCACACCCGTGGAATCATAGCCACGATATTCCAATCTCTTCAGGCCCGTAACCAAAAGATCCAAAACTTCTTGCCGGGATTTTGGGGTCAAATAATTAAGGTAGGCAAAGATACCTGTTAACAAGACCCAAGAAAAATCGTATTCCAAAATTATTAGTCACATATAGTAAGCTGCAGTCGCAAATAAAATGGGAGTTTGTTAATGTTTAGTTTACATTTTTCTTTTATTTTTAAATTGGTTTAATTGCTGTTGTAAAAGTGTAATTACTTTTTGGTAGATTCAAGCAATGTGAAAAATCTTTTGTACATTGTAAAAGGGTATATTAAATTCGTATGAATGTATGTAACATGGAGAAGAATAGTCTTGAATATACACTTATAAAAGAGTATATTAAATTCGTAGGAATGTATGTAACAGGGAGAAGGAAAGTGTATATAGTCTTAAATATATACACAGCATCAACAGCCGAGTCGATCTGTCTGTCGACCGCCTCGATTTTGAAGACGCCTCGATTTTGGAGACTATAATAGATAAACACAGATCAGCACAAGTTTGTTTTAAAAATTGTCTGCGACGCCCGCAATTTAATTCTATTTCACTCTAGAGGTACCATATTTGAATAGTACCTTGGTAGAGCTATGACAAAATGACAAAAAACATGGTGCGCATATCTCGTACACACACACCAAACAAACACAAATGCGCTCCCAATTTGAATGCTATTATAATATTTTAAAAATCAGGTGGAAACTGACTTGTTTTAAGACGTACAGCTGAGTCAAAAATAGGGTATATAAACCTACAAACATGAACACACATGAATAAATTTCTTGATATGTATTGTGGAAAGGTGTGGCTCAATTTTAAACTCTTAGTTATTTTAGTTTACTCACCACACATATTATTTCCTAGATTGCACTTGTATATTTTTTAGAAAGCTGAAAAAAAATATTTGCAAATTTTAAAATATAAAAAGGCGACAGCATTCGGGTAGTTTACATATGCGTATGTAACTTTTATCTCATACTTAGACTTGTTGTTGTATCATATACTAGAGTACTTTCTTTAAGGTTAAAAGCAAAAAGTGGAGGAGAAAGATAGATTCAATAATCGTCCATATTAAAATAAAAATTTAACCTCCAACTTCTATAAATGAATCATTTCTTAAGATTTGGCACAGATGTCATAAAAATTTGTTTCTGAATATTCACGAGCCGACAGGCAGAGCAAAACTTTAAACTCATGAGAAGTTTTTTATCAGCTCATTACTTTGTGGAAAAAACACCTAGAAACTATAAATACATCTTTGCTTTGCGATTGGGAGTCTAGATTGATAGGCCCAGACAAAAGATACAAGAGCTATCTCACGTAAGGCACACTCTGCCTTGAAATATATAGTATGTAAAGTGCTGTCTTGATTGGGAATTCTGTTTTGGACCTGCATGTACTTACATATATATGTATATACGTATACGCTTATGTAAAACCTTTGCTAATGTTGGCATAGGCCATGTTGGTTACACAGCTGCTACCGCAACATACATGCATGAAGTTGTCATAAAAAAGTCTTCCCGGTTGACGCACACCAGTTTCTCAAGTTGCTACCAAACAGGTATTTCGTATAAGACAAAAGACGAATTTGTAGGGGATTTCGGAATTTTTAGCCGAGTGCATTGTTAACTAATCTTTTATCTTAAGAAAAGGGAAATACTGTAGGTACTTATTTAAATTTTCTCAAAACCTAGGCCCGGTTGGGACTTCTATACTCGTATAAAAGTCATCGATACTCAATATATGTAATTATATGTACGTACTCTGCTTAACACTGCGTCTAAGCCAAGACCACTTTTTGGAACAGAGATGCGGTTCGTTTCAGATGTGATCGGGCAAGCTTTCACCACTGGACAACTTCGTTGCCACAATAAAACTGAGCCTTCTCAGAAAAGCAGCGCGCAGTAAATACGAGTCTTTTATAGGGCGTACAGCACCTCCGCCTTCGTGCGCCCGATTCATACCATGCCGATCGTTAATGTCAAAGAGTTCAAGCTTCGGGCTTCCACCCAGCCGGTACAAGCACTCATACTAAGGCGTAGCGGAACATGTAAAGTCGGTTACCGACTCACAAGCATTCAGCAAAAAGTAAAATTTTTGGCCACAGCAGCATTTCACCATTGCCACCATTTATATGCACTGCGACAGGCATTCAATTCAAAGCAAATTTTTGTTACCACGCACTTGTTGACGCCGATAATGAGGGACAGTGCTAAACCACGTCATTGCAATTATACTCCGTTATTAACATTAAAGGAGGGCAAGACCTAATCTCAGTGACTAGAATTAATTCAATAATAAGAAACATAATTTTATTAAAATATAATAATGTTAAGCTTTGTCAAGGCGGATGCAAATTAACAGCTTGGGTACGTAAAACTTATCAAGGTAGTTTATTGACTAAAGAGCTAGAAACTGTAACTGATTGTATTGGTTAGGTAATAAAATGGAAAATTACCCTTCACAAATAAAAGGGAAGAGCTCTATTGCCGTAGTAAAGGTATGGTTGCCAAATAAAAAAAAACTAGTTTTAAATGTGGGAATTATGCGCTGAATCTGCTATCGCGTCGCGTTTCAAGTTTTATCAACGGTACACTATAAATATTTATGATTTCTCTTTCTAGCATTACTTGTACCTTCTAGTTTCCTAAAGCCGAACATCTCTTGAAACCAGTTACTAAAATAACTCGATCTCACTGACCTTGACTCCTATATGAAAGGAAAAGTGATGGGCTGTGAGCTGAAAGCCGCTAATTTGGCGATGAAAAAGTGCAGTTAACATCGAGGTTATGATTGAAACGCATCATCAGAGTCATAAATAAATAAATAATCAAAATTTTTGCAGAAAAATATTTGTTACAACATTCAACATTCTTAAAATGCATTAAGTATACATATATTATCTGAAGAGAACCATATTTTACTTCATCGCTGGTCCGTTGATTTCGTTGTTCCTTGTTGTTGGATACTTAACCAGAAGATTACAGCAAAGTTGCCTGGGCGACCTTGCAAAAACTACCTTTTACCTATTATTCAATTGCATTTAGTCCGCAAAGTTTTTTTCCGCTGCACGAAAAAAAATTTTATTTGTATAGTGATATTTAAAAAATAAATGTATAAGATTTCGCAAATAGGGAAGGATGTCCTTTTTTATAAAGTGATAAGCGAAAGTACCAAATAATATGTGTGCCTTTTAAGTGTCACGACTATTAATATTTCTCAAAAAATTGTTAGAGCAAATAAAGTGAACAAATTTTGGATACAATAATTATTTGCGTTTTTGGAAGTAGAAGTGCGCCGCCCGAATTTTACAAAAAATATATTATAACCCGACAACTATAGATTTATAGTTGTTCCAACATGAATGAAAACTAGATTATTATAAAATTGGTGACCGTTTTTTTTTATATGGTAACATTAGCCTCATTACCGACTTCAAAATCTGTTACGCAATAGAACCATAGAAACAGGCACCGAATTTTGTGTAAGCGTCGTTAATACGTTGCATTTGGCTTGTGGTCGCTTTTGTTTTTGTAGAGGCATTCGGTGGGAGTAGTTGTTTTCAGGCACCCGTGAAAGAAGGCGAGTAAAGGAAACACGCGAATTAGGAATGAACTTAGCAAAATTCATATTGCCATCGTCATAAAAGTTAAGCGAATAACAAATGCGCCCGGGCGGGGCTCGTAAATAATTTAAGTGCAATCGTGAAAATCCGCACTCGATTTTGGTAGGGCCACATTTTATACATATACATATATGAATTAATAATGAATTAAAAATGTACACCAAATAAACACTTTAGCTTTATTAATATCGTTTCGCCAAGGTAGTGCTATTATTTGGTTACCCTTCAACAATTGCAAGACCGGTTATTAGGTAAAAACAGCGACGATCTATATCCGATAATGTGTAAAATTGAAAATATGCTTTCAACGAACACTGACAATCTTCTGAGGATACCTCAAATAAAGTATTTTCTGTAAGTTGCAACTGTCATGTCCGATGACCACACAAGAGAAGCTGAGTTTTCCATAATGGTGTTATTACGAGTATATATCCCTGTGGTTTCTTCACACAGTGGAAATTCCTACTAGGCCGTTATTGATCGTCCTCCGTTCTCACTATATTATAACGAACTTCTTAAAGCAAAGTTATAAACTGGAAATATCCCTCGTGTTACGTATTTTAAAATCACAAATTATATATATAAGGAATCCCCTACATTAGAAAATAAACAAACAAAATATTTTAAATACTTATCTAACTTACGGCTATTATACAAGATAAAGGAAACTATCATCAACACATTCGTGTTTTTTTATATTTTTATACCCAGTTCTTAAAAAGAACAAGGGTATATTTGTTTCGTGCGAATGTACAATATGTAACAGGGAAAAGGAAGCTTTTTCGACCCTATAAAGTATATATATTCTATGTTCATCTATCCATCTGTCCGTTCGTCGGACCGTCTGTCCGTATGAACGCCTAGATTTTGAAAACTATAATAGATAGAGAAAAACAAGTTGCATATTCTGATTCTAGGGATATCAGTTCAGCACAAGTTTATTTTAAAAATCGGCTACCTCCTATCGCACTCCCGCAAATCGCGAAATTTCGTGGCATCCGCAATTTTAGCTCTATAGGCACTACTTTTTTAAAGTTGGTAGGGCCATTATCTATGTGTGTTGCGAAAATCATCCTGTTTTACTTACTTTTTTTTTGCGCAAATTACAAAATTGTGTTGCGCCCATAGAAACATGGCGCGCACTTCTCTTGCACACACACCTCCAAACACCAAATTACGAAAATTTGTTGCGCACAAAATTTCAATGCTACTCGTATTATAATGTGTCAAAAACCAGGTGAAACTGGGAACCGGGTATTTATAGTCGAGACACTATAATCGTTCTTACTTGTTGAAGAGTACGATCGTACTATATATTAAAATCGAGCAACGATATATATGTAACAGAAAGAAGGAAGACTTTCAGACCGAAATAAGTATTGATCAGCCTCTGTCTATATGAACGCTAAGATCCTCGTTGTGGCGGATCCGATGTTTTAAAAGAGCCTAAAGATTGATCTTCTTTTAGGAGCCGGCGTATTCTACGACTTGCTTTATGTTGGGCAGATACGTCTGGATCCGAAGTTGCCGCTGCTGCAAAAAATCAGACTGGGCTGGATCGCATCTGGATGCATATCTCTTGCAAGTGCCAAGCATGTAGCCTTAACAACTTCCGTTGAGCGTAAAATTGCATCGCAGACGGGACCACTACCGGAACTGAAACTCGATCAGGAGAAGCATGTGCTGCGACAAAAAGTGGCCACTGCCGGGGATGAGAGCGACCAGCGGGTCCTCGAGCTGCAGTCCGAACTCACCGAGCTGAAGAAGAAGCTGCAGGCGCAGGACTTGGCCATCCGGCAGGCGGATAAGGAGAAAACCTCCTTATCAATAAGATGCAGCACCAGAATACATGGCTCACCGAGCAGATTCGGGAGGCCCGTGCCACTGAGCTCAAGCTCAGCGCATAGATTCAGAAACTCAAGGATCGCTCTTCTGCCCCACGAAACCACAGCTCCTGTCAGCGCAACGCTTACAGCGGGGGCATGTTGGGAGCAGGACGGCAGCTCTCCCGAGGCCTAGTTAAAGATTGCCGCCTACATATCGCACGATGGGTGCGCAAGGGCTTATCTCTAGCTTTGAGGCCTATCGATTAGCTTTACGTTTTATCTTTGGCGCTCGATCTGTTTGGTTCGGTGATTTGCACACCAAAATAAAATAAACCTTAAAATCACATACAAACGCGTTTTATTAAAAACAAAGGTGAAAATAAATTAATTCCTCCTCAAAACAAAGTCCAAAGGCCGAAATTAATATCCAAACAAATATGATTCTATGGCAAACATTAAATTAGTCCAATGTCAAAATCAAATGCCTAAGCTAACCGACTCCTTGAGCCCCAGCTGCATAAGCACTTCTTTTTGGCTTATTCCTGCACCCCAAATTCGCGAATCGCGATAAGATCAATTCGTTCAGATAATTAGTAGTGAATTAAAATAAAATTAAATTTTTTTATTCAAACTAATCGTGGAACCTGTAACTACTCGTAAATACATACGAGTTTATTCAAAACAAAAATTGTAAGTACCAAAAGATATTAAATTAATTAATAGCGAGACCGCCAGTTTTTAGTTCATTTATTAATGTTCAAATAAATATTCTAAATTTATGGTTGTATGTACATAAGATACAAGGCTTATGACCATTTTTCTAAATTATAAATTAGGACTATACATTATGTATTTTTCCTATCTGTTTAATTGCTATTTTTTTAATACTAACCAGGCAGGTGTTAAAAGTGTTTATTTAATTCAATTTATGTAAGAGTATGTTTTGAAGTACATATTTAATTTAATAATTATAGCTGGATAGACATTTCTTAACGTTCTCATTTCGTTTATCCTTGTATGATAAATAAGCTATTTACATTTTATATACCACATTTTATAACATATATTAATTTAATACTCATGTCTCCGGGACACGTATCTCATTTGAAGCTATTTAATTGTCATTTATCCGTTCCCGTATTTGACAAGTGGGCATTCAAGGTAATTAAAGTTTGAATGTAACACGATTTCATTCACAGGATTTTATCGACTTTTTATCAAGTATTTACATTTTTGATGGTTTTCTTATAGAACGACAATGAGTCTTTATAAACAGTTTGATTCAGTTTTAATGTGGATTGATGTATATTTTAAGTTATTACTTAGGTGCTAATTGGGAAGGCACTTGACTTTGAAAATAAGATTTGGAGCCCACTTGCGCAAGTAGGTGAAAAAAAAACTGCAATGCGAATATCATTCAACTCGACCCCAAATATTTAATATGGAGGGGATAAACGGGAAGTCCACCGTCTCTACGATTTATAAGATTGGTTGCCCCGTATTGACAGGCAGTGTATTCACCAAATTTACTAAAAAGAATAAGCTTGATGCCCTTTCACTGAGAACTAAAAAAAGTTAGGTTTGTGGGAATGTACGTAATAGGATGAAGAATGCTTTTCTGGCCGCATAAAGGACCAATATATTGATTAGCGCTAACAGCTATGTGAATATAGTCATGTTCGCACGCTGTCCTTCCGTCTATCTATCGGTCCGATATGAACGCCAACATCTTAAAACATATACAGAAAATTGATATACAGAATTGTGTGATACCATCGGTTGCTTCCACAATTTAGTACATTAAATATTCATTGGTGAAATGTTTTATTGAGAACCGGATATTTGCAGTCGAGATACTCGATAGACATTTTTAATCACTTATTTTTAAGGAAATTAAAAAGCTGGTTATGCGGTTTTAAATAATACTTTTTTTTCAGATAACACTTCAGCTCGAAAACTAATGTACCTGCTGGTTATTGAATACATTTTACAACGGATTTTTAATAATTTAATATTATTGAATACATTTATTCTAAATTATATGGGAATATCACTATAAAATTTTTCATAAAATTGGTATTTACAAATCCAAATATATATAAATAAAGACGCTGGCATCAAATAACATATGCTTACCACCGGAGCCAAATTCATTTGAATTGTTAAAATTATGGAGAATTAATTGAACTTTATGGTAAAGCTTAAGATCATAGCCTAACTGCAAGTCGGTGTCCTTTTAGATCTGTGTGTATTCTTCTGGAAGGTGTTAAGATTTTTTTGGCTTATATTGTCCTTCTCAAGGTGTCACCAGTGCTAAAGACTCTGCAAGTTGTTTGCGACCGTCAATTTTATCTTTTTCTGTCGATCATTCAGCTGAGGATGGTTTTCTGACAGTATTCGGAGCAGTCCCTACGGTTACGTTTGTGGAATACAAGTGGGGTTGACATTCTAGAGTGCTTTGTCATCCATAGTAGAACTGCGAGCTGACAGCCACGCCAGTGGATAATGTGCGTGGTGCCGTGCCGTCATAAGACAGCTGCATGTATGGTTTTGCTCGGCGAAGCGTCGACGTGCCGCTCAGGGTCATCATGTGCCCCAGCGGAGTAGTATTTAAGGGCGACAAAGCTGGTTTCGGGTGCGCTGGAGATCCTCCGCCCAACGGAGGCGTTGGGACGTTGTTTCCCTGATGAAGCAGCCCTGCATTAACAACGTAACCGCCTCGAACTGTCGGCGCCGTAGTATACTGCGCCAGTGAGGTTATTGGAAGCATAGTACCTTGCAATTGTGTACATTGTAATCCCCATACATGATACGGCGTGGCTACTTACTTATTGCACTGCTTCCGGGTATAGCTGCTCCAGAAGCATTGGATCCAATAACAATCGCCGGCGCCAAAATCCCAGCCACAGCGCTCTGGCAGTTTCCATTGCTCGTAGCCACAAAGGCACTTGGCGAGATGCCTATTAGGTCTGGAGACTGGCAGGGCCCCACCAAAAGGGGGGTTGTGATTAGCCCGGAACCGGGTCCAGAATTACCAATCGTGGATAGTTGGTTAGGTGCTAGATTGGTGAACAGGTTGTTTGTCGGGGAATACGTCAGATAGTTCTGCATAGGCTTTATCGGTTTAGAAGGTAAGTACATGGGCGAAAAGAACCAACCTACCTCGTTTTTGGACACTATGGGTAAGGGAAGGGGAGTTGTTAGATCGATGTCCGCGTCAATCTCTGATATTGTATCGTTAAATCCACTTGGAATCGTTGTTTCCTCAGCTATTACAATGGAGTTATCACCGTGTTTATTTGGAGAACTTATGTGCGTATTAGTTGGTGAACCATTACGTTTTTGAAGCACCAACCTGGTGGCTACGATTACTATGGAGAAACAGACTCCAAGGGAACCGACAATTATAAGATATATATAAAATTGTTCCTGGTCGTCTGAAAAAGAAAAAACACTTTTTTCAGTATTGGAAATTACAAAAAAATTACAGGTTAGTCACCATCTAGAAACTAACCTTTAACCATAAAATTAGCGAAATGGTTATATACAAGATATTTGTGTGTTCTGTACTCCAATTTTTAACAGAGATCCCGATATGATTGGTGTCAATTATGTATATATACCCATTACCCATTATGTATAATACTACCCATTACCTTCTAAACTAAAATCGGCACTATGTGTCATCACAGGATTCCCGCCACTACCATTAATATCCGCGACCAAGGAGCTGTTCATCATTGTCTGGTTACCTAGCTTAAAGGAACCGATATTGCCGATTGTGACATTACGCCTAATGGGACCTGTTGTATTGCTATAAAGCTTCGGAATGGCTTCGGACTCTTTATAGTTCAGTTCGTCGTCATAGAGATCGTTGATATCTCCTTCAAAGTCCTCCAATTCGTCAGCTTCGGTTTCTGACGAATCATGCTCCTTAAGTACTTGCATTGGGACTAGACAAAATAAAAAGTAGATATGAGGCACATATCGCATACATTGTTAAAACATTCACGCAAAAGTACCCACTTACCACATGTGTAAACCACCTTCAAGTACATTCGAGAATTTCTCTGACAGGGACTTCCAAATGTGTTCGCGTCGGCTGCCAGGTTGCATCGCCGTCGTCCGTGACAAATTTGCATGACGGTCTCTGTGGCGTACGAAGCCAAGCACGCTACAAAACCACAATACACAAGGTCAATTTCCCTCTTCCGTAGGACCCTGTTTAATATTTTCATGAATGGATCCCTTTAGCCAGCACACTTACTTTCCTCACGAACTCCTTGAGGTTGCGGACATTGAATGCTCTCATATTCAGTCCTCCCAAAGCTAGCGCTATAAATTGCTATCCGTGAGTAGGGATTACACTCCAACTGGGCGACATCATTGTGGCATGCAACTTTGCTGCGAAACTCATCTGAATTGTAAGGAATATAGAAAAATATACTTGTACATCTTTCATGTTTGGAATTTTATTTTCAATTCCTTTTTATGTAAATTTAAATGCGAATTAACGTTCTGAAAAAGTAAGTACCCTATCTGACAAGGGAAATATTAACGCAGATTGGGTAACTACTGTAGTGTTACAACAAAGAAACCCTTTTTTTATAAGGAACCCTTATAATAGGTGTTATTAGAAGCCTAAGGTACTAATCATAATTAATAACCCAGTCGATCTATGCATAAGTATACTTGGTTGGATCCGTAGTTACTAACGTCCTAGTTAGGACGCAATTATATTTAAAAATTCTTTGTCTGATGTGGACAGCGTCACGTCCGACAAGGGAGTCACCTCGGTCCGTTATGGTTTACATTGCTTATAAACGATCCCGGTCACTTTAAAAAACTCTTTGGTCCTTATGTACGCGGACGATGTGAAAATTTGCTATCAACATAGCGTTGCTTCCTACCAATCGAAATTACAATCCGACTTAACCAATCTCCTGAAGTGGTTCTAAGTGCAAAAACAAGGACCTTCTGTCGTTGTAATCCCATGCTTTCCTTAATATGGGGTTCACAAAGGCAGCATTGATCCGGTGCACAAAAACTTTCTTATTTTTGCACTTCGTTGCATTAACTGGGATTCAAACCAAGCTTCCTTCTTACCACCAAACGGCATGATTTGATGAAAGGTTAGCCAACATCGGTGTCGACAGGGACGCGACCCATTACCTTCTGAAGTTGTAATCCCATGCTTGCTACTTATTACCCTGATGCCCTGAATCGTTTAAAGCTTATTGACGATCTTGGCATCCGCCTAGATACCAAACTTAAATTTACCGACCATATATCGTGTATGATTAACAAAGGTGTACTGGGACTTGTCAAAATATGGTCAAAAAAGTTCAATGACCCATACCATAAAAATAACTATATGTATCTCTAGTTCTCCAACCAGCCGGGGACTTACAGTTTATATTATATTGTCATTGGTTTCAACCGTCGTCGCATGCAGACGTGTATTTATTGTGCTCTCAATAAATTCATAAAAGTACTGTGACTGGTTCAATAAATCTACACTAACGCGAAAAGACGCTCTCCGCGATGAAAGTCGCTAATGTTTGATTAATTGATTAATTAATTAATAAATATAAAACATAAAACTTAAAACCCTAAACAAATCAAACTCAATTACAATGAGTCATAACGATGTTCGCACACAACGTCAACGTGAGCAAGATGAGAGACGGCTCTTAGTACAAAGAAACAATGCGTACTTCTTTTTTAAAGCAACCGAACAAATTGCAAGCTCTGATCAGGCGCGGTCAATTACCCCCAACTTGCCCGAATTCTTAAAAGTGGAGAGTAATAGAGCGCGTTCTTGCTCTCCCTCGCTACCATCGATGTCCCTGCGGCCTAAGAGCCCAGTAACTAGCACCGAAATTTCGCTGACAAAGTCAACAGTAACAACAACAACAACCGCAACTGTATCGATAGCGCGTTTAACGACATCAACAGCAAGCAGCGCAAACCTTAAAACGTTTGCCGCTGCGCTGCCCGAAAAACAAAACAATGTACAAATTAAGCCGGCTGTGCAGACTGGTATGGATCGCTACATCAAAATCAAAAGGAAGTCGAGCCCCCTAAGTTCTCAACCCAAAATAAGCCATGGCAATGCTTAGCTGCAATAGAAATAAAATCGCCCATAAGCTTAAACCGATTTATAATCTTGGCAGGCGCCAATGAAGATGAGGCGACCGAATCTACTGAAGTCGAGAAAAGGAAGCCAAAGCCTCCGCCCATTTATATACGAGAAAAAAGTTCCAATGTGCTTGTCAACAAAATAATTGAGCTTATTGACAAGGATAACTTCCACATAATACCCCTTGTAAAGGGCAACATTCAAGAAACAAAAGTTCAAATGAAGTCTGAAGATAATTACAGAGTATTATCGAAATATCTTACCGAGAATAAAAATAGACAGTTCAATATCATTAACAGGGATAGAAAGCCGCAGCCACTCTTTAAGGTTGAGCTAGAACCAGAAAACAAGCCCCTGAAGAAATACGAAGTGCACCCTATATACAATCTTGAGCTCCTGTTGCACCGCCGAATTATAGTCGAGGAACCGCACAAAAGCAATGGTCCGGTGCAATGTGCGAACTGCCAAGAATATGGCCATACGAGGTCATACTATAAACTGCCCGGTGTGTGTAGTATGTGGAGAGCTTCATGACTCCGCACACTGCCCAGCGAGCAAAGATAACTCCAACTCGAAAAAGTGCAGCAACTGCGGTGGCAATGACACTGCCAACTAAAGAGGTTGCCCAGTTTATAAGAACCCAAAATAAAACGTTGACAGTCTCCAGATCAAACCCTGATGTCTTCTTCTCTACTGCAGCCAGATCCTCCCTAGAACCCAGAAACTCTGACAAAAATGTTAAATATGCAAGCGCTCTAAAATTGGGACTGGCTACCCCTGCCTCAAAAAGTCTATTTCTGCAATCAGCATACCAAGAACCGAACGCGGCTCAGCAGCATCAATCGCCGGAGCAGCCAAAAAGCAGCTTTAAAGCTATGATATGCAGTCTACAACAAAGCCTTACGGAATTTATGTCGTTTATGCGCACAACTATGCAATATCTAATGCGAAACCAAAATCTATTGATTCAAATGCTGGTTTCACAACAATCCAAATAATGACTTCCGTACGAATATCTACGTGGAACACTAACGGCGTTTCACAGCATAAGCTTGAGTTATCTCAATTTCTACTCAACAATCAAAACGACATAATGCTGCATTCAGAAACACACCTTACAAACAAATACAGTTGTATTCTTTCTACGGAACAAACCATCCAGATGGTAAAGCACATGGTGGAACTTTAATAGCATCGATAGCGAGGATGATCTCGACTTTTCTGCTGATGACGAAAGCGATTTTGAACCAGCTAAAGAAGATTTTGAGACAACAGATGACGAAGACTTGGAAAATCAAGTTGAAGCCCCTAGCGACTTCAACGTTTCAATTGATGTCAGCGATGTTGCGACTTCTAACAAAAACGGCATAAGAAGGAATTTGTTATGGAGACAACGGAGTCTAATTTTAAATGAAAACCAACTTCAGCTGCTCGCGAGCACGGCATTGCCTCCGGAACTAATGGAGCTTTCGCAGCCTATTCAATTGTTTTCGTATTTATTTCCCAACAAAATTTTTGAGAATATTTCGAATGAAACTAACCTTTACATTCATCAAAAAGACCCAAACGCAAGTATTAATTTTACTCCTTTGGATGTCCAACAGTTTGTTGGAGTTGTTTTTTATATGTCCATTTCACGACTTCCAAAATGTGCTCTTTACTGGTCTGCAAGTATTGGAATACCGACCATTCAAAACATCATGTCACAAAAAACATTTGAAACAATCAGACGTCACATTTATTTCAACAACAATGATAATAATCTGCCTTTAACTGATTCCCGTCATGATCGGCTTTTCAAAATACGACCACTTATTCAGGAATTGAATAATAATTTTGGAAAAGTACCTAAGGAACAATTTTTGTGTGTCGACGAGCAGATTTGTTCAACAATAGCAAGATCACATATGAAACGGTACAATCCTAACAAGCCTCATAAATGGGGATATAAAATATATGTTTTAAGTGGTCATTCGGGCTTCTGCTATAAATTTGAGATTGATTCTGGCAATGAAAACGTAGTACAGCTTAACGAGCCAGATCTAGGAGCAGCATCAATTTGTGTTGTGAGATTGGCCAGAGAAGTTCCCAGGCATCAAAATTTTCGGCTTTATTTTGACAATTATTTTAATTCATTGCCTCTTTTAAAGTATTTGGCGGAAAGCGGAATCTTAGCTTTGGGTACAATAAGAAAAAACAGAATCCCCAATTTCAAATCCATGGAGAATATTCAGCTAAAGAAAAACCTTCGCGGCAATTCTGTGGAGTATGTCGCTGATTGTGGTGGAGTCGATATGTCTTGCACCTCATGGGTTGATAATAAAATAGTTACTTTGGCATCGAACTACGCTGGAATAGTTCCCAAAGATACTGCGCGCCGATTCAACAAGGCCAAAAAGGAATACATACAAATTGACCGTCCTTTCGCTGTAGCGCAATACAACAGTTATATGGGAGGAGTTGATCTGATCGACATTATAATCGGAAGATTCAAAATTTTATTGAGAAGCAAACGTTGGCAAGTCAGAATCTTTTATCATTTACTGGACCGTACCATCAGCAACGCATGGTTGTTGTATAAACGTGTTCTGAAGGCAAATGGATATTCAGGAAACGTTTTAAGTTCGTCAGACTTTCGTCTTGATATTGCAGAAGTGCTAACAAAAGTTAACACAAAATCAAAGTTGGGTAAACGAAGCTCTGTCATTGAAAATGAATTGCAGCTGAAGAAGCAGAGAGGTCCAACTCAGTATGTACCTAATCAAATAGTACGCCAGGTTGGACATTGGCCAATTTGGGCAGACAAGAGGATAAGGTGCAAATTTCCAAACTGTGCAGGATATTCTCAAGTCATGTGCAACAAATGCGGGGTTGCTTTATGTTTTAATAAAAGAAACAATTGTTTCAAGAATTTTCACCTAAATTAAACTGTAAATATTATAATAAATGTAACGTTTATCGATGTAAGCTGAATACTTAAATGTAAAATATATTATGAATTTAAATATGTTTTTTTTTTTCACTAAAAATGCAACAAATAAATTCATTTTTGTTTATTGACTTTTTGGAATTAATTTTGGACCCAAGCATGTTTGATGTATTTATGCAATATATCCTTTATCCTTAAAAGTATCTATCTAATAACAAAAACCGCATTAAAATCGGAGTTTATGCCATATAAAGGGTTAATTCTAATCAGAAGCCGAATTAAGCGCCACTATTACAACAAATTTGCTAAAAACTACCTACAGGCCACATCTATAAATATACAACTAAATACTGGCAACCAACTCACACTAGCCGCCGTATACTGCCCCCCTCGTTTCATTACAGCTGTAGACGAGTTTATGCAGTTTTTCAACTAAGTGGGAGAGCACTTCATAACCGCAGGAGACTACAATGGCAAGCACACACATTGGGTATCTCGTCTCGTGACTCCAAAAGGAAAGCAGCTCTGTAATGCAATTTTCAAAGCAAAGAACAAGCGCGACTATGTTTCCTCCGACACACTAACATACTGGCCGGCAGACCCAAATAAACTACCCGATTTGATAGACTTTGCGATTAACAAAAACATTCTTAAAAATCTGATAAGCGCCGAATGCCTCACGGGCTGCGAGTGGTATGTTCGCAACATATTATTTACTTAATCTGGCTCGGTTGCACGATTGTTACGCGCTATAGCTAACCACATAAGTTGGCCGGCGGGCCCATGAGGGAGACAAAAAGGCCCCAAAAGGGCGAAGCCTTCTAAGGAAAAAAAAAAAGATTTTTGTTTCCCTTAATATATCCCATTGTAGAATGAACTACGCCCTGCATGAGCGGTACGCTTCCCAGCGCGCCCAGCCTGCTTGAAGATATCGATCTCAGAAATGGCTAGGGCCATGTACCTTAAGGTACAAATGATTTATTAAGTTTGTGCAATGTATGTAACAGGCAGAAGGAGACGTATCCGATCGCATAAAGTATATACGAGTATATTCTTGATCACCATCAACAGCCGAGTCGATCTAGCCATGTCCGTCTGTCTGTCCGTTTGTATGTATGAACACGTCGGTCTCGGAGATGGTAAGAGCTAGAGTTGTAATTCTTTTTATTTCAATTTTTTGCCACGCCCCTTTCCGCCTTCGTAATTTGCATAAAACTGTATTTTCTTCGATTACTTGGACAAAATAAAAGCTAGAGGCCTATTTCTTTTTGCATTAGATTCGTTTCACTATTATGCAGATAATAATAATAATAATTCAGATAATAATAATTCAGATAATCACACGAATAATTGAAGCGTCGAAGTGAGTAGACGTGCCTCCAGAGCACTCCGTGTGAAAACCGTGTAAAACCTGAAAAACGGTACCGATAGAGACGGAAACTAGTATCCCCTGCGCGGGAACCCTAACTGATAAAAGTGCATAAAGTGTGGTGCATATACCTCCACCAGATCCGTGGAAAATCACATTGAAATCGAGTTTCACCAAGTGCTGTGAAAAACAAGTAGAAACGCTGTAGTCGAGATTCCTCGACAACGAGATACCATGTACCTCTCTTGCCGTTGCCGTGGTAAGGGGTGGGTAAAACTTGAATTGGTCATATCTTCTATATTTATTGTCCGATCTGAACGTTATTTTGCATGCACATCTTAGACGATCAGCAGACTTAACAGACTTAAAATAAAAGTCTCTAGCTTTTATCATTTTGGAGATATCGATTTTTTTGCAAATACGAGGGCGGAAAGGGGCGTGGCAAAAATCTGGAAATGGCATTATCTGCAATATAGTTAAACGGTCCTAATGCAAAAAGAAACAGGTCTCTAGCTCTTATTTTGTCCAAGTTATCGAAGAAAATACAGTTTTATGCAAATTACGAAGGCGAAAAGGGGCGTGGCAAAAATTTGAAATAAACTCGACCTGCGTACACATATAACGGACCTATAGCAAAAACAAGTAGGAACGCTGTAGTCGAGATTTCTCGACAACGAGATACCATGTACCTCCTTTCTTTATGAACCATTTCTTTGATTTTATTTTTTTTTTGCAAATAATTCACCAAATTTTCGTTTGTGTGCGGCATGCCGTTGCCTAGGGAAGGGGTGGGTAAAACTTTAATTGGCCATATCTTCTATATTTATTGTCCGATCTGAACGTAATTTTGCATGCACGTGTTTGACGATCAGCAGACTTATTGGACTCAAAATTATGCCTCTAGCTTTTTTTTTCGAAGATATCGATTTTTTTGCAAATACGAGGGCGGAAAGAGGCGTGGCAAAAATCCAAAAATGACATTATCTGCGCAATAGTTAAGCGAACATAATGCAAAAAGAAATAGGTCTCTAACTCTTATTTTGTCCAAGTTATAGGCAAATGTGTCGAGGAACATTCAGTTTTATGCAAATTACGAAGGCGGAAAGGGGCGTGGCAAAAATCCAATAATACCATTATCTGCGTAATTGCTAAACAAACATAATGCAAAAACAAATAGGTCTCTACCTCTTATTTTGTGCAAGTTATGGTCTAATGTGTCGTTATGGGCTAAAGGTACATTCAGTTTTATGCAAATTACGAAGGCGGAAAGAGGCGTGGCAAAAATTTGAAATAAACTTGATCTGCCTGCAATAATAACACACCAAAAGCAAAAAGAACTAGACCTCTAGCTCTTACCATCTCCGAGAACGAGGTGTTCATACATACAGACAGACGGACAGACGGACAGACGGACGGACGGACGGACGGACGGACGGACAGGCGGACATGGCTATATCGACTAGGTGGTTGCTGTCGAGTAAGAATATATATACTTTATGGGGTCGGAGATGTCTCCTTCTGGCTGTTACATACATTTGCACAAAGTTAATATACCATTTGTACCTTAAGGTACATGGTATAATAATTACACCTCTAGCTTTTACCATCTCCGAGAACGACGTGTTCATACATACAGACGGACGGACAGACGGACAGACGGACATGGCTAGATCGACTCGGCTGTTGATGCTAATCAAGAATATATATACTTTATAGGGTCGGAAACGTTTCCTTCTCCCTGTTACATACTTTGCACAAACTTAATATACCATTTGTACCTTAAGGTACATGGTATAATCATATGCAGCTCCAAAATAAAAAAGTGCCACGCAATGAGCTCATCGAGCAACGATAAAAAGAACGAACGTAGAAGCTCGGTGAACCAAAGAAACGGCTTCTACGCTTACTTTTCAATCCGCGATACCGAAATGGATAAAGTTTCGCCTAAGAGCAACGCGGTTCTACTAACCGCTGAAAGCCAAAGAGCACGGTCTTGCTCTCCCGCTCTGCTCACTCCGACTCCCGCATCATGGAGTTCGCAGTGTAAAACCCTCCCTCCAATGGAGGAAACAAATTTCGCAAGAACAACAAGCAGTGCTACAAATTCTGCAACAGCAGCGACAACCACTGCAATTCAAAATGCCGCGACCATAGCGAGTACAAAAACAGCAACTTCTGCAAGTGCCAAAGCGGCCCCGGCCACACAGACTGGAATGGATCGCTACATTCAAATTAAGTGCAAGCTCAGCTCGCAGGATAATCCGGCAGGCAATAAAACAAAAATTAACCGAGTCCAGAAGATCGACAAAGGCAGATCCAGTAGCAACAGATTTTCCCTACTGCAGGAGGTTGAGAAAAACCAACCAGCACAAGATACCGCAAAAAAACCAAAACCCCCTCCAATCTATATCAGGGAGAAAAGCTCCAATACCCTAGTCAACCATATTGAGGTGTTGATCGGGGGCGGTGACAACTTTTATGTTGTCCCGCTAAATTTCTGAACAATGCTAATGAAAACTATTACATGTACCAGCTGAAAAGCAGCAAGGGCCTACAAGTGGTAATAAAGGGAATTGAACCCGATGTTACCGCCGCGGAAATAATAACCGCCCTTAAAGAAAAGCGCTTCGCCGCCAAGAATGTTTTTAACATCTTAAATAAAAACAGAAAGCCACAACCCTCTTCAAGGTCGAGCTCGAGCCAGAAAGCAAATCGCTGAAGAAGAACGAAGTACACCCGATTTACAAGCCGCAACGGTCCAGTGCAATGCACTAGCTGTCAGGAGTTTGGACACACTAGGTCATACTGCACACAACTTTGCTCACTGCACTACAAACAAGGACAGCACCGTGAAGAAATGTGGAAACTGCGGAGGCAACCATACGGCAAATTATAGAGGCTGTGTGGTGTACAAGGATTTGAAGAGTCGTATGCGACAAGCGACCGCAACGCGCAATCAAAATCCACAGAACGCGTACAGAGCGTCGAAAACTACGCCAGACGTCTTCTTCGCCAAAGCTGCGAGGTCCTCATTCGGTCCCCTAAACACCACCAACGGCTTCTCCTATGCCGATGCTCTACGATCTGGAATAGAAAATCCATTTCAGCATGAATGTGAACGCCAATGGTGTCTCACGGCATAAACTAGAATTGTCACAATTCTTGAACGAAAACCATATTTACGTTATGGTACTGGTGGAAAAGCATCTTACAAGCAAATACAACTTTCAAATGAGGCTATACAATCTACCGCACAGATCATCCGGATGGGAAAGCCCACGGCGGAACCGGAGTTCTAATCACAGAACGCATCAAATCTCGGAAGGACAATTTATGGACTTCTACAATTCATTTGGCGATCGTTTTATAGCCGCAGGAGACTACAATGCCAAACACACGCACTGGGCATCACGTCTAGTGACCCCAAAGGAAGGCAATGGTACAATGCAATCATTAATGTGAGAAATAAACTGGACTATGTTTCCCCTGGAAGTCCCACATACTGGTCAACAGACCCACGCAAGCTCCCAGACCTTATTGACTTTGCGGTCACAAAAAACATACCTCGCAATCTAAAAGGTGCTAGAGCAGTCTCGGACTTATCATCAGATCTCTCGCCTGTGCTCCCAACGCTTTTTCAAAGCCCAGAAATAACCGCACACCCCTTCAGTCTGACGTCGCTAAGAACGAACTGGCTTAAATACAAGAAGTACGTGAGTGCCCATATAGATCTCGCCACGGAGCTTAACATGGAATCGGACATTGACTACACTACGAGCGCCCTGGAAGAAGTACTCATGGCGGCAGCTAAAATCTCTACTCCTCAAGGGAAAGAAGCAGACCGAAACAATTGAAACATCCACCCCGATAAGAAACTCTTCGGGACGCTGGGCTCGCAGCGACAAAGACAGAGATGAAACATTCGATACACATCTCCAAAGTGTCTTCCAGCCAAACCCTGCCTCGAATTCATTCGTCCTGCCACTAATTCAGCAGAGGGGTACTCTGTCAACTACACCTTCTTTTCGGCCGAACGAAATTGAAAAAGTCATAAGAGGGCTAAAACCAAAAAAGGCTCCCGGCGGTGACCAACTGCCGCCAAAGATGTTGATTGAACTACCAAAATGCGCTATAGATGTCGTCTGTAAACTATTTAATGGATTCATTAATCTCGGTTATTTCCGAAAAAAATGAAAGAAATCCATCATCATAATGATACCGAAACCTGAAAAAGACCACACAATTCCGACATCGTATAGACCAATAAGCCTTCTATCTTGTTTGTCTAAATTGTTTGAAAAATGCTTACTAACTCGCATAATACCATATTTGGAAACTTTCAATATTATCCCAACACACCAATTTGGTTTCCGAAAAAACCACGGAACCATTGAGCAAGTGAACCGATTAACATCCGAAATACGCTCAGCCTTTGAACAGCGATAATACTGTAGCGCTATTTTTCTCGACGTATCTCAAGCTTTCGACCGAGTTTGGCTTAAGGGACTCATGCACAAAATTAAAACGTATTTGCCAACATACACCCACAAGCTACTGGAATCATATCTTTACAATAGGGTATTCTCAGTGAGATGCAACGCAGCTACTACGGGTGACTACATCATCGAAGCTGGAGTTCCAAAAGGAAGCGCACTCGGCCCTTGTCTATATGTTTTGTATACTGCGGATATTCCTACGAACGAACAACTTACAACGTCAACGTTCGTCGACGACACCGCTATCCTCAGTCCCTCCAAATGCCCAACCCAAGCAACAAACCAACTCGCTAATCATCTCATAGCAGTGGAAAGGTGGCTGGCCGACTGGCGCATTAAAATAAACGAACAAAAGTGTAAACATGTAACGTTTACTCTAAATAGACAAACATACCCTCCGCTTTCACTAACGGTATGCAGATCCCTCAAGCTAACGAAGTAACGTACCTAGGCGACTACCTTGATAGACGACTAACCTGGCGTAAGCACATCGAATGCAAGAAAGTACAGCTGTGGGGGAACGCGAGTAGCAGCAACATAGACATCGTACAACGCGCACAATCAAAAATCCTGTTAACTATCACTGGGGCACCTTGAAATGTTCGCAACGAAAACATCCACCGGGATCTTGGCATCCTCGCAGTGAAAGACGAAATCCAGAAGCAAAAAGAGTCCTACAAAGCAAAGCTGACTTCGCACCCAAATCCCCTCGCTCGGGGATTGACTCGGGTTTCCAGCGGATCCCGCCTGCGACGCAACGACCACCCTCCGACGCAACGACCTTCCAACCCGGCAATCGATTATTAGGGCCGTATATCTCTGTACCAGTCAGCATGACTGTTAGTTAAGTTAGAAATTTAAGATTTTATATACCTCTTGTTAGTCTCTTAAAGAGAAGATCCAAGAAATAAAAGCATAGTATTAAAAAANAAAGCTGTCTTCGCACCCAAATTTCCTCGCTCGGGGATTGACTCGGGTATCCAGCGGATTCCGGCTGCGACGCTACGACCCACAGTGGGCGATTTGGTCTCGCTAGCGTCATTTAATTCAAATTTTCAAATTTAAAAAAGCGCTGATATTTTTTCTCAAGTCGATAATAGATACTTTGATTAGATTTTTCGTGAATTTTTAAAAGCTCTATGATCAGCCGATCGTCTGCTGTGAACGGACAAACACACCATATGATTTTGTAAAGAGCTTTACACAATTATTTCTTTTTGCGCGCATTCATTTCGAGTTTCTCGGAAATTGACAATTTTTATGGAATTTTTTAAAACTTTGGATTTTTATTATCCTCAAGGTATGTATTACAAAAAAAATTAATGTTCGTGACCGGTCTATAAATGTGTAGCTCATAAAACGTAGTGGTAATTCAGTGTATTAACAACGAGCCCGGATTAGCGTACACCAGTCTTTTGTGGAGTAGAACTTACTTTATTCACCTGGATACAGTCTGACTCTTTTACTAGCCGAAAGTGTGAATCAGTGGCGTCCAAAGTGTGTAATATGAACTGCTATTCTCTGCTAGCCTTCAAACTATGGCACTTTTTAGGCACAATGTCGGTAGCGAAAAGGGATCATTTCTTAGTATGGCACTCAGAGGGCATCCCAACCAAGAAGTTTGTTGTCATGGAAAAATTTTTATGTGATACTGTTTTGAAAAACTTTAACTATACTATGGAAGAGCATTGCGAGATTGGCAAAAAGTTGCGAAAATTTACTAGTAGGCTAATAGTAAAGTGGAAAGAGTGTGGCAGAAAGAAAGATTTTTTTGAAACCGAAAACCAGGAATGGTTTTTGGAAACTGCCGAATTGTTTGTGAAATCATTTCCCTAGTTTTATATGCCATCGTCAGTTCATAGAATTTTAATTCATAGAGCAGACATTATAAGCTATTTTTGCCTTCAAATTGGTATGATGTCCGAGGAAGCTCTTGAAGCCAGGACTACCAAAATGTACGCGAGAGCAATACAACAAAAAAATTGTAGAAAGAATACCATGGATGATGTGTTAAATGCCTTTTTAGTTTCTTCCGACCTTTTGCTAACTTCATTGTCAAATGGGTATGCCATTTCTTCAACAAAAACAATTATTATAGGCGATGATTTTAATAGTTTGCTTCTAATAAAGCATGTGGATATGCCTCTTTCTGATTCCGATGATTCCGATTCACTTTCTAGCCATTTTAAGATTAGGTTTATTTTGAAATATGTTAATTAAAGTTAACAAAAAATAAAAGTCAAGGAAAATTGTATATCTAAAAAAAAAATTTGTTTAATTTAAAAAAAATAAAACTAAAAAAAATTAATAAAATTTTTTTTTTCTTAAAAAATTCTGTGATTTTTCTCTGACCAGTGAAATACCGACTGAAGACATCTAGTTTAGTTTAGAAGTTATTAATTAAATGCCGCTAGCGAAGTTATTAATTAAATCGCCCAGTGTGCGACCTTCCAAACCAGCAATCGATTTTTAGGGCCGTCTAATTCTGTACCAGTCAACATGACTGTTAGTTAAGTTAAAAATATAAGATTTGATATACCTCTTGTTATTCTCGGAGAGAGAAGATTCAGGAAATAAAAGCAAAGTTAAATAAAAAAAAGGATAATAATAATTCAGATATTAATAATAATAATTCCCAGATTTTTACGACGCCCTTTCCCTACTTCGTATTTGCAAAAAAACCGATATCTTCAAAATGGTAAAAGCTAGAGACATAATTTTAGATCCACTAAGTCCGCTGATCGCCAAACACGTGCATGCAAAATTACGTCCAGATCGGACTATAAATATATGACCAATTAAAGTTTTACCCACCCCTTCCTACGGCAACGGCATGCCTTGGCAAGAGAGGTACATGGCATCCCGTTGTCGAGAAATTTCGACTACAGCGTTTCTACTTAGTATTTAGAAATTTGTGCAAGCCACACAATCCCTCGAAAATAAAAAACAAGAAGAAACGATGTAGTAGAGAATTACATCTATAGCTTTTACCATCTCCGGGAACGAGGTGTTCATACAACAGGTGTAATATACCAATAGTTTTATCTGTTACCTTTAGAGGAAAGTTTTATCAGATCCATACCCATACCCACTGGCGCTTGTGCAAATAGCGAAAATGTGTTGCACTCACAAGATTCTTATAAGAAAGCATATTCACTTTGCTCTCTTTTGCCTAAAAATTTAAAGCTACAACTACTAAATTTGTACATGATATTAGTAAACAATGAAATTCTGTAGCATGTACTCGGTCAATATTTACTTTAGAAACACAGGATTTGTATATAATATTTGTAGAATACATATCTATTCGTGTTTGCAAAGTTACGCCGACTCACGATCACGAAAATGGCAAAAAATGTGTTGCGTCCATAAGCTTCTCCAAGGACTGGGTATTTCTAGTCGAGATACTCGACGTATATATGTACTTGTTGTAATTGTCAACACAATTTAGCTAGCAATCGGAGCATACGTAAAACTTGTAGAAACGCTATATTCGAGATTTCTCAAATGCGGGATTCTATGTACATATTTTCCCTATCCACCCGTTTTTTCCCTAAAAATTAAATTCGAAATAATTCAATAGATTTATAGGCAACCACTACAAAAGGACACCGTTTCACTTTGGACACAATCGTGCACATTTCGATTCCCTCTTGATTGAGACCTTCTTTTCACACATTCCTTTTTCACCGTCAAATTCCGAGCACTTGCTCTCGGTGGTTCCCTTTTGATCGAGACCTTCGCTTCACACATTCCTTTTTCACCGTCAAATTCCGAGGGCTTGCTCACGGTGGTTCCCTTTTGATCGAGACCTTCGCTTCACACATTCCCTTTTCACCGTCAAATTCTGAGCACTTAATCCCTTAATCCCTTTTTAATCCCCTCTTGTCGAGTGATTCACATCTTTTTGTTTTTGGGAGCACTCGGAGCAGAAAGTGCTAGGCGCTGCCCATAGAGGTTATAGACGATTTATTAGTAAAAATACTAAAAAACTTACATGGGCGACACTTATAGGCTATTTCCACGATTTTTCTTCGCTTAGGGCAAGGATCACTACCAATTGAATTAGTACTGACAGTGCTGCTATGATAACTGCTACTGCCGGACGTGTCGCCGACTCCGCTAGCACCTTGGCCGTAATAATGAGGAGAACCTTGAAACTTGCAGTGCTTTTTTTTTTGGCATGCTTCGACCACTGTTTGGAGCAAGGAGTACTAAAAATGGAAAAAAAAACTTTTTTTAAATACCAGAATGTTAATACGTACATATTGGGATAACCAGAAGAGTGGAGGAAATGGTTAAAGGCAGAATTATTTTGAGTAAACTTCGTTTTTTTTATTTTTTTACTCGTTATCTATCTACGACTTGTTTGTTGTAATTTTTAGTCTAGTTTGAACATTTTGTAGTCGCATTCCTTTCTTTACACATAATTACCTGTAAAGCATTGGGCCACATACAGCTTTTTGATGTATTTTCTATATTCTCGTCGGTATTTTGAGTCTCTCCCAGACTTGTGGTTGTTCCAGATGAAAAATCGGTGGAACCAAGCCTAGTGATTGGTACCAGGTCTCCGACGGGGGAAACCACTTGACCCATGCCATGGCCAGGGTTGGTAATTCGGCTAGCACGACTTTTTTGCAAGGATGAGCCGAAGATAGATCCCCGCAACAAGTGTTTTGATTTCCCGTGTATTTCCTGACTTTCTTCTCCCGGAACAGGGCACAGTTCCTCGATACTGTAACCATCTGTTAGTAGATTGAAAACAATCATAAATTTAAATAATATTATTAGGAATGCGTTTCTAAATTTAAAGAGCCCTTACTGCTTACTTACCTTTTGCTACGAAATTATTATACTGAGCAAATTCGATAGAAATGCTCGTACCACGAGGGCAGGTAATGTTTACCTGTTCAGAGTCACAGACCGCTTTTTGATATGTTCGCAGCGTAGCCGATAACAAAGCTATTGCATCAAAATAAAAAAATTTAAATTATTACTTTAATCTATACATATTTTTTATTATATTTTTATTAATAGTTTTTTTTAAATGTCATCCCTAAATTGTAATAACCTGGGTGAGCAAGAACTGAAACTTTATTTTAGAATTGAAAAGCCTTTTTTGTAACGTAAACACGATATACCACAATGATTTTTGCAAAAAGTCGTATTTGTCATAAGTAGTCGAGCTTTCCTTTCTGTACGTCATGCAGTTAAAGTACATAAAATAAGTTTCAAATATTAATACTATGAAATATTAGGTATATTTAAGACAAGTATCAGGGCTGGTGAACTCGATTAAGCATGGAGAGGGCTCCAGTAATTCGATTAGTTTTTATGTCATGGATCTAAGGTACAAATGGTATATAAACTTTCTGCAAATTGAGGTAACAGGGAGAGAGAAGCGTTTACGACCCCATAAAGTATATACTTGATCGGCGTCAACAGTCGAGTCGATATAGACATGTCCGTTTGCCCATCTGCCCGTATGTTTAAAGTTTAAACTTTAAACCCATCGTTATCCGAGACGCTAAGAGCTAGAGACGTAATTCTTTTTGTATTAGGTCCGACGTCATCCGATTCAATTCTTTTTATACCATGTTCCTTTAAGGTACAAATGGTATATTATGGTATATATATTCCAAACCCTACACATTATATAGATACTTTATCAACATCAACAGCCGAGTCGATATAGCCATGTCTGTCTATTTGTCTGTATGTATGTGTAAATCTTTTTGCTTTTGGTATGTTATTATTGCAGGCAGATCAAGTTTATCTAAAATTTTTGCCACGCGCCTTTTCGCATTCGGAATTTGCATAAAACTGTATTTGCTTCGATAAATTCTCTTTGTATTAGGTCCGCTTAAAACTATATCTGCGACATAGTAAAAGGTAAAGACATAAGTCCGCGGAGTCTACTGATCGTTAAAAACATGCATGCAAAAAATAAATATAGTAAATATGACCAATTAAAGTTTTACCCACCCCTTCCCAAGGCAACGGCATGCCCCTGCAAATACCGGATGACGTCATCCAATCCGTCTCTTCTAAGACTTCGATCCGGCAGCAGAATTGTATGTATGTATGCACAATCTATAACTATATACGTACACCAATGTACATATGTATGCATTCACAAGTAGCACTTGTGCTACACCCCATACAGGAGCATCCCCCCAAGAGTGTGGTTAAACAACACCACTCGCCCAATGCACAACAAGTCAACACCCTGGGCTAGCGCTTGATAAAAGATTGCTCTTTTCGCCCCCTATCACAAGCAACATGGCCAAGACTAAAAACCATCTATTCAGATTACGATGGATGCTGGCAAGCAAGACTGCGCTTGCATTAAGAGCAAAAAAGCACTTTACGCCTCCATAGCAGACCGCACATGTAGATACAGTATCTAGCTATGGGGTATGGCTGCACCAAGAAAATGCAAGCCCTCTTAAATATGGTACTTAATACTACAACTTGGTGCTCATTAGGTAACTTGTGGGTAGGACCACGATCAAGTACAACGGAAAGCTACAGGCTCACAAGAACCGACTAGCTACGATTCTTGTCAATCAGGTCCCGATCCGAAGGCTACGCCAAAGGCATTATATGACAATGCCGTAACGTAGCGGCATATAGGTAAATAACTAGTAAAAAAAATTATGAAATAATATTAAATGATAAAAAAAGAAAAAAAAGAAGGGTTGCCTTTTCTAATAGCAAATGGCTGTGATACTGCATATCTGCGAAGTATGCAGCACATAATATTGCTGAGTTAGTCTATAGATCCGAGCAAGTGATAAGGCCATACGAACAATCAAGTTCTTGACCCACCTGGGTTTACTGAGCGGACACTCAGAAACACGATAATAAAACGCTCGAATAGCCCTTTTTAATTCCGAATTTCGATATGCCCCTCTTTATAATACTACTTGGGTTTTGTTAAGCTTTTATTCAAACATTAATACGTGGATAGAGCACGTGTTATTTGGGTTAAAAAAGGATGTAAATGGACAATTGCTTCAAAATTCCTTTGTAGCTAAATTTAAGTCATTTTTTAGTAATGACGTTAACTTTATAAATATGAAAATTCTTTGCAACAAATGCTTACCTAATGGATCGATGCGAAAAATTTGTTCGCCATCCACCAACGCTACACTGAGAATATATAGAAAGGACAGGACTAATTTCCTGGCTTGCGGGTAATCCATTCTCCGTAGGAGCTAGGAAATGGAAGTCAGATAACCGTTGAGCGATGCCGTGGGCTGCGATGAGCAGTGGTTAAGATGATCACATTACAATTCAAGGTTTATTTATTGTTCTTCAATCAGTATCGAGTTCACTTTCACCTTCGTTTGTTTCACCACTTTTTTACGGTTACTCCTTTATTATAATGCTGTGAACGATTTGGATTTATAACTCGATAACACTAACCTTTATGGTTTTTTTGGTATTGTTATGCTATTACTTATTTATTGGTTTGATCATATTTGCTGACTCAAAGCAATCTAAACCTTAGACTTTTAGCAACAAAATATCGGTCTCTTTTTTTTTAATTTATTTTACCTAAAATCTTTACTATTAAACATTAACAACTATACGTCGTCTCTGGAGCCTTCAGACGCTGTGTCTGTTAGGCTCTGCGCACTGCAAAGTGTTCAAGATCTATAAAGGCAGAATTAACAGACTTTTCATTTGCACACATATTTGCACCAAACAATTAAAAGCAGTCTTTTTCCCGACATTAAACATTGATTTATTCTTAAAAATAATTCTTAGCTTCTTTTGCCGGAAGTTAACCACCCGGCGTATTCAATTTTTTTATTTTTATTTTAGGCAAATTATTTCTGCGATAAAAGCAAATATGCTTACACACATACAGATGTATGTATGCATATACATTGTGAGCAATGAATGTAATCGCAGACGATGGGTAAATATTGCAATAAAAATCTAATATATGTACAATTTTAACGATATTTGGGCGTCCTTTGATGTGATTTAAGAATTTAAAAAACAGGTGATTTTCACCATAGAGATATTTGTTAGTCTTAGTTGTTGGCAGATGAATTCTAACTAGATGGATGTTGACCATGGTTACATTTTCAGTAGATTGTAGAAGTAATTCATTCGGTCGCTAACGTCCTTATAAACTTCATTCGGTTTATGCGCACATACACTTCCGAGGGGCACTCGTTTGACACCGAACACGTGTTCGTTCGCATCTAGTTCGGCTTTGCTCTGGGGAGCACACTCAGGATTTAAAGCTGACACGGCCGTAACACAACCGCTAACTGTACTTTCCAATTTCAGACTGCGTCCAAATCCGCTTCTCGCTAACGACTCGCCTATTCAAAGGCACTTCTCGGGAAATTTTCTCTTCCGAGAGTCCTTTAGCGACCAGCTCAGGGGTTATTGGGTCAGCATATCGTGTCGCCGCATGCGCAAGCCCGCGATGTGCTGAGATTCTTTGAAAGCTGTCAAATTCTAACATTTTATACTCTTAAAGGAAAGCCCATATATGTCGATACTGACTTAAATATTACTTTTTTTTATAAATAACACAAATTTTTTTAAAATAGTTGAATTACAAAAACATTCATAATTGTTAAACTTATGTACTTAACATTAAAAATGTAATATTTTTTTTATTAAATATAGCATTTATTTGTTAAATATATAGCATTACTGGGCAGTAATAACATTGCTGCATTAATACATCGGCAAAAAATGTTGCTATAAATACAGTTATTTGAGCCAAATATGAAGCTGACTGTTGCGTAACCATATATGTACGATGGTGTAGCTAAAGTTTTGCAATAAACCCCCGAATAATTTTATAGATTGCTGAGTATAATAATCAAGCCCAAAGAAATTATTTTGTTTTAGTGGTGAACTTTTGAAGGGTAAAGCCTGTAGTTGTATAGCATTACCGGCCAATAGGAACATTGCAGCATTGATACATTTTACCACGTTTGAATCTAAATACTGCAAAAAATGTTGCTATAAATACAGTTATTTGAGCCGAATATGAAGCTGACTGTTGCGTAACCATATATGTACGATGGTGTAGCTAAAGTTTTCAAAAAACCCCCAAATAATTTTTTAGATTACTAAGTATAATAATCAAGCCCAAAGGAATAATTTTGTTTTAGTGGTGAACTTTAGAAGTGGTAAAGCCTGTAGTTGTATAGATTTTTTATAGCAAATAACTGCGGTAAGCTTTCGGATATCTATTATCGCTTAGTTATATACCAGAACATACTCTGAGCTTTTCACGAAAATTGTGAATGTGGAAATGTTGATTAACAGAGAAAATAATGTATGTGTAAAGTAATGTGTATGCATGTAAACATGCTTTGTTTGAATTGCAGTAAGCTACTATTTTAGTACGATCAAACGCGCCTGTGTGAAAACTTAAATAATTGGTGGTCAGCCCGGGCAACTGTACAAAAGGCATATTCGGTTTGTGAAAATGTTTGTAACAGATGGAGACATCTCCGAACCCATAGAATATACATGGTATACAGCTTATTTGAACCACAGCGTTACAAAAACTTAACGGCTGAAAACCAAATGACCTATAAGAAATATTAACGTAATTAAATATATAAAAATACCATGTACCTTAAGGTACAAATGGTATATTAACTTTGTGCAAATGTATGTAACAGGCAGAAGGAGACATCTCCGACCCCATAAAGTATATATATTCTTGATTAGCATCAACAGCCGGTTCGATATAGCCATGTCCGTCTGTCTGTCTGTGTGTATGAAAACCTTGTGCTCGGAGATGGTAAGAGCTAGAGGTGTAATTCTTTTCGCTTGTGATGTGTTATTATTGCAGGCATAGCAAGTTTATTTCAAATTTTTGCCACGCTCATTTTCTCCTTTGTAATTTGTATTTTTTGTTGAAATGTTTGCCCATAACTTGCACAAAACAAGAGCTAGAGACCTATTGCATTATGTCCTTTTCACTATTACGCAGTTAATGGTATTCTCGGATTTTTGCCATGCCCCTTTCCGCCCCTGTATTTGCAAAAAACAAGAAAGATCGATTATAATCGAGTGCCTTTACTATAAGTACCCAGTTTTGGTTTCCACCCGACTTTTAAAGCATGGATAAATATTAACAAATTGACTATGTTATATATGGAGTATAATACGGCTTGTTTCTATGGAGAACATTGGACAAAATACCTTTACCTTTTTTCCATTTCGCGGGTGTCAAAACATTTGTATTCTACCAATATCATATTCGAATTCAGTGTTTCTAATGTGAAAATTGTACAGGCTACAGAATTTCGTAGATAGATAATGGCTTTAGTATTAACATATGTATCTAGGCTGGCGAAAATCTTTGACTGAACCCTCTAAGAGGGTGCCGGCTGAGCAATGGACACTGTCGAAGCAACCGAGAGGTACGTGGTAGCGGGTGCCACTGAACAAGAGGAGGTGCGATGTCAAGCAAAAAGGCGGTCTAGCTGCTGATGTGTCAGAACACGGATGTACCAAGCGCGGACTGGAAGGTTATCCATGTAGCAAAACCCGATGCAAGGGGCAGCACATGGTCCTCCAGATCAACAACGAAGCGGAGGACTTTACCCCTTTTTAGCGGAGGACCTTTACCCCAGATTCGGGAAGAGGGCGTGGGGCGTAGTTAGTTTTTTTCTGTGCCTCAAGAAGCCCCACGATGAGGACAAAAACACACTGATGGCTGGAAAAATAGAGGAGGATACCGGAATCACCTAGCTCTCCAGCCTGGAACTAGGAGACACAAGAGGAGGGGGATACGAACGTGACTGCCCCAGCCCGGAAGGACTACTCATAATCCTTCAAACAAACTTTCACAAAAGTATGGAGCTCATGCTAACACTTGAATCAGTGCCCATAGACGTGGCCCTAGTTTAAGAATCTTGGGTCGCGCCAGGCAACAAGGTCTGAGGACTAAGGGGACTAAGTAGAGCCAGAACAGCCATCCTGATCCGGAAAGGCATCTACGCTTACCTCTTGTCTGCTTGCAGAACTGACGATCTTACGGTGGTGGTGATGAAGAGTATCAGAAAGGAGCCAAAACTCAAAGCATCCTGCTAAAAAGTCCACAAGCCGATGCACCACTACGGCAGATTCAAAGAATAATGGAGGAGGCAAAACTGCGAAGGAGGCCCGTGCATCACACCCTGTTGGGACATCAACGAGAGAGGTGAGTCACTACTAGACTTCATTTTGGTTAAGGGCCTAATCATAAGCAGTGAGGGGGAGGAGCTAACATGTGTAGGCCCAACCTCTACAAAAGTTTTAGACCTAACCCTCAAAACGAAAATAAACATTAAGGCCACTGAATGGAGTGTACTGAGCAGACCCTTCTTCTCGTCCCAGCGGTAAATTGAATTTCGAGTAAAATAGATACGGGGAAAAGAAAGTTACTGAACCACAAATAAGGTCCCCGAAGGCATCAAGCGGTCTCTATAAAAGGTCATCATGACTCTGTTACAAGCGTTTAGGAGATAATAAAGCTTGCCAAACAAGCAAAAGATGATAATGTATGTAATGAATGTAAGATCAGGGAATATGGGAGTTTACAAGATCAGATACTTTAAAGAAGAAGTTCGTAGAGCCAACATAAGCTTTTGATCCGGTATACAAAAAAACTTCAGAAACTGGAAGATGCCGTTAGACGGAGGGCAGCGAAGACGCTGTCAAAACACTTCCAGGTTATACTTATGCAGCCAAATTGCATAAAATAATATGGGCCGTAGGCTCGTTTGACGGCTATAAGTCGCCCTGCCCCTACGATATCTTCCCAGCCAGGTTGCACAAGATCAATCAGCTCGGATCAGAAACGCAACATGCACGCTGATGGAGGCGAACCAATATAGAAAACACTATAAAAAAAACGCTACTCAACCGACACTTTTCGCTAGGAGCATTCCTAGAAAAATCGGGGGCATTCAACGAAGAAAATAATGTAGAGCCTAAGAGCAGCAATACCCCAAGAATCCTTAAATAACTGGATCCAGAATCTGCTGGACGGATACAGGCGGAATGGGGAACAACCACCATAATCAGTAAAGCGAAAAGAGGTACACACTGTCGTCCGTGTTATGTAGCTCAGTCGTTAACAATCTTCTGATAAAACAAAAACGGAAAAAGTGGAAAAAATGTCCATCGACAATCAGCTCAGTCTGATAAAATTGGTGAAAGAAGTCGGTATCTTTGAGACTAACCGACCACTGCAGCATATCCCAGGTGTAAATTTTCGCTATAGGGAAAGGAGGCCTAGAATACAAGAACAATTACTAACGTTTACGTGTTTGTCGATAGTCAAGCAGCTGGTAAGCAGGGAAACACTAGATCTTTTAAGCACCCGCAAAGAGGTGCAAATCTATTGAATTCTCAGACACCAAAGATTTGAAAGTATATATATATTTTAATCATCTCGAACTGCAGAATTTCCAGAAGCCTGAGCAAATCGCAATGTCAAAAACGGGCATCATACTAAGGCTACAGCGGCAATATTGTAGATATCTAGTCGGCATAGTCGGCCATTGCCTTCTGCAAGTCCATATACAAAAACTGGGCCAAACAGGGAGTAACGGGTGTAGGCAATGCAAGGAGCCAGGCGAGAAAGAATCCCGAGCGCGTATCCTCTGTCTCTGTCCTTTTCATGGAAAGTCTGCGATACATGAATGCACCGATCTTCACATCGCCGGAATAGAATAGCTGTACAGTCTCTAGCCCTTATTTTGTCAAAGTTATGGGGATATATGCCAATTTATACAAGTTGAAGGCGGAATGGGGCTAGGCAAAACTTAGAAATAAACTTGATCTGCCTGCAATAATAACACACCAAAATCAAAAAGCATTACACCTTACCATCTCATACATACAGACAGACAGACGGACATGGCTATATCGACTCGGCTGTTGATGCTGATCGAAAATATATATATATTTTATGGGGTTGGAGACGTCTCCTTCTGCTTGTTACATACATTTTCACAAAGTTAATATACCATTTGTACCTTAAGGTACATGGTATAAAAATAATGCGACTGAATCAGGAAAACTTTTGCTGACTTAATATAAAACTTTTTACATGTCTATGTCCCGGGAAGGTACAAAACTTTAACATTTTTAAGTTCATAAAAAACTTTTACACTTAAAAATAATTGAATATTTATTTTTTTATACTTACTAATTATAAACTCGTGCTGAACTGGTATCACAAAAATCGGAATATGCAATCGGTTTTTCTCTATCTTTAATAGTGTTCAAAATCTAGGCGTTCATACGGACAGACGGACATGGCTTGATCGACTCGGCTTTTGATGCTGATCAAGACTATATATGCTTCATGGGGTCGGAAGAGCTTCTTTCTCCTTGTTACATACATTTGTACGAATTCAATATACCCTTGTTCTTTTTAATAACCGGGTATAATAAAGTGCTTACAATGATTACAAACGCTCCTTGGTACGAGTATGTCCGAAACCCTACGCTGCACAGGGACTTGCACCTCGAGTTTGTCGAGTGATTGCAGCAGATTGGCGCACAGTCCCTGGAACTTTAAATTTTATTTAAGGCAAAGTTTTAAATTAACTTTGTTTTAAATAATCAAACGTACATAAAGCAGAGCAAAACTTAACGTATAAATGTAGAATTCAATCTTAGGTATTGTTTGGCAGATTTTTTAGGAATCTTAAATCTTAATATGCAATATGTTTATACCATGTACCTTAAGGTACAAATGGTATATTAACTTTGTGCAAATGTATGTAACAGGCAGATGTACATACAGAAGTGTGTGTATGTATGCACAATACATACAGATTCTGTATTACTTCTGTATTACAGAAGTGCATGTATGTGAATTATTTGACAAAAATAAAAATAAATACAAAGAAATGGTTAATAAAGAAAATAGGTACATGGTATCTCGTTGTCGAGAAATCTCGACTACAGCGTTCCTACTTGTTTTTTTATCCCCTAGGTTGGCGGGGCGGCAGTGGAATGTTGCTACGAAACCGCGTCAAAAGAATCCAATGTATTCTTGATTTGTATGTGACTAACACACTATAAATGGTATCTGCTAAATTTTATAGTACTTATTTTTTAACAAAATTAATGAGTCTTACTAAACTTAAATGAAAATAAGTTAAAAGGAAAAAGTTTTCGCCACTTACCCAATTTTTCTCCACCTGTAACGCAGTGTAGTGAATGAGCCCATACTAAGGCCCAGCTAAGAAGTATAACTCTCACATTTGGAGAGTGGGTGTTGGACCGGTGGCCAATCTTTTTTTGATTAGCTTTCATCGTAGAGATACCGCGGGAAGTAGATGTTGGTGGTGACTGTGAACGAATCATCTATAGTAAGTTGGCAAGATCCAAGGTTGTCTCTTTTATTCCAATAAGTCTTATTTTGTCCGCATACCCACGGGAGTAAGAAGAAACTGTTATGGGTTAATTAATAAGTTCAGTCGCTTTAGAGATCCCAACAAGGAAATAATAATGGAATTTAATTCAAATATTTTTGTTGGATATTAATATTTAATTCAATATTTAATTCCAACAGAACTAGGGGGTTTCCGGGACACATAACCAAAAATGTTACTCAAAAAAATTATATATATAAAATAATAGGCTTTCTATTTTTTGGATGTCTTAAGGAAAAAAGATGAAATAATTACAAAGGAATCAAGTGATAACGATTGTAGTCGATGGTCTCGACTATAAATACCATGTTTTAGGTTTCCCCCTGTCTGCGGGGGAGCGGAGGGGAGTGACTGGGTTTTTTTTTTGGTAATTGTAGCTTTAATAGATATTGTGAGCTTGATAAAAGGTGTAGGTGCGTAGGTGCATATATTGGCTTTACCGAGTTTAGAGTCTCCAGTATTAAAACTCTGGGCGCTACAGAATTTCGCGGATTGTGGATGAGCGGGGGGAGGTAGCCGACTTTAAAAAAAAACTGTTCCTAGCTGGTGTCCCCAGAATCAGAATATGCTATTTTTTTCTTTCTTTTATAATCTCCAAGATCATAGCGTTCATACCGGAGAGACAGACGGACGCACATGGCTATATTGAGTCGGCTATTTACAGTGGTCAAGAATATATAGTATACTTTGTGCGGTCGCAGACCATTCCTTATAGCAGTTACTTCCTTTCGTACGAATTCAATATACACTGTTTTTTTAACGGGTATACAAAATTCAATACAATAATTGAAAGTTTAAAGCACAAAAGTTGGCTTTTCTATTAATTTATTTTATTCGAATTGAAAAATTCAAAAACATTAAACATTTACTTAAAACATTCATATTATATATAAAATAATATTTATTTATTTGTCCTACAACCGTTACTGCTTATCAAGAATGTATGTATTTATAGTATAATGCCAATTATTTACCCAATTGCGGAGGTTATCATTAAGTTCGAAACAATCGAAAATATTGGATATTTTCCAACTATACTCATGGATCATCTGCAAGTCGCACAAGAATGTTTGATTTTTTATTAAATATTTTATAGTATTACCCTAAAGCTTTGATTCCAGAGCGAGTTCGTCGGAGTGGCCTTTTTGTTTAAGATTTCGTAACCCCTCGAATTTGTATTATGAAGTGGTTTGCGCTTTATCCTCTGAAGCTTTCGAACGTCGCAGTCAATAGGTGGTTCATAGTGTTCACATACGTTTTTTTAAGGGTATTATCATTATCATTAAGCACTATTTATATTGTATATTTGTATTTATTTATATTTTTTAAACTACAAAATTAACTTTCTGTAGTCTTGTTCAATATTTCAGAAATTTATCAAATGAAAGCCTATTATATTTATTGTTTATACCTTTCACGGGCTTCTTTATTAATTTTAATTTATTACCTTTTATTTAAAAGGTTATGCGAAGAATCCGGCAGCAATCAAGATATAAAAAATTTGAATTAATTTATGTAATAACTATTTTCTTCACTCTTTCTATATTATTGTAGGTTTCTTTAAATAATAGTTGAATTTTAAGCCAGTTAATCCGCTACCACTTTTAAAAATTTTGTAAAAGGCCCGACTGTATTTCGTGACACCATTTTGAAGACGTCGAATTTTCAAAGAAATGGAAAACGTTTTCTAGTTGGCGAAGATTGCTCTAGTTGTCGCGCCATGAGATGCTGGACTGATTAAAGGCATCCAGTCGGCCCATGGTTGAAGGGACTATAAACTTTCAGCGCAAAAGGAAGAGACCTCGTTATTCCTTTTTTTTGAGCTTTTAAGAGAAACGGTAAGCGGTCGCCAACTTCCTGGTGAAACGAGACAGTCTAGTGGTACTGCTCTAATGGCTAAGCTCCAACTAACAGATGAAAGAGCAGCTGAACTATACATTTATGTTCAAGAAAGCTTATTTCCTGCAAGAAAGCTTGGAAATATAGTAGTTGCAAAAATTGTGCTTAGAGGTCTATAGCCGCATACAGCAATACATTTATATTGTGTTTTTAAAATATATAATAAACAGCTCTTCGATAATGTTTGAAATTTTAGGAAATATTTTAAGTAAAAGTTACTCAAATGCTAGGTAAAAATAAATACATGTAAAATGGGTAGCCATATGTTGTCGACAGGAAAGTAGCTAAATCATTTGTGTTTGCGTATTCTGAAAGCGATATTTTACAATATGTTAGTAAAGCAAAACATGTCGAGAAATATTTTACTTCATATTTGGTTTTGAACCAATATCTTAGTGTCTGGCGGCTTTTTATAACACGTACTTTAAGGTACAAGTTCTACATGACGTTTGTGTAATCGTCACCTGTACACTACGCGGGATTTGAATAGGACACGTTATAGTGCAATATATAGTATTCCAAAGTTTTGACCTTTACAAGTGAAGGCTAGCGGGGGCGTTAGCCGGAGCGGAACAGTATGAAGCCGGGGCGGTGTAGCGATGGTTCGTCCGACGGTGCGAGTTGTTCCAGCGGCGATCCTCTCTGTTGTTGCTTGAAGCGGCTCCCTCGGAGGCTGCTGATGGCGATGATGGAGTGGGCGTCGAGGGTAGTTGGCGCCGAAACATTGTCACTGTAGCCGTGTATACGGGGTCGCAGTCGGATACTTTTCTATGGACTCTTCATTTCCGTCGTCGCTTCTTTTCGGATAAGAAGCAGAAAGCTGACTTACCGATTGACCCTGGGAGAGCGCTATTTTTGGCCCTTGCCAGGTCGGAAAACAATCGGTCATAGCGGCTGTTTAGCCGAATCTAACAGTCCCGCTTAACAGCACGGGGGGAGCGATGGAGCACCGATAGGCGTCAGCTGGTGTGAAGTAGGGGAAGGTGGGGTAGGCTGTTTTTGATTTCGGCCAAAAAGTCACTTAAAAGCAGAGCTTGCAAATAACAGTTGACCGTTTCTGGCAGTCACCACATAACAGTTTTTTAAGCACCACGTGCCCAAAAAGTCTGACCAGATCCGTTCACCGGGTCCCTTGAACGAACGGTCAGTGCTCAACCGAAAACAACTATCGTGCTTTTTTTTTGCTCTGCTCCTTTGCTGAGCGGTTTGCAACGAGCGAAGAAAATAAAAGTCTTTTGCGTATGTATGAGTGTGTATGTAAGAAAATAAAAGTCTTTTGCGTTTGTATGAGTGTGTATGTGAGTTACTTGCAAACGTCACTTTCTTTTGTGAGTTCGGTGCGTTCGGAGTGTTACAATTTTTGTGTAAAGATGGGTCGCGATCATAACAAAAAAGTGCAAGTTTTCTTTCAATTTAATGCAGAAGACAAGAGGAAATGCTCTTGAAGAGGGAATTTATGCAGGATAACGATCCCTAACACACATCCAAGCTTGCGAAAAAGTGGGTCCAAGACAATAAAGTCGATGTTATGGATTGGCCAACTCAGTCACCCGATTTAAACCCTATTGAGCATTTGTGGGNCAACCTTTCTTTTGATAACATTTTTTTGATAAAATTTACCAAAATGTAAAAGTTATAGCAATTGGCGCAAAAAACGTGGTTTTGCGATGTTGAAAAAAGGCGGGGACAAACGGACCAGTCTGTAAATCGATAATAACATGAAAGTTATTGATGAAAAACGTTTATTTATAAATGGAAATGTAGTAGAAAGAAGTTAACAATAACAAAAAAATGAATTGGTTTAAGAAATTATTCCGAATCGCAGTGGATGCAGTTGTAAATGTTCGGGTCTTCTTTGGGATAGTACCGCGTGCTCACCCGAGCACAAAACTATCAGAAAATGTCGAAATACTGTTGTTTTGTTGAAATTCTGCACTAAAAATCACTTATACACGTCAAATATATGAAGTTTGCGTGTCAAATGTCAAAAATGTCATTACACGTTATAAGTGGTCCGAGCTTCCCCGAAAGCTTATATTTTTAAAATAGCGGTACATAATGGAAACAATGCAAATTTGAGCAATATTTTTTTTTTGTGTGTCGAAGGCTAAAGGCTTCACTAATATTATAAACATATTTACCTGGATATAAATACATCGACAAAAGTGGAAAAAATCAACCGTAAACAGAGTTAAAAAAAAACTTCCATGGTGTGAAATTTCGGTTTGTTGTCGCAGAGAGGTAACATCACGTGTTCACAGCTCAAGTGCTTTTTAGAAAGTGAGCTTAGTATGAGACGAGCCGATTGCAGTTGGTGGCAGCATTCAACCTGTCCTAGGGAAAAAAATATCGCCCTGATTCTTGCTCCCCCGTGGTCTGTTGCACCCCACCTTCCCCTACCATTAACATTTATGAGCAATAACAATTTAATATCTCTAGGCTCTAAACAGGAAGAAACAAGACTCCAAACAGGAAGAAAACAAGTACAAACAGCATTTTTATTTTTTTGTATTTTTTTTTCTTATAATTCAAACAATTTTTTTGTTCATCTAAAACAGCGATGGGCACAGATTTTCAGCTTGGGTGCAGACCACAAAAAGAAAAAAAAAAGAGTCTACGTCCGATTTTTTTGGTTCTACAAACTCGGAGCAAAAGGTGGAAGATCTAAGCTCTCCATGGGCAGCGCCTAGCACTTTCTGCTCCGAGTGCTCCCAATAACAAAAAGCTGTGAATGTCTCGACAAGAGGTTTAAAAGGGGATTAAAAGGGGATTAAGGGATTAAGTGCTCGGGATTTGACAATGAAAAGGGAATGTGTGAAGCGAAGGTCTCAATCAAAAGGGAACCACCGTGAGCAAGCCCTCGGAATTTGACGGTGAAAATGGAATGTGTGAAGCGAAGGTCTCGATCAAAAGGGAACCACCGTGAGCAAGGGCTCGGAATTTGACGGTGAAAAAGTAATGTGTGAAGAGAAGGAATGTGTGAAGAGAGAAGGGAATCGAAATGTGCACGTAATCCGAAGTTGACGGTGAAAAGGGAATGTGTGAAATTACACAAACAAAATATATAGAACCAAAAAATCGGACGGAGACCCTTTTTTTTATTTTTTTGGACGGCTCCCAAGTTGCGGCTGCGGCTCCGACCGTTAGATTTCGTGCCCATCTATGATCTAAACAAGCAGCTTGTGCACACATACATACACGTTTGTATGCATACACGTGCTTATTGTTTGACGGATCGTAGTCAAAGAAGAGACGGATTGGATGACGTCATCGGGAATTTGCAGAGGCACGACATTGCCGGGGCTAGGAGTGGGTAAAACTTTAATTGCCCATATCGTCTATATTTATTGTCCGATCTGGACGTAATGTTGCATGTACGTGTTTGACGATCAGCAGACTTAGCGGCCTCAAAATGTATCTAGCTTCTACCATTTCGGAGATATCCATTTTATGCAAATAGGAACGTGGAAGAAGGGCGAGGCGAAAATCCGGGACTGACGTTATCTTCCGAAAAGTTAAACAGCCTACCGCAAAAAGAAATAAGTCTCTAGCTCTTATTTTTTTGCAAGTGTTCACAACAGCTGACGCCTATCGGTGCTCCAGCGCTCCCCCCGTGCTGTAAAGCGGGACTGTTAAGTTCGGCTTAACAGCCGCTCTGACCGATTGTTTTCCGACCTGGCAAGGGCTAAAAATAGCGCTCTCCCAGGGGCAATCGGCAAGTCAGCATTCTGCTTCTTATCCGAGAAGAAGCGACTACCCGAAAAGAAGAGACAATAGGAAAAAGCATCCGATTGCTCCCCCGTATCTCCACATCAACTACCCCGCAATGCCCTCTCCGTCATCGCTATCAGCAGCCTCCGAGGGAGCCACTCCAAGCAACAACAGAGAGGATCGCCGCTGGAGCAGCTCGCACCGTGGGACAGAACTGAACGACAGCTACACCGCCCCGGCATCAGACTGATCCCATCCGGCTACCGCCCCCGCCAGCCTTCGCCCGAACATTTGGTCCTTCGAGCCGGATCATCATAATAATTTCGCCTGCCCCAGCCGCGCTTGTGGGTGTGTTTGTGTTTCGCTAGAGCTTATACGCCGGCACACAGTGATCGGCAGATGCAGCGTTGACGCATGTCCGACTGACGAATTATAGGCTCCCAACAATCTTCCGTCTCCGCCACAGCCGGACCCCTATCCATAATTGTTGGCTCTGAGCAGAAATTCGTCAGTTGTTTTTACTCCCATTTGCGCTCGGTCGACCCCACTGTTCCGTGAAAAAGTGCGTATAAGGAACTCCGCCGCGCAGCTACACAACGAAAATTTCGGCATTCGGTTACCGATTAATCGAATGAACCCCTAGGAGAAAAATTCGTCCGTTGTGTTTCTCCCGCGTGCGCTCAGTCGTCCCACTATCCTGTGCAAAAGCGAGTCTAACCAACTCGGCCCACAGCCACACGAGAATCCCGGCATTCGGTTACCGATTAATCGAATGATCCCCGAGGAGAAATTAAACACAACACAAGCTGCTGACAAGCAAGCTCGGCATTCGGTTACCCATTCGGTTACCCACGCTGTACGCAATCTCGGCATCCGGTTAACCATTAATCGGATGATCCCCGGGTACAACCAAGGCTTCAACCAGAAGAATCAATCGATTCTATCCGTCCGCTGAGACTCCGTCCTCGCGGCCACTCGTTATGTCAACGAGTGCCACAAAAAAGGCCCACTGGATCGTCCCGGCCCCGAGTCCGTCCCCTCGACCACGCAGAAAGAGCGAATCCGCCCTGTCAACCCCGAAGGGCAAGTCCGAAGCGAAGACAGCGCTTCACCGCTCCGCGTCTCCACGAGCTCCGCTCTCTTAAGCCGCTCTTCCGAGCATTTCTGTTCCGAAGGTCCAGACCCGATCCGGTGCAAAAATGTCCCAATCCCAGGTAGACACAGCCCTGCTGAAGTTCATCGCGGTCACAGACCGCCTGAGCCAGTTCGAGGCCGGATTAATACTCCGAGTGCCGTCGCCGCCTCGAAGCCGACCTGTCGGGTGCGGCTAAACCAAATGAGGGCGCTTTGGGATAAGGTAGAGCAGGAATTCGAATCCTGTTCGGACGTGGTCGCCATGAGGGGGACACCGGAGCTATGGCGACGGTACAAACTACCAGCCAACCTCAGCGATGATTTCTGGGGGTTGTAGGCTGCCTCCGTGCGACACTGAGGCCTTCCAGGGGAATTATACCCAGTGGCCCACGTTCCGTGATCTCTTCACGGCAATCTTCCGCAACAATCCGCGGCTAACCGAGGTAGAAAAGCTATTCCAACGCCAAGACTACTCAACGCCAAGACTACGGGTGAGGCGCACGACATTGTCTCGCGTTTTCCTCTTACCAACGACGGCTTTCAAGTCGCTTGGGCCGAACTGACTCTTCGATTCGAAAATCGGCGATTGTTGGTCAACGGCCAACTCAAACAGCTGTTCGGCTTGAAGCTGATTCAAGTCTAGCGAGTCTAGCGACTCAATTAAAAAGTTACACAGTACCGTCCATGGGTGCTTAACGGCGTTGAGATTCTCCCAGATCAACAGGGATAGCTGGGACTGCCTCTTAGTATTCTTGGTTTCCTCTAGGTTACCAAGACTCACCTTATCCCTATGAGAACAGTCTCTACAGAGCAAGACGGAGATTGCTACATGGGCGGAACTGGACACGTTGCTCCTTGAACGCCTCCGCACGCTAGTGGCGATTGAGGATCTTAACCCGGGGGCCTCGGTGGCGACTCAACCTAAGCAGCCTGTCTCGGTAGCGGGTCAACCTACGCCGACTTTCCGGAATATTCACTCCTTCGAATCCAAGGTCGAATTCACGGCTCAAAGGTGCCAGCTCTGTCCCAATGAGATGCATCCGCTTCGATTATGTCGGAAATTCCAGAAGATTTCGGTTCCCGAGCGCTTGCAGCTCATCCACAAGTTGTGTTTAAATTGCTTTACGCGGCAACACCAAGTCCAGAACTGCACCAGCCTCCCCAACTGCTTTACATGCAAAGGACGCCATCACACCCTGCTCCATCAGGGTACCCCTCCCGGTTCCGCCAAGCAAACCGCCTTAGGTGGCGAGACCGAAAAGATACAGTCCACTTCTCCTACTGCTGTGAATACCTAGATAAGAGATCTATCTAGATATTGGGATCGCTGCCAGATATTCAGCTGGCCGATCCCTTCTTCCATCAAGGCTCTCCGATCGGCATCCTGATCGTAGCGGACCTATATCCTTCCATTTTGTTGGAAGGGTCTCGTCGTCATATCTGTGGCTCCCTACTGGGCCAAGAGACGGTTTTCGGATGGGTCCTCTGAGGGCCCGTGAGGGAGACCGTTGTCTCCGCATTCGCGACGATTGTCACGGTCAACAAGACCGAATTTAATTTACCATTAAATCCTAACCTAGCTAACCCAATTTTTTCTTAGCTTAGCGCGGAGAAACGGCTCCGGGCGGCGTTCGACAATAATTACTGCCCAAACTGCTTGGCGCATGAGCATTCCGCGGACCCGTGCGAGAGCGGGGACCGCTGCAGGGTCTGCGGCGAAGAGCACCACACGTTGCTACACCTGTGCGAGGAGCCGCTCCCCACACGGGGACAAGGATCTCGGCGGCCTCCTACTCCTGCGAGGCAGCCAACCCCTCGGGCCCGCTCTTATTTTCTAGCTCTCTAGCTCTTATTTTTTTGCAAGTGTTCACAACAGCTGACGCCTATCGGTGCTCCAGCGCTCCCCCCGTGCTGTAAAGCGGGACTGTTAAGTTCGGCTTAACAGCCGCTCTGACCGATTGTTTTCCGACCTGGCAAGGGCTAAAAATAGCGCTCTCCCAGGGGCAATCGGCAAGTCAGCATTCTGCTTCTTATCCGAGAAGAAGCGACTACCCGAAAAGAAGAGACAATAGGAAAAAGCATCCGATTGCTCCCCCGTATCTCCACATCAACTACCCCGCAATGCCCTCTCCGTCATCGCTATCAGCAGCCTCCGAGGGAGCCACTCCAAGCAACAACAGAGAGGATCGCCGCTGGAGCAGCTCGCACCGTGGGACAGAACTGAACGACAGCTACACCGCCCCGGCATCAGACTGATCCCATCCGGCTACCGCCCCCGCCAGCCTTCGCCCGAACATTTGGTCCTTCGAGCCGGATCATCATAATAATTTCGCCTGCCCCAGCCGCGCTTGTGGGTGTGTTTGTGTTTCGCTAGAGCTTATACGCCGGCACACAGTGATCGGCAGATGCAGCGTCGACGCATGTCCGACTGACGAATTATAGGCTCCCAACAAACTTCCGTCTCCGCCACAGCCGGACCCCTATCCATAAGTGTTGGCTCTGAGCAGAAATTCGTCAGTTGTTTTTACTCCCATTTGCGCTCGGTCGACCCCACTGTTCCGTGAAAAAGTGCGTATAAGCAACTCCGCCGCGCAGCTACACAACGAAAATTTCGGCATTCGGTTACCGATTAATCGAATGAACCCCGAGGAGAAAAATTCGTCCGTTGTGTTTCTCCCGCGTGCGCTCAGTCGTCCCACTATCCTGTGCAAAAGCGAGTCTAACCAACTCGGCCCACAGCCACACGAGAATCCCGGCATTCGGTTACCGATTAATCGAATGATCCCCGAGGAGAAATTAAACACAACACAAGCTGCGTACAAGCAAGCTCGGCATTCGGTTACCCATTAATCGAATGATCCCCGGGTACAATTTCGGCACAAGACACGCTGTACGCAATCTCGGCATCCGGTTAAACATTAATCGGATGATCCCCGGGTACAACCAAGGCTTCAACCAGAAGAATCAATCGACTCTATCCATCCGCTGAGACTCCGTCCTCGCGGCCACTCGATAAGTCAACGAGTGCCACAAAAAAGGCCCGCTTGACCGTCCCGGCCCCGAGTCCGTCCCCTCGAGCACGCACAAAGAGCGAATCCGCCCTGTCAACCCCGAAGGGCAAGTCCGAAGCGAAGCCAGCGCTTCACCGCTCCGCGTCTCCACGAGCTCCGCTCTCTAAAGCCGCTCTACCGAGCATTTCTGTTCCGAAGGCCCAGACCCGATCCGGTGCAAAAATGTCCCAATCCCAGGTAGACACAGCCCTGCTGAAGTTCATCGCGGTCACAGACCGCCTGAGCCAGTTCGAGGCCCGGATTAATACTCCGAGTGCCGCCGCCGCCTCGAAGCCGACCTGTCGGGTGCGGCTGAACCAAATGAGGGCGCTTTGGGATAAGGTAGAGCAGGAATTCGAATCCTGTTCGGACGTAGTCGCCATGAGGGGGACACCGGAGCTATGGCGACGGTACAAACTACCAGCCAACCTCAGCGATGATTTCTGGGGGTTGTAGGCTGCCTCCGTGCGACACTGAGGCCTTCCAGGGGAATTATACCCAGTGGCCCACGTTCCGTGATCTCTTCACGGCAATCTTCCGCAACAATCCGCGGCTAACCGAGGTAGAAAAGCTATTCCATCTCAACGCCAAGACTACGGGTGAGGCGCACGACATTGTCTCGCGTTTTCCTCTTACCAACGACGGCTTTCAAGTCGCTTGGGCCGAACTGACTCTTCGATTCGAAAATCGGCGATTGTTGGTCAACGGCCAACTCAAACAGCTTTTCGGCTTGAAGCTGATTCAAGTCTAGCGAGTCTAGCGACTCAATTAAAAAGTTACACAGTACCGTCCATGGGTGCTTAACGGCGTTGAGATTCTCCCAGATCAACAGGGATAGCTGGGACTGCCTCTTAGTATTCTTGGTTTCCTCTAGGTTACCAAGACTCACCTTATCCCTATGAGAACAGTCTCTACAGAGCAAGACGGAGATTGCTACATGGGCGGAACTAGTGGCGATTGAGGATCTTAACCCGGGGGCCTCGGTGGCGACTCAACCTAAGCAGCCTGTCTCGGTAGCGGGTCAACCTACGCCGACTTTCCGGAATATTCACTCCTTCGAATCCAAGGTCGAATTCAGGTCGAATCCCGTGAGGGAGACCGTTGTCTCCGCATTCGCGACGATTGTCACGGTCAACAAGACCGAATTTAATTTACCATTAAATCCAAACCTAGCTAACCCAATTTTTTCTCCCAGGGCCCCAAGAGCGCGCAATGGCCGTCCCTCCAGGAACTCCCAGGCTGTCGACGGCAACCGGGCGGCCAGCAACAACCGTGCTGCCAAGAGCAGCCGCGCCGCAGCCGACATATGTGCTCGAGGTACGAAGCCCTACCGATGCCGAGTCTGTCGGGGAATCCACCCTCTCCGGGAGTGCGGGCAGTTCCTGCAGCTCAGCGCGGAGAAACGGCTCCGGGCGGCGTTCGACAATAATTACTGCCCGAACTGCTTGGCGCATGAGCATTCCGCGGACCCGTGCGAGAGCGGGGACCGCTGCAGGGTCTGCGGCGAAGAGCACCACACGTTGCTACACCTGTGCGAGGAGCCGCTCCGCACACGGGGACAAGGATCTCGGCGGCCTCCTACTCCTGCGAGGCAGCCAACCCCTCGGGCCCGCTTCCAGGGCATCCGACTGGCCGACACCCGGTTCCATCGGCCGTCTACCGTTTCCCTGGGTTGGGAAGCGGATCTGTACCCGCAGATCCTCAAGCCAGGCCTTCTCAACTTTGGTAGCGGCCTCCCGGGTGTCTGCCACGAATGAGTCTTGCACTCCTTGCACACCAGCTGACGCCTATCGGTGCTCCAGCGCTCCCCCCCCGTGCTGTTAAGCGGGACTGTTAAGTTCGGCTTAACAGCCGCTCTGACCGATTGTTTTCCGACCTGGCAAGGGCTAAAAATAGCGCTCTCCCAGGGGCAATCGGCAAGTCAGCATTCTGCTTCTTATCCGAGAAGAAGCGACTACCCGAAAAGAAGAGACAATAGGAAAAAGCATCCGATTGCTCCCCCGTATCTCCACATCAACTACCCCGCAACGCCCTCTCCGTCATCGCTATCAGCAGCCTCCGAGGGAGCCACTCCAAGCAACAACAGAGAGGATCGCCGCTGGAGCAGCTCGCACCGTGGGACAGAACTGAACGACAGCTACACCGCCCCGGCATCAGACTGATCCCATCCGGCTACCGCCCCCGCCAGCCTTCGCCCGAACATTTGGTCCTTCGAGCCGGATCATCATAATAATTTCGCCTGCCCCAGCCGCGCTTGTGGGTGTGTTTGTGTTTCGCTAGAGCTTATACGCCGGCACACAGTGATCGGCAGATGCAGCGTCGACGCATGTCCGACTGACGAATTATAGGCTCCCAACAATCTTCCGTCTCCGCCACAGCCGGACCCCTATCCATAATTGTTGGCTCTGAGCAGAAATTCGTCAGTTGTTTTTATTCCCATTTGCGCTCGGTCGACCCCACTGTTCCGTGAAAAAGTGCGTATAAGCAACTCCGCCGCGCAGCTACACAACGAAAATTTCGGCATTCGGTTACCGATTAATCGAATGAACCCCGAGGAGAAAAATTCGTCCGTTGTGTTTCTCCCGCGTGCGCTCAGTCGTCCCACTATCCTGTGCAAAAGCGAGTCTAACCAACTCGGCCCACAGCCACACGAGAATCCCGGCATTCGGTTACCGATTAATCGAATGATCCCCGAGGAGAAATTAAACACAACACAAGCTGCGTACAAGCAAGATTGAAAATTATGCCTCTAGCTTTTACAATTTCGAAGATATCGATTTTTTTGCNTGCGTTCACCGAATTGTGAGCCGAATGCGTAGCTTTACCGGAGAGCCCGAAATTTGGTCAAAGGTTGAATGTTTATTTTGTTTTTAATTTCACAAAATCACGTCGGATCATGTTTGTAGAAGGAATTAATTTATTCCACCTTGTAAAACACGAATTTGCGAGTCTTTTGATTTATTCCGCGTTACTGTGCGTTGCCGAACCGATCGAGCGCCAAAATATATATATGTAACAAAATGCAACTCGATAGGCTAGGGATGAGCCCGTGCGCACCCATCGTGCGATAGGTAGGCGGCAATCGCAGCTTAGGCTTTTGGAGAGCTGCTTTCCTGCTCCCAACATACAGTTTTATGCAAATTACGAAGGCGGAAAGGGGCGTGGCAAAAATTTGAAATAAACTTGCTATGCCTGCAATAATAACACACCAAAATTAAAAAGAATTAGACCTCTAGCTCTTACCATCTCCGAGAACAAGGTGTTCAAATTACTGACAGACAGACGGACGAGGCTATATCAGTTATTAAGATCGTCACTCCAGTGTTGCCAAGTCCTTTGGGAATCCTTGGTCCTGGGAGTTATTAAGATCGTCAGTGTTGCCAAGCCGATGTCCTTTGGGAATCCTTGGTCCTGGGAGATGAGTTATGGTTCCTCTTTAATCATAGCCCTTGTGGCTTAATGAAATTTTCAAATAAGAAATCAATTATATGACGGCAAGTGCCGGAGCATTTATTCAACAGTCAAGGCTGCTATGTAGAACAAAACTGAATTCTTATGAAATAAACATTTAAAGTAAGACCTAAGAATCGCAAGTGGAAAAGTACTGGCATGCAGCTCCTCCTACAAATCCGTCGTTGCTTGCTCAGCATAACGTTGCACAAACAAGCATTGCGACACATGAGACTTTATGCGCGCGGGTCGGTTCATAACTTGCCGGACCGCGCATGCGAGGGCTGTTCGTGTAATGTTTGGAAGTGTTACTTGTTAACTTATCGACTCGGCTGTTGATGTTGATCAAGAATATATATATATTTTATGGGGTCGTAGATGTCTCCTTCTGGCCGTTACATACATTTGCACAAAGTTAATATACCATTTGTACCTTAAGGTATATGGTATAATTATATAGTTCAAGTTATGGTAAAGCTATATGAAAAGGTATATGCAAATTGAAAAGGCGAAAAACACGTGGCAAAAATTTGAAAGTAACTTGTTCTGCTTACATGAATAGCTGACCACGAGCAAAAAGAATTACATATCAGAGAACTGCATGAATGCCTCTTTTTCATACTACAAGTAGATTCGTCAAAAAGAAAGTGGAAGTACTACGCGTATTCGCTCTCAGCGGTCGCAGTATTTGATTTACTCGTACGCGTGGAAGTATTTCATTTACTCTATGCGGCTCATACTCTATGTCTGAGAGTCCCGCGCTCTTTTCGGCGAGCCTTCAAAATACTTCTGCTCGGGGCAGCAAGTGCCCGTCGTAATAACGGAAAAACGCCCGTGAGGACCGAGAATGCAGACCAAATATCTCATGTATCCGAATCATACTTGCTGGCTCGAGTAAGCAATGTGAGGCTCGGCGTCACCGAATGGACGGCTCGGCGTCACCGAATTATGACTTTGCGTGGACTTGTAATCATTATAAACCAATATTGTATGCATTGGAAAATTCGCAATGATGACAATTGAGTACCTGACTTTGCTGGCACCTGTTTTATTTGTCAGATTTACATTCAGGTTCCCGAAAGTCCGCTCTAATAAAAAAGGGCAATGGAAAATACATTTTGTATGACCGGAAAATTAAAAAGGACTACCTGTCACATTTATTGTATGCATACATTCAGACTAAATTATTTTGACCTGTTTTAAGGGCATTTCCCGTTTATATAACGGCTTACACCTGTTTCAAGTTCTCCGTCATATAAGTTGCAATATTGTATGTAATGGAAAATACGCTGTAATAAAAAGGGGTACCTGTGATAAATATTTGCATACATCCATTCAAAAAAACATAGTCCGTTATTTTTACCTATTGCGAATTATTGTCCTTTTTATGACTGTTGACGCTTGAGGTACCTGTATATGTGTATATCGGAGAGAAACATCCATTATCCATGTTCGAATTACGCAGCCGCACAGTAGTGTTGGGTTGCTCATGAGTGAGTGAACAAAAAAGAGTTGTTCACTGAAATGAGTGAGCGAACAATGTTCCTTCCGTATTGTTCTTTTTTGCTCACTTGCTCAGTTTTGCTCACTTGTTCTTTTTTGCTCACTTGCTCAGTTTTGCTCACTTGCTCAGTTTTGCTGAGCGAGAGAGCAAGTGAACAAGTGAGCAAAACTGAGCGAGAAAGCAAGTGAACAAGTGAGCGAGAGAGCAAGTGAACAAGTGAGCAAAACTGAGCAAGTGAGCAAAACTGAGCGAGAAAGCAAGTGAGCGAGAGAGCAAGTGAACAAGTGAGCAAGTGAGCAAAACTGAGCAAGTGAACAAGTGAGCAGTGAGCAACTGAGCAATATGAGTGAGTTGACTCTTTTGAAAAAAAAGAACAAGTGAACATGTTCACCTAAAAGAGCAGTATTGACACAACACTACCGCACAGCGAGTTCCGATTGTCGTGAATACCCAAGCTCGACTGACCCTCAGCATACGCGCCCACGTCCAGAACCCACTCAAGACGAGCGTATGCAGCCATCCCTGTCTTACTCAAGACTCTTGGTATCCCACGATCGGACCTCACTCAGCAGCAGAGCGTCTCTGCCTCTGCTGCCGTGCTTTTGCTCAATCTCAGCTAGTAAAGCAGAAGCAGGGAATTCCCCGAATTGCCCGAATGCTACCTTTACTAGGAATCACACTGAGACGCGCTCGGCAGGGCTTTTGCTCTCCTTCCCCACCGCGCTCTCATTCCAAAAGCTTCTCTCTCATCAAACTTATCTCCGACACGGCCTTCCTGACAATAACACGTCCTCGTGTTGTATTGTTTATTACCATATTTGCCGTGAAACTTCATAACCAAACTCTTACGTTAATATTCTCTTTACTCTCATGATTCTATTGCTTACTTATTATACAAAACAAATTCATCTGCACCTTTTGTGCCTTCAAACAAATTTATCTGCACCTCTTGTGCCTTCAAACAAATTTATCTGCACCTCTTGTGCCTTCAAGCGTTGGTTTGTCGGGATAACAATTTGCAAACTCTCTTCCGCACGAACCCAACCACTTGGATATCCATCAGGGATTAGCTTAGCAGGATAACACAACATACAGAGTACAAGCTCTCTTCTGCTCAAGCCCAATCACCTGGTTATCCATCAGGGATTAGACAAGCTCTCTTCTGCTCAAGCCCAATCACCTGGTTATCCATCAGGGATTAGCTTAGCAGGATAACACAACAAACAGAGTACAAGCTCTCTTCTGCTCAAGCCCAATCACCTGGTCATCCATCAGGGATTATCTTAGCAGGATAACACAACATACAGAGTACAAGCTCTCTTCTGCTCAAGCCCAATCACCTGGTTACCAATTCATCCTTTGCTACCAGACCTCAGTCGGCGATCTCCCGTATTGATCTGCAACTACCTTGGTCAGGCATTGCACGCATGGTATCTACGAGGGCCTCAGTCGGCGATCTCTCGCATCGATCTGCAACTACCTCAATTGCACGCGAGATATCTACGAGTGCCTCAATCGGCGATCTCTCGTTTGCTATCAGACCTACATACGAGTGCCTCAGTCGGCGATCTCCCGTATTGATCTGCAACTACCTTGGTCAGGCATTGCACGCATGGTATCTACGAGTGCCTCAGTCGGCGATCTCTCGCATTGATCTGCAACTACCTCAATTGCACGCATGATATCTTCGAGTGCCTCAATAGGCGATCTCTCGTATAGCGAACTCCAATAACAAACTTACGTTACACCTCGACAGCCCAACCGCTCACCACCATACCAATCACCAGACATCTAATAAGTCAACACATTAACTCGTGTACCCATTAGCACTGGCAAACCGGTATGCTGCTCGCTGAGTATGGGGCACCAACTTCCTCGTCGAAATCCATCAATGCCACTTATTTGTTTGAATCCTCAAACGGTTCTGTGACGTCCTTTTCAACGTCTTCGCCCTCATTGAAGTCCACCAATGAATCTCTAAAGTCTTTTTCAACGTTTTCACATTCATTGGCATCCACCAATGAATCTATAACGTCTATTTCAACGTTGTCAGGTATCAAAAATATCTAACCCTTTGGGAATTTCTTCTAACTGCATACTTCGGCATACTACTTCTAATTCAACAATGGTCCCTTACATTTTGGATCCAGCTTCGTTTGGTTCCGCTCTTCGTTCTTCAATGATACGTGCTAGCCAATTTCATGCCTTACTACCTAAGCATGCGCTTTATCTATTCTTGCTTTATCATACTGATCGTTTTTACTCATACTTTTCTTAGCTTCCGCTTTAGCGCTATTCAAATCCACTCTCACTTTCTCATTTACATTCGCAAGGGCCTCGCTTCTTTGGCAATCTTTAACTCCAAGGCAATATGCCTTGTTACTCGGCTTGTTGTACATCGCCCGATGCCTCCTGCCATGATCATTCGCTCGTCTCTACAGCCGTCAGCATATCTTTTAGAACATCATAACACGCTCGACCTGGCCTTTTTCTCTACTTGCACCCGTCGCTACTATATGGAGGTCAATTTTATTTGTGGAACAAAATATGCGAAATTCGCTTTCCATTTCTTTATTTTGCGATGTAGCAAATTATTCCTAATCTCAAAAGAACTTGCCAAACCTTTCTGCATTTCGTCATTATTCAAGTCAGTCAAAATTTGCGATATGTCCTGATCACGCTTCTGTTCGGATATAAGCCAGTCGTGAGTTATAGTTGCCTAGTCAACTCGTACTTCCACTGCCTTATTTGAACTTTCCTGCATCGTTACAGGGACGGGGTTTCTCGATAAGAAATCAACATGAGCCGTTTGACTCCCCTTCTTGTATTCTATCTGGAATTTGTTTGCAAATTTCCTCATGCTCTTCTTTCCAGTCAAATTTGTTAGTTTTGACTTATCACTACCAGTTAAATCCATCTTTACATTACTTTTGTAATCTATCATGTTTGCATTTTTATCGTTATTTAAAGATAATACATTTTGAGTTCTGTAGATATTGAATCTCTCTTCCTAACATTACCCCAAAACCAAGTTCAAATATGTCTTGTACAATTATCATATCATATTAAAGGAACTTATTATCTACTACGTGAAGTGAAAATTCAAGATTACATTCAGAAATTTGTATGGCGGACAGAAATTGCATATTGCTTTTGACAATTTTGTCGCCTATGCCTTTCAAAATTACTAATTCATGAAATCTTTTTCCCACTAGCTTCACGCCGCTTGTCTCTTTTAGCAGAGAGCATTCAGATCCCCAATCAAAGAAAAAAATGGAAACTTCTCACCAAGTTAACTTGCAGTCCCGTTAGGCTGATGTAGCGCACACAAGTCCACTCGTCTTTCGATACTACTTCGGCTTGCTGTTGCTGGTCCCACACTGACGCGATATGTCCCGCGCCGCCACACTTGAAACAAGTCACCGTTGATCTCTCTCGCACCATCACCGTTTTGTAGTTGCTGTCCCGTGGTGTAATATCATTTCGCACTTCTGTTTTTCTCTTGCCTTATGTCCGAGTTTCCCGGAATCTAATCGGCGTCTGCATTTTGAACACCTTTCTTTCGGGGCCGTCAATTCCAGAAACTTCTAAATTTCTGCTGAACGTATGCGCCTTGAGTTGTTGTTGCAGCTCAGCCCGTGTTTTTCTGTTTGTAGTGAACGCTACGCGCTGGAGTCTGGGGTCAATATGTGATGCACTACCGTGCGGCGATTTGCTGAGCGTCATCACCAAAGATGCACCTTCCTGCGGATGTTGACCTAGGATCATGCTTGTCTTTATACTCCATACTGCTGCGTCGGCATCAGCAGCTTCGGGGTCGAATGTCGGTAGCATCGCGGGAACAGTGCGCGTGTAAGGCTGCGGCGTTGCCATAAGTAATTCGGTTATTACTTTATTTTGCGAATCTAATAGCCTGCGCCAGCTATTATCCGAGTTGTCTTGTAGGGGCGACGATCCCACTTCTGATATCGGAGAGAAACATCCATTATCCATGTTCGAATTACGAATACCCAAGCTCGACTGACCCTCAGCATACGCGCACACGTTCAGAACTCACTCAAGACGAGCGTATGCAGCCATCCCTGTCTTACTCAAGACTCTTGGTATCCCACGATCGGACCTCACTCAGCAGCAGAGCGTCTCTGCCTCTGCTGCCGTGCTTTTGCTCAATCTCAGCTAGTAAAGCAGAAGCAGGGAATTCCCCGAATTGCCCGAATGCTACCTTTACAGGAATCACACTGAGACGCGCTCGGCAGGGCTTTTGCTCTCCTTCCCCACCGCGCTCTCATTCCAAAAGCTTCTCTCTCATCAAACTTATCTCCGACATGTATAAATACCGATGTAAAGTTGCGCTTTGAGTTATTCTTTGAGTTATTTTAAAACCGCTTGTGATATTTACAAGTGATATACAAGTGATATATACAAGTGACTCTGTGATCAGTTCCAGTGAAATTTAAATAAAATAATGGCAGCAAACTCAGATTCCATTTTGGCGAAAATTTAGTTTCGGAAATTCTGAACGAAACCAACAATGTGATTGAAGGATTTGTTTAATGCAGGACCTGTCGCAACCTTTTAAAGTGGCATGGAGCCAATACTTCCAATACTTCAAACCTGTGCCGCCACAAGTGCTGTGTGGCCTATAAGAAGCCACAGATTCTAAAGGCAATTACTGCGGCTGATAAACAGGATGCTGTGAAGACGTTTATCGAATGGATCGTGGAAGATTGCCGGCCGTTTTCATCAGTCAGTGGCTCTGGATTTTTGAAGGTGGCTCAATTTTTGACGAAAAAGGGATCCATCTATGGAAACAACGTGGACATTGAAGCAATGTTACCCGATCCTACCACACTTTCACGGAATGTCGAAAGGGAAACCAATGAAAAAAAGCAGCACATTAGCAAGGAAATAAAAGAAGCTGTAGACACCGGAAGAGCATCTGTTACCATGGATTTGTGGACCGATGACTTTATAAAAAGGAACTTTTTGGGCGTAACATTCCATTATGAAAAGGACGGCAATATGATCGATATAATTTTAGGTATGAAGACGATGGATTTTCAGAAGTCGACAGGTGAAAATATCCTCCAAAAAGTGAAGACATTATTTTTGGACTTTGGCGTAGAAGAAATTGGGAGAATCGTCTTTGTTACCGACCGAGGAAGCAATGTGCAGAGCGCATTAAAAAATTGCACACGCCCGAGTTGCAGCAGCCACCTCTTGGTCTTGGAAAAAGGGTTTGACGAAACAACGGAGCTTACCGAGACAATTTATGCGTGCAAAAAATTGGTTAAGTATTTCAAAAAGGCTAATTTTCAGCACAACTTGTGTACATCCCTAAAAAACCCGTACCCTACTCGTTGGAACTCCGTTTGTAATACATATCTAGTTATTACCATCTCCGGCTGGCATCCTCGACTGAAGCCTCCACGAGGGTATGAATTTAGCTCTTGATTCAAACTTGTTTACATCATTAAAACAAAGCGTCGAAGTGAGAAGACGTGCCTCCAGAGCACTCCGTGTGAACACGGTGTAACACCTGAAAAACGGTACCGTTAGAGACGGAAACTAGTATCCCCTGCGCGGAAACCCTAACCGAACAAAGTGCATGTAGTGTGGTGCATATACCTCCACCAGATCCGTGGAAAATCGTTTTTTCACCAAAAGCAGTGAAAATTCATACGCAGCTCCAAAAGAAAAAAGTGCCACGCCATGAGCTCATCGAGCAACGATAAAGAGAACGAACGTAGAAGCTCAGTGAACCAAAGAAACGGCTTTTACGCTTACTTTTCAACCCGCGATACCGAAATGGAAAAAATTGCGCCTAAGAGCAACGCGGTTCTACTAACCGCTGAAAGCCAAAGAGCACGGTCTTGCTCACCCGCTCTGCTCACTCCGACTCCCGCATCATGGAGTTCGCAGTGTAAAACCCCCCCTCCAATTGAAAAACGCAACAACAACAAGCAGTGCTACACTTTCTGCAACAGCAGCGACAACCACTGCAATGCCGCGACGTCAACGACCATAGCGAGTACAAAAACAACAACTTCTGCAAGTGCCAAAGCGGCCCCGGCCACACAGACCGGAATGGATCGCTACATTTAAATTAAGCGCAAGCTCAGCAGGCAATAAAATAAAAATTAACCGCGTCCAGAAGATCAACAAAGAACCAGGCAGATCCAGTAGCAACAGATTTTCCCTACTGCAGGAGGTTGAGAAAAACCAACCAGCGCAAAACAGCGCAAAAAAACCAAAGCCCCCTCCAATCTATATAAGGGAGAAAAGCTCCAATACCCTAGTCAAACATATTGAAGCGTTGATAGGGAGCGGCGACAACTTTTATGTTGTCCCGCTTACCAAAGGGAACATCCATGAAACAAAGGTGCAAACTTAGACTGAAGAGCACTTCCGAACCGTGTCAAAATTTTTGGAAAACGCTAATAAAAACTATTACACGTACCAGCTGAAAAGCAGCTAGGGCCTACAAGTGGTAATAAAGGAATATCGAACCCGATGTTACCGCCGCGGAAATAATAACCGCCCTTAAAGAAAAGGGCTTCGCCGCCAAGAATGCTATTAACATCTTAAATAAAGACAGAAAGACACAACCCCTCTTCAAGGTCGAACTCGAGCCAGAAAGCAAGTTGCTGAAGAAGAACGAAGTCCACCCGATTTACAAGCTGCAATATCTCTTGCATCGGAGAATCACTGTTGAAGAGCCACATAAACGCAACGGACCAGTGCAATGCACTAACTGCCAAGAGTATGGACACACTAGGTCATACTGTACCCTCCGGGCTGCATGTGTAGTCTGCGGGGACGCCCACAACTCCGCTCACTGCACTACAAACAAGGACAGTACCGTGAAGAAATGTGGAAACTGCGGAGGCAACCATACGGCAAATTATAGAGGCTGTGTGGTGTACAAGGATTTGAAGAGTCGTATGCGACAAGCGACGCGCAATCAAAATCCACAGAATGCGTAAATTGCGTCAAAAACTACGCCAGACGTCTTCTTCGCCAAAGCTGCGAGGTCCTCATTCGGTCCCCTAAACACCACCAGCGGCTTCTCCTATGCCGATGCTCTACGATCTCGAATGGAAAATCCATTCCAGCCTGACTCACGAAGCGCTCAAAAGGCCCAGAACAGCCAAATAGCAAATTGGAAACTAAGATGCTTACCCTCCAACAAAGTATGATGGAGCTTATGTCATTCATGAAAACGACCATGCAAACACTTGTTCAAAATCAGAACATGGTAATACAGCAGCTCGTAGCACAACAGTCTAAATAATCTATGCAGACCCTACGAATATCAATGTGAACGCCAATGGTGCCTCACGGCATAAACTAGAATTGTCACAATTCTTAAACGAAAACCATATTGACGTTATGCTACTGGTGAAAACGCATCTAACAAGCAAATACAACTTTCAAATAAGAGGCTATACAATATACCGCACAGATCATCCGGATGGAAAAGCCCACGGCGGAACCGGAGTTCTAATCAGAGAACGCATCAAACACCATTTTCACAAAAGGTTCGCAACAAACTTCTTGCAGTCTACATCGATACAAATTCAGTCAATTAACGGAAGCCTTTCAATCGCTGCCGTTTACTGCCCTCCTCGCTTCTCACTCTCGGAAGGACAATTTATGGACTTCTACAATTCACTTGGCGATCGTTTTATAGCCGCAGGAGACTACAATGCCAAACATACGCACTGGGGATCACGTCTAGTGACCCCAAAGGAAGGCAATTGTACAATGCAATCATAAATGTGAGAAATAAATTGGACTCTGTTTCCCCTGGAAGTCCCACATACTGGCCATCAGACCCACGCAAGCTCCCAGACTTTGCGGTGACAAAAAACCTAACAAGTGCTAGAGCAGTCTCGGACTTATCATCAGGCCACTCGCCTGTGCTCCTAACGCTCCTTCAAAGCTCAGAAATAACCGAACGCCCCTTCAGTCTGACGTCGCTAAGAACGAACTGGCTATTCTCTGTAGAAGGCCCAGCAAAATCTTAGCGCCCCAATTGAAACAACCACCCCGATAATAAACTCTTCGGGACGCTGGGCTCGCAGCGACAAAGACAGAGCTGAAACATTCGATACACATCTCCAAAGTGTCTTCCAGCCAAACCCTGCCTCGAATTCATTCGTCCTGCCACTAATTCAGCAGAGGGGTACTCTGCCAACTACACCTTCTTTCCGGCCGAACGAAATTGAAAAAGTCATAAGAGGACTAAAACCAAAAAAGGTTTTAGTCCTCTTATGACTTTATGATTGCGGTGACCAACTGACGCCAAAGATGTTGATTGAACTACCAAAATGCGCTATAGATGTCGTCTGTAAACTATTTAATGGGATCATTAATCTCGGCTATTTCCGAAAAAAAATGAAAGAAATCCATCATCATAATGATACCGAAACCTGGAAAAGACCACACAATTCCGACACCAATTTGGTTTCCGAAAAAACCCCGGAACCATTGAGCAAGTGAACCGATTAACATCCGAAATACGCTCAGCCTTTGAACAGCGAGAATACTGTAGCGCTATTTTTTTCGACGTATCTCAAGCTTTCGACCGAGTTTGGCTTAAGGGACTCATGAACAAAATTAAAACGTATTTGCCAACATACACCCACAAGCTACTGGAACCATACCTCTACAATAGGGTATTCTCTGTGAGATGCAACGTAGTAGCTCTACGGGTGACTACATCATCGAAGCTGGAGTTCCACAAGGAAGCGCACTCGGCCTTTGTCTATATGTTTTGTATACTGCGGATATTCCTAGGAACGAACAACTAACAACGTCAACGTTCGCCGACGACACCGCTATCCTCAGTCCCTCCAAATGCCCAACCCAAGCAACAAACCAACTCGCTAATCATCTCATAGCAGTGGAAAGGTGGCTGGCCGACTGGTGCATTAAAATAAACGAACAAATGTGTAAACATGTAACGTTTACTCTTAATAGACAAACATACCCTCCGCTTTCACTAAACGGTATGCAGATCCTTAAGCTAACGAAGTAACGTACCTTGGCGACTACCTTGATAGACGACTAACCCGGCGTAAGCACATCGAATGCAAGAAAGTGCACCTAAAAATAAAAGCTAGCAGCCTTCACTGGATCATAAACTCACGATCACCACTGTGCCTGGACCTCAAGCCTATCTGGACGTACGGCTCCCAGCTGTGGGGGAACGCGAGTAGCAGCAACATAGACATCATACAGCGCGCACAATCAAAAATCCTGAGAACTATCACTGGGGCACCTTGGTATGTTCGCAACGAAAACATCCACCGGGATCTTGGCATCCTCGTAGTGAAAGACGAAATCCAGAAGCAAAAAGAGTCCTACAAAGAAAACCTGCCTTCGCACCCAAATTTCCTCGCTCGGTATCCAGCGGATCCCGCCTGCGACGCAACGACCTCCCAACCCAGCAATCGATTTTTAGGGCCGTCTAATTCTGTACCAGTCAACATGACTGTTGGTTAAGTTAAAAATATATGATTTTATATACCTCTTGTTAGTCTCGGAAAGAGAAGATTCAGGATAAAAAAGCAAAGTTTAAAAAAAAAAAAATCATTAATGATACTGATGTATTGATACAATTCTGTATGTATTATGCATACATGCACACATTTCTGTATGTATACACGTGCGGACGGATCGAAATCAAAAGGAGACGAATGACGTCACCCAGCATGTGTATCAGCATGCCGTTGCCATGAGATGGGGTGGGTCAAACTTTAATTGGTCATATCTACTATATTTATTGTCCGATCTGAACGTATTATTATGTTAAATTATGTTTCTAGCTTTTACCATTTTGATATTGATTTTTGTTGCAAATACGAAGGCGGAAAGGGGCGTGGCAGAACTTAGAAATAAACTAGATCTGCCTGCAATAAAAACACACCAACACACAAAAAGAATTTCACCTCTTGCTTTTACCATCTTCGAGAACGAGGTGCTGGGGTGACGTCATCCGTCTCTTCTTAAACTTCGATTCGTTCGCACGTACATACAGAAGTGTGCGTATGTATGGACAAAATATTTACAGAAGTGTATGTTTGTTTGTACGTACTGATTGTTTGGATGTCAACAAACAACAAATTTCAAGAACCTAGTCATTTGACATTTTATCCTTAACAAAGTAATTCATATTATGGCTTACGTCTTGCGTGTTTGTTACAGACAGGTTGGAGCGACATTTCTGCTCAGGGCCATTGCTCTTCAGTCCCAGAAGCCCTTGTTCATGAGTCCGCGGAGGAAGCTATAAAATTCCGCGTGTTGCAAGTAGGGGGTTGGTTCCTACGCAGTCCAATTCCTTATGACGCAAAGTTTCCCTTTTTGCTGCCCAAGGACGCATCCTTTGTAACACTGGTCGTTCGGTATTTGCACCTTAAGCATTACCATGTGCTAAGGAGTTGATTGGACTCTTGCGACAGCAAATATGTGTGGTCAATGCACGAAAGGTATGCTCGTCAACTGTTAGGAGTTGCGTGCACTGTTTCCGATACAAGCCGAGTTGCTTGGTAAAATAATGGATAATCTGCTAACTGATCGGCTTTGGGAAGCTACCGCATAAGAGAAAGCCCACTGTTAAGCTTACGTCGCCGTGTTTGTCTGTTTTGCTTCGAAGCTTAGAGCTCGTGGTTGATCTGTCCACTGATTCCTTTTTGAACGTTTTTCGAATGTTCACAGGTAGGCGCGGACTCCCACACACAAGGCTTTGAGCGACAACACGACGAACTTCTTGGGAGCGAGAAGGGTGCAGGCGGAGCTGACACAGAACTGCGAGCGGCAGAAGGCAGCGTTGCATGAGATGCCAGTCGAGCGAGACACAGCACTTCGTCAATCTCCGGGAGGGAGCGATGAAGGCCGCAAAGAATTGGCTAGTCAGGGGCACAGGCAAACCTGATACGCGATGAGCTCGCCACATAGTTAAGCGGTCTATCCATAAACTCGCAAGGCTACCAGTGGCTTAAAGAAGGCAGGAATGTTGGGGCAATTGAGAGTTAAGCCGCCCTCCATGTTCTCTTTCTCTTCAATCGCTTCATTCTCTTTTTTCCCTCTCTTCACTTAATGCTTTGGCCTTTGGCCTTCTGCCGCAATGTTCTTTTTGGCTGTATCGACATTGTCGTAAGTCGAGCGCGCAGCAGCCCACGCCAATATATTTGAAATTCATATTCAAATAGCCGCGATTTTTATTTCTTGTTTTCTGCGAACTGCCACCTGACATTGACACGTGCTTGAAAAATAACAATTGACACGTGCTTGAAAAATAACAAACGTAAAAAATCAAAACATACTAACTAATTCGGCGTCGGCTGTGCTCTAGCGGAGCTTCACTAATACATACATTGCACTTAGCAATTGTATTGTGGTCTGATTTTTGACGGCGCAGGGCTAGTGCTAAGCGTTAGAGACCTATTTCTTTTTGCATTCATTTCAGTCCGCTAAGTCCACTGATCGTCAAAAACGTACATTTAAAAAAAATTATGTACAGATCAGGCGATAAATATCATAGATATAAGCAATTAAAGTTTTACCCACCCCTCCCCCAGGCGCACACGCTGCGTGACGTCATCCGTCTCTTCTTTGACTTCAATTCATTCGCACGTATATTCATACAGTAGATTGTGTATGTATGAACAATACCTACAGAGTGCGTGTATGTGTGCACCTGTTGATTGTTTGGATGTCAACAAACGAACATTTGGGGAATTATTTGAAAAAAAATAAAAACAAAGAAATGGATGATAAAAAAAAGAGGTACATGGTATCTCGTTGTCGAGAAATCTCGATTACAGCGTTCCTACTTGTTATTAAAAATTTATTTATTTATTTAAAGCTAACAAATTTTTTTTTTTTTTCTCTTTTTATTTATTTACAATCTATCTATCTAAAGANGAAGGGGTGGGTAAAACTTTAATTGGCCATATCTTCTATATTTATTGTCCGATCCGTCCGTAATTTTGCACGTACGTGTTTGACGATCAGTGGACTTATTGGTCTGCTTTTACCATTTCGAAGATATCTATTATTTTGCAAATACGAGGGCGGAAAGGGGCGTGGCAAAAATCCAAGAATGACATTATCTGCGCAATACTTAAACGGACATGTTGCAAAAAGAAATAGGTCTCTAACTCTTATTTTGTCCAAGTTATAAGCAAATGTGTCGAGGAACATTCAGTTTTATGCAAATTACGAA